>JARHVA010003157.1:835000-1367500 GCA_037957365.1 Torreya grandis | reverse complement strand
CTTCCACACAACATGGTACACCCCTTCTCTTGTCTCCATATATTATTTTTTACTTCTCCTTACATGAAAAAGGAGCATGGATTTTTGATTTAAAACTCACACATTTTTTTTTATAAATCTATTGTCCATCTTACTTATTTTAACCCCCTTTTTATATGTGTGACATTATTTTTCTTTATTATATTTAAAAGCGAGATTTTAATCCTTTTGTTTTCTTTTCTATATTTAATCCTTTCCCCTATTTTTTTTTATCTTATTCCATTTATTTTAATTTTTTTTATTTCTTATTTTTTATATTTCTAAAATTATCTCAATAATAAATGATTTACTTAATTAGTCATATTAATTTGATGAAAACACCAAAACCATAAATTCATAAAATTAATTCCATATCATTTCTATACTAGACTATTCATGCAAAATATATTATTTAAATGAAATGGCATAAAATATACTATGTTAACCACCTAATTATGCATCTAACATGTCCATATAATGTGGTTTTTTAGGGTACTAGATGGATTATCTATCATCCTAAAACCTTTCCATTTATGTCACCCTATTTGATGATGCTCTCTCTCCATCATGCTCTGAGGGTTGAATTCTTTTACATCCAACTCACAACAAGAAGGTAGTTAGACCATAATGACATAATATACATTCATCATAGTATATGACTAAAATAATAAATCATCATGATCATAATGTAAAAATGTACTACAACTAACTCATAACAATATAACCAAAGGAATATTTAATTGTCCTATGGTAGTATATATCTCAAATCTTAGTTAAAAATAATTAAATCACATATGTCAACTATAAATATCCATTAATAATCAAATAGTTTTTTGGTAAGGAATTGGGATGTAACATCCTTCCCCCTTAAATATAGTCATCATCCTAGATGACTCTTATTTAAATATAAGTTTTGAATTAAAAATATTATTCAACTAAAAATAACATAATATAATAATATCTAATCAAGCAAATAAATGTGGAAATCTCTTAGAAAATTTATCATAATCTTCCCAAGTTACTATCATCAAAGTATTAGTCCCACTAGACCTTGTACTATGACATATCTCTATTATGAAAATGAAGTTTACATGTGTCAATTACCCTGATTGGTTCTACTATGACCACCTTGGGATCTCAAACCTAAAAAGCATTCCAATACAACATATACATAGGATTAGATATATAATTCTTAACACAAGAAACATGGAAGACATTATGTAAAAAAACTAGGGTTGGTGTCAATGCAAGCCTATATGCTACAAGTTTTACCACTTGTAGCACCTCGAAGGGTCCCACATATCTTGGTGATAATTTTCCTAACTTCTCAAATTCAATTGAGATCTTATATAACTTAACCCACAAAAACATTTTTATCACCTACTACAAAATGCACTTATATCCTCTTCAGATCTACCTAACTCTTCTACCTATAATTGGCCTTAGCCAATCTCTCCCTGATTAGTCTAACTTGTTCTTCCATCTCTGAAATCATCTGAAGTTTATACACTACCATATCCTCTAACCTATCTTAGTTGATGGGTGTCCTATACTTCTCCTATAAAGTACATCAAATGGTTCGATCTTCAATGTTGATTGTTATGATTTTTTTATATGAAAATTCAATCAATGGAAGATATTCTTCCTACTTTTACTGTTGATCCATGCAATACATATGAAGAAGATCCTATAACCCATTATTAACTTTCTTAGTCTATCTATCAGTCTCTAGATGATATGTTGTATTAAAATTTAGTTGAGTACACAAAACTAATTCAAAGTCATACAAAATGTCAAATTCATCTTTGAATCATAATCTTAAATGATGTTCTTTAGAAAATGATGCAACTTGTACACTTCCTTTGCAAGCCTCTTCGCAAGGGTAAGTACATCATCTATCAAATTACCTAGAAAAAAATGAACCACCTTAGTTAATTTGTCAACAACTACTAAGATCATATCATTCATGTTCTATGGCATTAGTAAACCTTGGATAAAATCCATACTAATCACCTACCACTTTCATTATAGTATATCATATGCATATAACAATCTAGTTAGGTACACATGCTTAGCTTTCACTCACTGACATTCTAGACAATGTGACATATAATAGACCACATCTTTCTTAATACCTTATAGAAATATAGTGGTCTACACTCTACCATGATTTTAGTTACTCCTAGATGTCCTAAATATGGGGCATTATGAAATTATTCTATCACTGTGATCCACAAATTCTCTCGATCTAGAACATACATTCTTCCACTATTAAGTAAGATACCATCACTCTTGAAATTGAATATTTTGTATCAAATATTCTAAGCATTAATAGATAATACTTTTCTAAGATTATCATAAAATTCATCTCCTAATGAGAACTCAATCATTTGATTCCTAAAGTTACTCCTAATAATAGCTATAGTTGTTATGTACCTTCTATAACTAAGGGCATTAGATACTCTATTATCCTTACCTTTGATATAACTAATCTCAAAATCATAATTAGACAAGAACGCTAACATTTCTATTGAACATTCAAATTTGGTTGGGTGAAAATATAATTGAGTCCCAAGTTATCTATCTTGAGCTCAAATGGTTTTCTCAATAGATAATGTTCCTAGACTTGAAAGGCATGAATAATTGATGCAAGATCTAGGTCATGTGGGGCATAGTTCATCTCATAAGGTTTTAAGTTCTTGATTCATAATCCACCACACATTATCCTACATAAGGACTCCTCCTAGTCCATCCCCTGATGTATTTATGACCATTGAAAATTGACTGTTGGGGTCCAAAAATATTAGCATTGGTGTTAATGTAAGTCTTCTTTTTAATTCCTAAAAATATACTTCACACTTCTCTAACCAAATAAATTTGGGGTTCTTCCATTGCAAGGAATGTTATGTCCCCTTTTTCATGGGCATTGACAGAATTGATGATTAGCCTATTATGTGACCTTCATAGGCTAATAGGATGGATAGACGGTCATGATGGAGATTGGTTTGGCTTTGATTTATATAATTCCTATAGTTGGCTTTCATTCAAGTTATTTCAGACACATTGGGCCTGAGATCCTATTATTTAGGGATATTTGACATGTAGTAGAGCACCTTTATTTTTGTATGGTCATGTGAAAAATCACTCCCTAGTTCACCAGCTTCGAATAGTTTGAGGACCTGACATGTATTGAGGGAGATATTAATATTTGATTGATTTAATCAATATTAATTATTTAGCCTAATTTTAATTATAAACCCTAATTCTAATTTAAGAAACCCTAATTAGGGCAAGCATATCTTTTTGAGGGTATAAGGGTTTCTCATGGAGGCCATTATGGATTATGCATTGATTATTGATTTTTGATATTGAAAGAATTCTTCTATGAAGACTGAGCCAAGGGTTCCAAGATTCCATTTTCATTAGAGAACGTTAACTCTTCAGTGTGTGTGATTCAGAGGTTGTGAAATATTAGTTGATCTATTGCCAAATTGAGAGATAACTTCATATAGAAGTTATCACAGAGGTATATAGATTTGAGAGATAACTTCACACAGAAGTTATCACAGTATTTCAAGTATTTCTTTATTTAGTTTTTGATTCAATAAATCATACAGATAGAGATCTTCTATATTAGGGCCATATATTTTTAGATTAGGGGTTGAAAATAGACAAGTGGTGCTTAATTAGAAACCGTATGAAGTCCGTACAGGTCTGTACAGATCCATGCAAATATCGACTTTGGCAGACAGAGATCCCCAGTGATCAACATCAGCCGACTGAAGATTGACATCAGCAGAGAAGAATTGATAGTGACCGACATCGATAGTATATCAACTAACACCGGTGACTGTGTGTTTGACACAGCAGGTCGAGATAGAATTTCCAGATTCAAGCTCAATTTCCAGATTTGCAAAGTCAGGGTTTTAAGACCAAATTTTAATATTCTTTTATATGTATGAGAAAGGAATATAATTGTAATTATCTAAACAAGTGATAAGATATTTGATTGGTAGATAAGAGATTTAATGTGTTTTATTATTTATCTAAATTTATTCTGCAAGATTGTATCTTTGTTCAGAATTGTTTGCGTTTTTATATTCCCTATTTGAAGGGGATATTACAGTGGTATCAGAGCTTTGCTTGGAAAAAAGAGCCCTTAAGTAAGGGACATCACAGTGGTATCAGAGGTATCAAAGCTTTTGTAGAAGAAAAGGAGCCCCTAAGAAAGGGACATTATAGTGTATATCGACTGACACTGGTGACTGTGTGTTTGTCACAGCAGGCTGAGACAGAATTTGCAGACTCAAACTTAATTTCTAGATTTGCAAGAACCAGGGTTTAAGATAGAATATTTCATATTATTTATTTTGTATGAGAGAAGCTTGTAATTTTAATTATCTAAACAAGTGATAAGATCTTTGATTTGCTATTGAGAGACTATATTATTGTTTATCTTCTGAATTTATTCTACAAATTGTATCTTTGTTCAGAACTGTTTATGTTTCTATATTCCCTGTTTGAAGGGGATATCACAGTGGTATCAGAGACAAATTTTTACCATCCTGTTGGGTGGGTCGGAGCAGATGTCCTACCATCTTGCTGGGTAGTTTGGTTATCAGTATGGCTTTAACATGTATCAAAGATTTGGAAGAAAGAATGCACAATACAAAGAAGAAGTTAGATAATCCATTTCAGCAAGTAAATGACATTCTAAAAACTTTGGAGGAGTTAGAAACTTATTTAGGCAAGGTTGATCAATCAAATTCTTATGATATGTGAACAACGTTATCTCCAGCATTTGGTTTGTTGGTGAAGCCCCAATTATTGAGACATCATGATGAGGTGGTAAGACTTGCAACTCTCTCTCTTGCATTAGTGAAATCATGAGGATAATAGCTGGCTTTAATTTTTATGATGATCGGATTATGAGAGAGGTTCTTCACACCATGGTAAAAAGCTTCAAAAAGTTGGATGACATTAGAGACCCTCATTTCTCAAAGAGGGCAAGATTACTTGAAACATTCGCAAGGTATGGATTTGAAAACATTATGATGCTAATAGGTTGTATTGGTGATATTCACAGGATGTTTAAAATATTTTGGAATATTTTAGATGAGTTTCATTCTAGTGATGTATTAGCATCAATGCACTCTATCATGTTCACAATCTTGTTTGAGGAGGATAAAATTTCTAAACTTTTGGCAGAAGATTTATGGTATGTCTGGACAAAAGAGGAAAATGTCTCACCTAGAGCTGGTATGTGGTTAAAGAGTTTAATTGATAGGCCTAAGGATCATAGTACTTTCCCTATGACATGCAGAAACTTGAATGATGAATTTGACAGACATGCTGATCCAGTATAGGGAGACATTAACATATATTCAGGTAATGATTTATCTGCATTATCTTCATAGGTAGGAGCAGTTGAGGATGTTATGGGCGAGCTTTGTCTTAAGGTGAGTTTAGATCAGGTTTTAGACAGTGAGGATGAGTCTGATTCTTGCATTTAGAGTGTGGAGGTATACTCAGAGGTTAGTACATTGAGTATTGGTGATGAGTATGTTTTTGTAGCTACTGGTGAGGAGCATGTTGTTGAGGCAAACACACATGTTCAGGATTTAGGAGTACCTGATTCGAATGAGTTTGGGATACCAGTGGAGTTGAGTCTTCGAATTGATTCTTCTCACATAGATGACAGTGTGGTATAGTTGATAGTGCCACCCTTATAGAGGGATCAGTCATGGGATGGATTGACATCATCTTTTGCAGATGGGGTTGACAGTTTGGTGGTGCATGACTTAGAGCAGGAGTTGAAGAGAGATATTGATCATAGTAGGGGTATTGTGTGTGGATTCTCCACACTTGGCGTAGTTCCATTTGGGAGTTATTACAGAGTTAGAGTGTACCTTCCACATATTAGGGTGGAATGTGTACCTGGTATTTGTGATTTTAGAGATTGGTTGAGTTGCATTCACTAGTTTGATTATGGGTCCCTCTTTGTTCTACTTTTGATGATGTTGCAGGTACTTGCATTGATTTACAGTTGTGCAGAGCATAACTACATTTGGGATCTAGGTGGATCGAGTGGTTCATTGTTCTGAGATTGCTTGGGGACAAGCAATTTCTGGAGGGGTGGATTGTCATGTCCCCTTTTTTGTGGACATTGATAGACTTGATGATTAGCCTATTATGTGACCTTCGTAGGCTAATAGGATGGATAGAGGGTCATGATGGAGATTGGCTTGGTTTGATTTGCAAAATTCCTATAGTTGCCTTTCATTCAAGTTATTTCAAACACATTGGGCCTAAGCTCCTATTATTTAGGGATATTTAACATGCAATGGAGCACCTTTATTTTGGTATGGTCATGTGCAGAATCACTCCCTGGTTCACCAGCTTTAAACGGTTTGAGGATCTGACATGTATTGAGGGAGATATTAATATTTGATTGATTTAATCAAATATTAATTATTTAGCCTAATTTTAATTAGAAACCCTAATTCTAATTTAAGAAACCCTAATTAGGGTAAGCATATCTTTTTTAGGGTATAAGGGTTTCTCATGGAGGCCATTATGGATTATGCATTGATTATTGATTTTTGATATTGAAAGAATTCTTCTGTGAAGACTGAGCCAAGGGTTCCAAGATTCCATTTGCATTAGAGAACATCAACTCTTCAATGTGTGTGATTTAGAGGCTGTGAAATATCAGTTGATCTATTGCCAAATTGAGAGATAGCTTCATACAAAAGTTATCACAAGGTATACAAATTTGAGAGATAACTTCACACAAAAGTTATCATAGTATTTCAGTTATTTCTTTATTTAGTTTTTGATTCAATAAATCATACAAATAGAGATATTCTATATTAGGGCCATATATTTTTAGATCAGGGGTTGAAAATAGATAGGTGGTGCTTAATTGGTATCTGTACAAAGTCCATACAGGTCCGTATAGATCCACGCAGATACTGACTTCGGCAAATAGAGATCCCTAGTGACCAACATCGGTCGACTGAGGACCGATGTCGACAGAGTAGAACCGTCAGAGACTGACATCGACAGTATATCAACTGATGCCGGTGACTATGTTTTCGTCAGAGCAAGCCAAGACAGAATTCATAGACTCAAGCTTAATTTCTAGATTTGCAAGAGCCAGGGTTTAAGACAAAATATTTCATAGTATTTATTTTGTATGAGAGAAGCCTGTAATTATAATTATTTGAACAAGTGATAAGATCTTTGATTCACTATTGAGAGACTATATTATTGTTTATCTTCTAAATTTATTCTACAAATTGTATCTTTGTTCAGAACTGTTTGTGTTTCTATATTCCATGTTTGAAGGGGATATCACAAGGAAGTAATTGGATTAGCTAACTTGGAAAATTTTAGAATGAACTTCCTATAATCGCTAGTTAGCCTGATCAAGATTCTTATCTCTACATATTATTTGGTGTTGGCCATTCCAAAATGGCTCTAATCTTTCCTAGATCTACTAATATGCCTTCTACAATAATAATATGTCCTAAATATTATACTCTCCTAGAAAAATGTGAACTTAAACAACTTTTCATATAGCTTATGTTTTTGTAACCATGGGAAAACTAGTTATAGATGCTCAAGGTATTCCTCTTCATTCTTAGAATATATAAGAATGTCATCCAAAAATACCTAAAAAATGATCTAAATAATCTCTAAACACACTCATCATGAGATTCATGAATGTTGTTAGTGCATTAGTCAACCCAAATGATAACATGATGAACTCATAATTCCCATAACAAGTTTTGAAAGTTATCTTTGAAATATCCTCATATTGTATTCTCAATTGATGGTATCCTTCTATAAGATCAATCTTAAAAAATATAGTTTCTCCCTACCTTTGATCAAAAATATCATCTATACGAGGTAGAAGATACCTATTTTTAATAGTTTCCTTATTTAACATTTTGTAATCAATGCAAAGTTGAAGAGTTATATCCTTCTTCTTGACAAAGACAACTAGTGCACCCCATGGTGAAACACTTGACTTGATCAACCCCTTTAACAATATTTCTTGAAGTGGATCTTTTAGTTCAACCAACCCAGTGGTTGTTATTCTAAATGGTGCCTTAGATTGTGGTTTTAAACCTAGTATAATATCGATAGAGAAATTAAACTCACACCTAGGAGTAATCCTAATAATTCTTCTATAAACACATCATGAAAATTCTTAAGAATAATCTTTGAGAGATGGTTCCTTAGGTTCCTCCATTTCATTTATCTTTATGATAGATTTTTGACACCCTTTTCCTTGGGCCCTCTTCAGTCGCATAGCAACATTATTCCTAAGCCTCAAATCTCTTATCTCACCTTAAATTTGTGTCTAATTCCCAAAATAATCTAGAAAATCATCCTTATTTAAACATAAATCAACCTTGGCCTTATTATTTTCAAGCTATTTGACTCTTAAGATCACATCAAATGATCCTATGGTGTTAACTACAGGTCCACTACCATTGTGAATTTAGGGAACCTAATTTATGATTTAACTAAACACTTGTTGACCATGACTTTTGAGTCATTCTCAGATTATACTAACCATGCATTTTCCATTACTCCATCTCTTCTAGGAAGCTTACTAAGAATTTTAGGATATATAAAATATTTAGTATCCCTTGTATATATCAAAATAGAAATTGGTTGATTAAACAAAGTACATGATAACTCTATGGGTGATGTTTGAAATTTGACTTATTGATTATCCACTACTATATGAATATGCTACTAAAAATTTCCTTACTAAGAATTAGAAGCCTTGTTATTTGAATTATCATGAGGAAAATCATGAGCATAATGGTCATCTCTACAAATAAAACAACCTCTAGGTGGTCCTTTCCTACCAGCATATTGGTTTCCCTTGAAACCTCCTTTGAAACCATTATTTAGTTTCTTCTTTCCTAATCCATTGTTAAATTTGAAATTATGACTTTTGAATTGCTTCTTGGAGTCTCCACTTCTCAATTTATAATTCTTCTTTATAAAATTTAATTTAGAACTTCCAAACTTTTTCTTGAAATTGTCCCTGGTATGTGTAAAACTCTTTAGATTCAATTCTTATTTTTTTGCTTTCACATAAACCTAGTCTATGGTAGAAGTTACATGAACATTCACCTCACCATTGATCAAGGGTCTTAATCCTATGATAAAATTTCTGATCCTAAACCTCTCATTTGCTTAGTACTAAGGTACATGCTTCAAAATTTTGGTGAACTACTCCCAATACTCAATCACCAATAAATCTACCTATTTTAGATTTTGAAAATCTATGAACTTATGATGAAAATAAAGCTATGGAAGCCACCATGACTTGAATACTATCACAAACCACACCCAAGTAGTGGTGGTTTAATTAAAGTTCATTTCAAACTTCTTGTTTTCCCACCATGTAGCTACCTCACCAGCCAATAATTATACTCCCCAAACTACTTTGGTGACCTCAAATTAATTTTGAATATTGAAATAATTCTCCATCTCTATTAGCCACACTTCAACTCTGTCACCCATAATAGTTCCTTTGAACTTAGGTGGACTCACCTTTTTCATGTCCCTAGACAACTCTTTAGAGACCTATGCTCTCACATCCTAAAAATTTTCCTACTCAACAAGATGTGCATTAGGTTCTTTCTGATGTTTTTCCTCTCCATGGCCTTGAACTTACTATTCTAGGGTTGTGATCCAATCCCTAGTATCATTCATGACTACAAGGATTTGATCTAATTTTGTTTCTTTCTCAACAACATGTTAATTAGGATTAAACATAGGGATACTATCATTGGTATTTGATAGACCCTCTCTAGATATTCTCAAATTTATCATCCCTTTTCTAGTAAACAAAAAGATACAAAAGCATTATTGGACTTGTCCATTATTAGAGATTGATCCATAGCTCTGATATCACATGTAATGTCCCCATTGGGATCCATTTTGAAATATGTGATTTTTTTATTAAATCATAAATACTAAAATAATATTACACCATGGTACAAGAATCAGATCAAAGATCATACATCAAATACTTTAAGTGATAATTGTAAATGAATCCTACTACATTACATACCACCTATCAACATGAAATACATCATACTAAATACAAACAATATTTATAATTTTCCATCCATGGCTGGCATAATTTTATAGCCACAATTATCAAAGTATAATAGTGAATAATTACATCTTAATAGAATAATGTTTTCAATAATAAATATTATATAAATTATAAATGCAAGATACATGGCTCCATAGAGCATGAGTTTATCAAAACTCTAGTATCTACGGTAATCTCAAGTTTCATCTCCAAGTACCACTATGGGGAAGGAGAGCATCATTCGATCACTTCTCCACACCAACCACAAACAGTGATCCCTCACACAATATCCCATCATGGAATGGCCCTCCCTTTATAGATGGGTAGATAGTAACAATGCAGGAATCTAGAGAGACAAACTAGTACCCATGTGTTATATGACTTCTAAAACATGTAGTGTACCATAAATAAAGCCATTCTAACATGATATCACATAAATACATAAACCCTACATATGAAATGATAATGTCTAACTAACATTAATTTTGAAAAAAAATTCAATAGTTAATGATCTCTAGGATTAGTCAATTTCAAACACACCACTTGATCAGATTAACATCATCTAGCATGGTGATGCTTAGTAAGCTAGTGAAATCCATCCACTACTTACACATAATCAACAATGTAAGATTGAGTTATTATAAATATAACCACAAATTTATAGAGATTATCTCCTACCAAAATATATATACATGCTAAGTACAATAATAATCACAAATGCATACATTTAGTTTATAAAACATATGACCAAATCTATACAACACATATATAATAGGAATAAGATCCATAGCTTATATCATCTAGGTACATTATATGTCTAAACTAAAATTCTCTAATTATTATAAGTAATTCTAAATAAGACCTTATATGATACCCATAATATCATAGTTCATAATTACTCAAATATAAACAAGTAATCACAACATCAAAAGACATATGCTATGAAATCCAACTTATGTCTTTATAGAGATTAAACAATATCATCTTTTATGTTGGCTTAAAATACTTGTAAGGCATTGCTATAATGCTTTACTTTGATTGTATAAATAGAAATTTCTACTAGTTATAGACCAAGTAACTACGATTTTTAGTGAAATTATATTCCATAATATAAAATCACCTTATTTTATAATCATTAGATATGTTTAACATGGATATAACATATTTGAAAGATAGGACATACGATCTGAAACATAGACACCATTGTATTTTATTCTCTATGTTTTATTTAGTGAGTGTAGAGGGATTCAACACGTTTAACCTTTATTTGAATATATGTAATTATCAAATGTGTTCATGCTTGCATTCTCATGATTATGTCACTACCTATATTGCATTGTATAAGCATTAATTAGCATGTATGTGGCTCATTCATGTGTAATATAATCTAAAAAAAAATCCATTGTCACCAATAGGTGACTAAAATCCTACAAATTTATAAAATCGATTGGTTTGAGCCCTCCCACGACTCATGGAACAACCACAACCCAACAACATGGAATTTGATTGATCCAATCCAAAACATATATTATAATTAAAATCACCACAACTAAATGAATATATCTTGCTATATATTAGTCTAGTATTGCTTCCACATGTAAATAATAATTTCTCAAATATGTTGCATAGGAAGCTCAATAATTCATTATTATTGTAGTTGTTAAGTTACAAGATCTATAATAATAAATGAATCTATAATATAATTGTGTCTCAGTTCTAAGATATATAATTTCATCTAGTATACATAAAGTAAATTTCTATGTAAGTAATAAACGTTTAGATATGTACAATAGTGTTAATTCAACTTGGTAGTATACAACAAAGTTAAATCAACTTAGATATATTCTATTTTTATATGCTTCAAACTAGAACATACTCTTTTAAATTCTCTAAGTTTATATATATGCATTGATTAAATTGATAAATAGGCATATATCATTATACAAATATCCTCTTTGGTTGTACTGCTTTTATATCAAGATGCCTAGTTATAAATGGATGGTGTATATGTCTATATTGTTTTCTATTTATACATATATATTAATAGGTTTTATTGTATATGAATATATGTAGTTTACTATAGTTTAAAATATTCAACTATAAATCTTTGTTTCTCTTAACTATGCAGATTGGTCTCTAAGTTGCATCTCCACATACATAAAGACAATAAGAGAAATATTCACATCAAACAACCAGAATTTATGTATAATGCTTACCTATGATGTGTTTTGGTATTTCTTCTATATTTTCCTTCCTCTTCTATTTTAGTTGCACCACTTCTTATTTTTTTCCTCTTTTCCACAGAGCATGGTATGCCCCTTACATTGTTTCCATATATTATTTTTTAATTCTCCTTACATGAAAAAGGATCATGGCTTTTTTCTTTAAAACTCACACATTCTTTTTTCAATTCTATTTTCCATCTTACTTATTATAACCCCCATTTTCTAAGTGTGACATTCTTTTTATTTATTCTATTTTAATCTAATATTTTTATTTTTTTGTTTTCTTTTCTATATTTAATCCTTTCCCCTTTTTCTTTTATTTATTTTAATTTTTTTATATTTTTGATTTATTTTACTTATTATTATTTTTGATTTATTAAATTATCTCAATAATAAATGATTTACTTAATTATCCATATTAATTTGATGAAAACACCAAAATCATAAATTTATAAAAGTAATTTCATATCATTGTTATACTAGACTAATCATGTGTAATCTATTATTTAAATACAATGACATAAACTATACTATGTTAA
Organism: Torreya grandis; assembly: GCA_037957365.1. Classification (NCBI taxonomy): domain Eukaryota; kingdom Viridiplantae; phylum Streptophyta; class Pinopsida; order Cupressales; family Taxaceae; genus Torreya; species Torreya grandis. The sequence goes on along the minus strand of JARHVA010003157.1, from coordinate 1,354,586 downwards.
CCACTCAATTATGAATCTAATATGTCCTTATAATGTGGTGTGTGCATAGTACTAGTTGACTTCTTTGTCATCCTCCAACATTTTCATCTACATCACCCTCTCCAATGATTCTCTCCCTCTATCATGATCTAAAGGTAGATTTCTCTTGCATCCAACTCATAACAATCAAGTAGTTAGACCATAATGACATGATATACATTCATCATGGGATATGACTAAAATAATAAATCATCATGATCATAATGTAAAAATGTACTACAAATAACTCATAGAAATGTAACCAAAGTTATATTTAACTATCCCATAGTAGTATATATCTCAAATCTTAGTTAAAAATAACCAAATCACATATGTCAACTATAAATATCCATGAAAAATGAAATAGTTTGCTTGGCAAAGAATCCAGATGTAACATTTATATAATAATAATACTCATCCAAAAGAAATAAAGGTTAAGAGAGTTGAACAAATGTGTAAAGTAATACATGTTCAAAATGGATTTTATCATAGTTTCTTTGTGACAATAAGGTATGCCTATACGTGAGTAGAGAAAGACTCTATAGGTAGTACTATGAAGCTTAAGAAAGAATTTTTAAATTAGATATGCCTGATTTTTATTTGAAATTAGCATTAATTTAAGACTTCCATGTGGAATAAATAAGGTATTTGTAATAATTATTGGATATCCTTTCTCTTATTTTCCAAGAGGAGTGGAACAAAGATGTTGTAGATAAAGGAAAGAACATCAAGAAGGCGATAGAAATTGAATTGGAAAATTGGGTTGAAATTATAATTTTTGATCAAATCTAAAGGGAAATAAAATAAGAAGTGGGTTAAGGGTTATTCTCACCAATTGAGTTTATAAAATTATGGGATTTAAAGCCTTAAAATTGGAGAGTTGGTTAGATTGGAACCTAAATAAGGTATTGTCCAAGAGGATAATAATATTGAATTCTCACTTAGTAAGATGTGAGGTAAATATTAATATTATTTTTATGGGACTAAAATCCTTTAAATTTTGGGTCTTGGATCATAATTTTTTCATGTAACTCATCTAATTTAATTGGTAAGATAATTAACTATCAAATATGAGTATTTTGAAATATGTCAAACCTTTAAAAAGTTCTAGTTTATGTTGTAAAGGATAAAATAAATTATGGTTCGCATTAAATTTTTTTTGAGTACATACTTTAGTTCCTCTCAAAAAATTAGGAAAGTTACAAAAAAATAACATGTAATTTTGAGTCTATATGCAAAAATTGACTTTGGAAGTTGGAGATTTTTTACAAGAAATACTCTGATGCCACCTATAGCATCTGAGATCCACTAATAATAATTCAATGAAACGTGAATTGAATAATTAAAAAATTATCTTCCTTTGATGGTTTAGTTAAGCTTCTTAACATGTTCTGAGGTTAAGGATAAGTACATGTATTGGTAAGCTAGAATACATGAATAGAGATCATAATCATCAAAAAATAATAGAAAACATAGATGTATGTGAGTTGGATTCACATTGTTATTTGGTAATTTTGAGTCTCTATTATATTTTTTATCATCATTTCTTAGCCATAGGTAATAGAGTGAAGAATGTATACAATGAATTAGGATGGATCTACAACTTTTCCTACTTAGTGAATTCCATGTTAGAATGAGGTTATCTTACCAACAATTCATTGTAAAACTCTCTCTCTCTCTCTCTCTCTATATATATATATATATATAATAAGTTTATATCTACTAAAATTACATAAGGGATATCTTATCACACAAAACCACTAGAGAGGATTGTAAAGCCCCTTATCAAGTAGCACTGCATAATAACCCTACTTAGGCATACAATATATAAAATAAATATAATCTAATGCTCATTAGTGGTTGTGGCACAAAGGGGAATAATTAGCAATAAATAAGACATAAAAATCAACCTATTGAATTAAATATAGAGGTAAACTAATTAAGGAGTAAAAAATTAAATATATTACATTGTGCAATATCTATCTACCAAATGAAAGAGTAAAATTTAGGAATACTTCCCTTTGGATGAACTTATCACGCCTTAATCTCTCTCTTGGACAGTGATGCTTTGCAAAAGGTTATTATGGATTTATAAGTATCACACTATATAAATCATCTCTGGGCTAAAAGACTCCTACTTTGCATCCAAAACTTTCCCACAAGACAAGCTTATTTACCTCCAAGGTAAAACCCTAAGCAATGACTTTTCAAGTATAGAATTGTAGGCTATAACAATGAGAAAATGAATGATACTCTGTATGTGAAGATAACATTTATATCCGAAGATTGACCCTAAAAATTCTAAAAATTTAGGTAACATAATCGACCAATTTGATTTTGTTAATCATAAAAATTACTTATTAGGTCACAAACTAGGTCGATTAGGCTTAATTATTTTCATAACGTGTGTTGAATCCCTAAAAACATTGACATGGCTAACTTAGTAGGAAAATGAATGAAAATAGTGTTTTATTAGTAATGGGATATTTTGAAATGGGAATTAATTAGAGAAGTGGATAAATGGATTTTAATTGCTTAGAGAGTTGGATAAAAATGACTTATATTGGTTTTAGCTAATGGTATAGGGACCAACAATCTTGTGAAACACCAAAGGTCTATCCACCCCTTTCTTATTGCACCTTTTGAGTCAGCATGCACTAAGAGAAATTTAAATTTGATAGGTCCATAAAAGAGAGAAAGATTCAATAAATGATAAAATTTTAAAATATTATGTGTGTACAAAGACTAAATAGCTAATATAACTAAGTTTAGTAGTATTTTCCCTTATTTAAGAGGTAAGTCTTTTACCAAACATTATAAATATCATTGATCTTATAGTATACCATGATGTTGATTTTCCTTATAATCGTAAAAAGATAAAAATATTATAAACAACATAACATAGTGGATATGCGGATGTATGACTTCACTCTTGCTAGTGTTTTCTCAAATTGAGTTTCTCTAGTATATGTCTTGTGTTATATATTTGATGTGTTTGTAAATGTGTTTCTTTAGTTTATTTTCATGTTTCCATTCCTTGAAGTGACACTAATAAAACCAACACTAAAGAGGTATTAGGACTCATCTTTAAAAGGTATAGATCTTGTATCATAAGGTTTAAACATTTCACATTGATATTGTACCTCTATGCAAGCATTTTAATTACAATCATGTATGGAGTAGTAACATGTTTAGAGAGTGAATTAATATATGTAGTGGATGTAACATGTGGACATTACATGCGAAGGGTTGCATATTATTTTGTATTGTGTAGATGTCACTCACAATATCTTGAATACATCTTAAAATAACATTTTATGTGTTTTTATACGGCATATAACTTGAAAAAAACATGTTATCTTGAAAGGGTTCATATTGGTTCAACTTAAAGTGGAATATGCACTTAGTTTATAGATCAATTAATCCAATTTTTTAGGTCATATTGGTCACAAGATTGAAATCTTGGGTTTTTATGCAAATAAAAGGAAAAAAATAGTTATTCACATAGATCTGAAGGTATATAAATACATAGAATCCACTTGTAGATAGAGGTATAGTGATCTAAAATGTTACATATCAATGTAGGTATCCTAGAAAAATATGGTAGAGCATAGATGTATTTAGGAAACAAAGGCATCCAAGAGGTATCAACCATAACCTAATTACTTTCAAAATTTATTTTCTTATCTAAGTCAACACAAATCCCCTATAAAGCATATTTGATGCCTATACATAATCATAAACTTGCCCTATATTTTAGGTCATTTCCACTAAAAAAAATTTAAATGAATCAATTATACTCTTATATAATATTAAGATTTGCTTTATTTAGTCATATGCTTAAAAAATGAATTATTTAAAAAGTGTTATCTTATTTGGAACACTAAATAAAAAATAAGATAAAACACTTATAAAAGAAATGATTATACAATCAAAGATTGCATACTCTCATAGTCCATACAAATAATAAAGTAGTTTTTGGGATAAATTGTGTGAAAGTTTTAATTTTTATTAATGTTTTAGATCCACATCTATGATCCTTCATCAAGAGAAAATAGAAAATGAATTAAGAAAAACATGACCTTGCACCCCATAAAAGATGTATAAAAACGATAGCTACGAAGAGTTTCCCAAAAAAAATAGCCATTGTAAAACGTTTTCAAAATTAAAAAGGCAAGTAGCTAAAAGGGAAGTTTCCATTAAGGATTAAAACTCTACATTAAATGAAATAATTAAGAAATCATGATTTTTCAATAATACATGTGTTACAAATAATATTATAAGTATTATAGATATTATGATATTTAATATTTAATAATTAATACTATACTAGTTTTTATAATTAATTATTAAGATTTTAATATGTAAAATCTTAATATTACAAGAATAGTATAATTTATAATCAAATACTATACCCAAGAAGATTACTATTAAAATTTTTATTGTATCTTAAAAATGAAAAATATCAAAATTCTACAATAATATAATAATTATTATTACTAATAATATAAACATTACTCCTATTATTAAATTACTTATATTAAAATTCTAATAATATTTAATATTTTAAATAATATAAAATATAATTAAATAGTATTAATTCTATTTATTATTTAAAATATAGTGAAAAAATTGAGACTAATAATAAATTACCATTTTTAGATGTCATTTTATCTAGAAAAGAGGATGGCTCATTAAGTAGAAATGTTTATAGAAAAAGCAAGCATACTAACCTTTACCTACATGCAACATCTCATCATCATCTTGCTCAAAAGGTAGGTGTTCTAAAAACTTTTATCAATAGAGATTACAAAATTTGTGATGAAGACCACATCAATCAAGAAATTAAGCACTTAAAAAGAGTCTTTAAGCTAAATGGTTACACAAGGAAACAAATAGCCAAAGCTATAAAACAAGTTAAAGAGAATTTCAGTAGAAAAGAGAGTAAAGATTCTTTTAGAGAAAGACCAATTAATTTTTTGCCATATGTTGAAGGCATTTCTAATAAAATAGCTAAAATTATTAGATACTACGATATTAACTCCACTTTTGTTCCTGTCAATAAGTTACGTATGTCCTTAGGCTCTATCAAGGACCCATGGATCCTAATCTTAGAAGTGCAATCTATATCATTGATTTCTCTTGTGGGACTCCTTACATAGGAGAGACATGAAGGTCTACTTGAAAAATAATTAAAGAGCATGCAGCTAATTTTTTTTTTGAAAGAAAATAAAACTCAGCTCTTCCAAAACATTCCTTCAAAACTAAACATTCTACCGACATCAAGGATGCTAGAATAATTGTTGCAGAAGATCACCTCCAAAAATGTAAGGTTAGATAATCCATTGAAATATAGAAGCATCCTAACAATCTAAATAGTTATAAAGGGTTGGGTATTAGTCATGCATGGAAGCCTATGTTTTATGGTAGTTAGTGTTTTTTCCTTTACCTTTTCGTGTGTCAAGGGTAGGTGTCTTCAAACATCCTTTTTCAACTAATGATTTTATTTGGTTCTTTGTTTTATTTTTTTAATATTTCATTAGCAAATGATTAGGTCAATTTTTAATTTTTATTTATTGGTTTAACTTTTTTTTGTTTTTAATTTTAGAAAATCCTTAGGTTTTATTATATACTTTATTTTGTTTACTGGGTTTAATTTTTTTATACAATAATAATTAATCTATTTTTAATGTTAATAATATATATAATATTATAAATGTTATTCTATTAGTTGTTATAGAAATATTTTCATTATATTTTATAATATTTACAATATTAAATCTTATTAGAATTTTAATAATATTTTAATATAAATATTTTAATAATAAAAGAAATGTTTATAGTATTACTAATAATTATTATAATAGAATTTTAAGATTTTTTGTATTTAAGATATAATAAAATTTTAAATAGTAATATTCTTGGGTGTAGTATTTGATTATAAATTACACTATTCTTGTAATATAAAGATTTTAAATATTAAAACTTTAATAATCAATTATAAAAACTATTATAATATTAATTATTAAATATTAAATATCATATTATCTATAATACTTATAATATTATTTGTAATATAGGTGTAGACACTCAAAAACTACACATGATAACTTTTGATATCAAACTGCCTTTTAACCCTTATCTGACCTCACGTCTAGTAGACCACCTAGTCAATTAGACTCATTTAGTAACTGAACTCCACCAAACCCCTAACTTAACATGTTTAACTAAACCATTTAATTTTCCCCTTTTTAACTTGTTTCTTCTAGCCCCTTGACCACCGATGGTCATCTTAATCATCGATGATTGGCCTAACCATTGATGGTCAAGTCTACAAACACATTTTAAAGTATTAAAGAATTAACAATTTTTTGTGCCAGATAAGCATCTCCCTGAATGGAAACTTACATTTAAAATGTCATGAATTGGTAACTTTCTCCCCCTATCAAATTAGTAACTTCCTCCACCCTAATTAGTAACTTCATTCTACAAAAGGAGAAGAGGAGGAAGTGAAATGGATCCACAATCCAAAATATTGTATCTAATATCTCTTGCATACATGCATTCAGTATCGTTTTAGCAAGCAAGTGACATCATTGGAGACCCGAATCTCTATTAGAATCACTTTTAAAATTCAACGTACTATCACTTTAGCCAAATCACTTCAGCCTTTGACCATCAAGTATCAGGTATCTTTTGCTTTTTTATTGATTTATCTTATTTATAATCTCTCAACCTTATCAAACCCATCATTATCTCATTCTCCACTCCTTAGCCCTATAATAGACCTCTATTTTCTTAAAACCCCAATTTGTACCTTCTATTTTGATCATTTCTAGATTTACAAAGACAACTACTGATGGTCACCACAATTGCTGATGGTTAACCCCAACCATTGATGGTTACCCAAATACTGACAGTTAAACCCAACCACCAACGATTCACTTGACTATTGATGGTCACTATGGCATGAAAATATAGCATGTTATTTTCAGCCCCTTGGCCCCATCCAAACCTAACTTTCTCTATTTCTACCTAACTATAGTCTCTTTTTTGATTCTCTAGACTAAACGTTGACCATTTTAGCATAAGTATTGACCTAATTTTGATATTTTAGTTTATTTCTTAAAGGAAGCATTCACTTTTTATCCCTTGTATGTATTTATTTTTGTATCATTAAAAGGAAAGTATCCTTTCTTTCTATTTATACCAACATAATTGTTATAATAGTGGATTTATAACCTTTTAACAAGCATATACTTCTTAGATCAAGATCATGCTAAGTAGTCCACTCAACCATCCATATAATAACCCCATTTTCTAGTGTCTTTCTTATCTACAAGTTATTCCTTCCAAGCCAAACAGGAGATCCCATCATCATCTAGATTCACATATGTACTTTACTAGGTATTCTTATACACACCCTATGACTAATTTCATTACTTGCTTTCAAAATTAAGAAATGAGAGAAATTAACTAAAACATTTTGGCATGCTCATTGGGACTCAATTCCTTGCTTTCTCCTTTATTATTTATTCATCAAATAAAATTTAATTTTTTTTGGGCTTAAAATAAACCTCTTATATAAATTGATTGCCTGCTTGTCTTAGTTCATATAGAAACTTAGAGGGAAAATTAATTAATCATAGTTTTCTCACTTGTTATCACACACCAAGTTGAACCATAATAATTAACACATCAAAACATACTTGAGACAAGCCTCGATTAGGATTTCATCACCTAGAAGTATCCTTACCCCTTCCTAGCTATCCCACTTGGATTTTAACACCAAGAGGAGAACCAACTCAACTCTTTGGTTGCGTATAAACTCTAAACTCAGTATACTTTATCTAAACACCTAACAGTCTTATCACTATGGGACCATGAAGTGAGGCAGTAGTTCCTAATACCAAGCCATGTACCAAAGTTCAACACAATTGTTTTCTCTTGAGCACCTGAACTCAACCTGAAACCAACCATAGATTTCCTCTTTAGTACCTGATTTACAAGATAAATTACCTCTTTACACTTTCTAAATCATAATCCAAAAGCAATTTTAAAATAATTCTTAGATTTAACACACTTTTAGTGTAAGAATTATTTCCCATGAATTCTTTTGATTTCTCTTTGTTTGAGGTGTGAGTTTCATCATAGTATTTCCTTTTTTCTCACATGGTCTTTACTATACAATAGTTGAGAGGTTAAATCAATCAACCACCACCTTCTTCTTCTTCCTCCATGGAGTATAATTCTAATGATGATAGTTCACCTCATTTTTTTCCCTATCCTACTAGGATCTTGGTTATTTTTTAGGGTGATGCAAACTTCACTACTTTCTTTGACAATAATCCAGTTTTCCTTCAACACTATCTTAACAAATTACCTCACCACACCTCTATTTCTTTAGTTCCTCCTATGGATCTTTCTTATGGTATGCCTCCCCATATTATGGTGAGTGTTACCTCAACCCAACCCTTGATGATCTAAGCCTCCTCTTTTTCCAACATCCCATCTACTACCAATACCCAAACCCAATCCAATACTCCAACTTCTAACTAAACATCTCGTACCACACCCATCACTTCACCTATAGGTTCAAACTTACCTTTAGTTACTTATACTCCACCTACCATGGGGTTATCTTCTAGCCCTATTTCTGCCCTTCCCTTTATTAAAACTAATCCACCAACCTCTACCCCATTTCATAATTTGGTGCTTTCTATACCTCAAATACTTTCACTCATTATTACTAGAGTGACCACTCAACCTCAACTCATTACCTCAGCTATACCTTTAATTTGACCCACATCCATCCCTCAAAAAGTACCTATGATGACCTATCAATATGTCTCTAACCCATAAGACTATATAGCACCTTCCACTCAACCATTTATGTTAATCAACCTCTATGGAGCATCACCTCAAACTCTTATGACCATTTACCAATATGTGACTTTTTCCACACCTTCTCTCACTTATCCAAACATTGTTTCCACCCAACCTCAACAAAATTTACCCCTTAATTATGTAGCTTCCCAACCCCAACCAGAATTGATCAAGATCTTATTAGAAAAAATGACTAACCTAGAGTCATCTATCTTTGAGTCTCATAACCTTTTATCCTATGATAAAAAATTTAATGAACCCATTCATCCATCTATGTCTATCCATTCATATCCTCCTCAATGGGAATTGCCTAAGTTTTCCAAATTCTAAGGCAAGGAATACCCCCAATAACATTTGAGAGAATTCTATCATTCTTATTATTTAATCACACATGATGATTCTCTCCTTATTTGGACCTTCCTTATGTCCTTATTAGGACCCACCCTTGATTGGTATAATACTCTTCATATGCACTCTATCTTTTCCTTCTCTCAATTGGCCCAAATATTTTTAGACCATTTATCGATATATATATATCTAAAAACTTTTCTATTACTAACCTATATCCCATTAAGCAATTTTATGATGAGTCGATTATTGATTTTTTTGCTATATGGTGAGGTCTCATCAATCAAATTTATTTCTTCTTACCACAGCCTAAATTTATTGAACTCTTCTCTTAGGGTTGTTCCAAACATATTTCCCCCACTATTCAAGTTCAAACTATTAGAATATTTGATGAGGCATTCACCATGGCACGTAAACTAGAAAACTAGGCCATTGATGAAGGAAAATTGAAATTATGAAACAAAAATTCCAACTTTAAATCCAATGACCCTTCCTCCACCAAAACCACTAACCAATCTAAAACCAAGGTAAAAACATCCATAAATTTAGTTGTTCTAAAAACTTCTCCACCTCTAACTATCAACCAACCACCTTGAACTAATTCTTCAAACCCTTCTTATGAAAAAAAATCAAAACCAAAATTGAGCTCCTCCAAAACAATATAATCCCATTGGAGAATATTATGCATCAATTTTGGATAAATTTCTCAAAGCCAACCTCATCCAACTCCCACCAATTAAACCACCCCAATTATTTGATGTTTCTCACCTCATACCTGGGTGGTATAATGAAAATGACCATTGTGCCTTTCACCATGTTGTAATACATGATATTAATAGATGAAATACCTTTAAAAGTCTTGTCCAAAATTTGATTGATAGTGGAGAACTTGCATTTGATAATCCTAATACACCTCATAATCAACCCCTTGACATATTTCATAAAGATTTTACTAATCATGCTATTTCTAACCAACACCATGACGATAAGTCTAAATCATCTCACTCTCATGAGGCACATACAATCAATGCTAATAATAATGAGCCCATCATTGAAGACACCATTACCTCAATACCCAAATAAAAATAGTGAAATCACCTCCTCTACCTTCAAATACCCAAATAAAGGAATCAACCACCCCTCTCTCTTTACTTAATGATACCTTAACCCTGGCTACTTCTCCTTTGATAGAAGTAATAAAGGAGACAACCATTGCTTTAACCATTCCTTCTTCTTCCACTCCACCCATTCAAGTGGTAGAACTACCCTTCATTCCTTTGAACACCCAAATAAAAGAAGTAACCATGTCTACTCCTTCACTTGGGAAAAACACACCTACCTCCCCTATCTTAAAACCATCTACACCCTCTTTGGAAACTATCCCAAACCAAAATAAGGTTACCTCATCTACCTAACCACCAATTTTGGAACCATCCACAAAAAACAAGGATAGATAAACTGTTCTCTTTTCTCTACCAAAGTGTTTAAACTTTAAACCAATGAGCAAAGAACTAAACCCATCTACAATCCATTTTCTAGGCTAGTATAAAGTTTAGAGTTCACTTCCCAACCTAAATTTGATAGAACCACCTTTTGGCATTGAATTGGACTTCCTTACCAAAGCAAACCCAAGTCCTCAAATTCACTTAAATCCACCCTTAAACCCATTATCTCTTCACTAAATACCTCTTTCAAAACTATAAGTGAACCATCACAACCACCTCTACCTAAAATTACCAAATCACCTTATGCTTCTTTCACCAAACCGGTCAAAAACCTAGGAATTTTACCCACACCTAGTCATACTCACCCCCCTTTGAGGTTGAACTTAACCTCATCTAGTATACCAAATATAAATCCAACTAAACCAACTAAGAAAGTAGAGTTACATAAACCTCCATCCAAAACTAGACCCACACCACCTCCTTCCCACTTACCTTCCATCTTAGGACCCCATCCTTTTACCATTCTAGTTACTTGTTCTTATTCTAATAAACCATCCCACTTTTCTCCACTTACACCTATCAAACCCTCTAGATATCCATCATTTTTAACCAACATATCTACCTATACTTTCCCACCTATAGCTAAACCTTTATCATCCAATTCTTTCATATCCAAATCTTCAACCTCTAAACCAACCATAACTAATCAAACCCAACCATAATCACCAACTAAAAACCTTATTCCAACTACAACTTATGTGGTATAGCCTATGCCCAAGAAGGTTCCCACTCCTAAAACCAAAAACCTGCCACCTTCAACACCTTTGCTAAAATCCTATTCAACCATTTTCAAAGGTTTTAGACCTCTTCCATTATATTACTTCTAATCAAACATTTTGACCCTTCACATATTAAACCAACATGGTTCAATGATAATTTGATTTTCCTTTACCATAGGACTCCTAGACATGATACAAAGAACTGTAAAGCTCTCCAAAAACTTGTCCACAACCTTTTAGATGAAGATGATCTATTAAAGGAACCCTCTTTGATCTCATTACCTATCCAACTACCTAACTAACCTATCCAATAATCACCTACTCCCCCACTCCCACCTAAGAGTTAGGAGGAAAATTTGAAGAAAACATCGAACCCCTTTATCTACACCATTCATGTGGTTACCCAATCTCAAGCCCAACAAAAGGATAAGGAAGAAAACAAATTCACCATCCCATGGACATGAAACTTAACCCCTCAATCCACCAACCAAATCTAAACATCTCCACCCTCACCTTCACAACCACCAAAACCCAAAGTATCCATTTTGGGAGCTTTTCCCTTCAACCCTTTTGCATCCATACAATATTTAGTGTTGAGACAACTTCACCAAACACTAGTGAAAATGAGCCTATATGAAATAATCAACACCCCACCCCAACATAACCAGGAATTGATCAAGGCTCTATAATATATATATAGGTTCAACCAAATTATCCTTAACCTCTTTCACCCTTTTTCAGATCCCTCCAAGTTTTTTCCCTCATCACCTTTTAGGATTCTAAAATACTACCTTTTCATACTGAGATCTTGATCCTCCCCTCTTCATCATAACATACATCAATCAAACCTACATCAAGAGGGTTATGATTGATGGAGGAGCTAGCATCAATATTATCTCCTTCCATACATATGACCAAATTTAGCTACCCAAAAACATCATGTCATAAAGTACAATGGTATTTCACTCCTTTAATGACACCATGGCCACCACCTTAGGGATCATTGTACTCTACATCTACTTGGGGCCTTGTACCATTCCCAAACTATTTTATGTTATAGTAGGAGATTTTAAATATAACATGTTACTCAGACACCCTTGGATCTATTATATGAGTTTCATCCCTTCCACCTTACACTGATGTGTCAAATTTGAGCATGAAGGACAAGCTTTCACCATCAAAGCTGACCCTAGTCCCTTTACCTCTTGAAATATGATGTATTGACCTAATGCCATTCTTTTTCCTCCATATAGCTCACAACCAACTTCTAAAAATACCACCCCACCAACCAAAACTATCAACACTTTTTCTCACTACAATGATGAAGCATCAACTCGCTCAACCATCCCTTCATCCCAAATTCTATTTGAGGACACCTTGTAGTCCACATTTCAATGACTCTCTCTTAAATAATATTGTATTTTATCCTTAAATGCTTTACCTACTCTAAAAAAATATGAGAATCTCAAATATGACCCTTCTTATGATCCCAACATCATAACCATGATCCCTTTTGGGCACAAATTTCATCTATGAGGGACTCAATTGTCTACTTCTTGCTCCTACCACTACCCCGTTCATCTGGCCATTCACCATCAATTTTTCCTACTTGGAAAAATTAACCTTTACTAAAGCTTACCTTTATAGGTACACTTGGAAGGGGTTTGGTCTTGGCCTTTATGAACAAGGACCTCATGAGTTACCCATCATTAAAACCAAGAAACCATGTGATTTCTTTGGTATTGGGTTTATACCACCAAAAGAACCCACCTCACTAAAACCCATTACCACCATTGGAAAATAACTTCCATCCTCACCAACCCCATCTTCTTCTAACTCTAAGGACTTACATATCATTCCATCTAATTTTTTTATCAATACCATTATTTTGGGCCCCCTGACCTATCAAAAGGATGGCCAAACTAAAACCCTTCCTCTTATCCATCCTAAAATGATAGAACATGATTCCCCTACCATCAACACAATCCAACATCAAGATGATGAGTCCATTCTTTCCTACCTTAGTATGGAGCATTCTTAAATTCATAAATCTCTTCCTCTTGAGAACCAAACCATGTTGAATGAATCCATTATTCATTTCAACCTGTGTACTTAGGATAACCCCCATATCATCAAAATTAGCCAATCCTTAAATTCCATAGAGCAACAAGACTACCCTTCTTTCCTTCAAGACAATAGCATAGAATTTTCTTGGTCTTATTAGGATATGTCAAGAATTTACCCTTTTATTTCCCTCCATAACATTATTACTCATCCCGAGGCTAAGTTAGTTCTTAAAAAGCTTCATAGAATGCATCCTCTCATAACCCTCTTTGTCAAATAAGAGCTTCAACATCTCTTATCTATCAACTTCATTCAGACCATCAACTATCCACAATGGGTTTCTAACATCATTCCCATTACTAAGACCATATGGTGACATTACTTCTACATCAACTTATATTACCTCAACCTCACTTACCCAAAGGATAACTTTCTTTTGTCAAACATTAACCAAATTGTTGATCTTATAGTTGGTGATGAAATGTTATCACTCAATGGATAGTTTCTCAAGATATAATTAGATCTTGACTACCCGCAAAGATCAGCATAAAAATTCCTTCCTTACCACATGGAGAACCTTATACTATAGGGTCATACCCTTTTAACTAAAGAACACTGGAGAAACCTATTAGTGGGATATGACCTATATCTATCACTATCTCATCCATAAAATTGTAGAGAACTATGTGGATGATATTATTAGGAAATCCAAACACTATAAGGATCACCTATATGTTCTCACCATCATCTTCAATTGACTAATCCATTATCATGTTAGGATCAACCCTAATAAATGTATTTTTATAGTCCTATCAGGAAAGCTTCTTGGTTTCATCATCTCTCTCCATAGAATCGAAATAGACTTTACAAAATTTAGAGAAATCTTAGAGATGCCTCCTCCTACTAACCTTACCTAACTCTGTATCCTATAAGGCGAACTTAAATCCATCTATCATTTCATCACTTATCTATTAGATAAATGTCAACCCTTCCACCACCTTCTAAATAAGTATACCTCTTTTAAATGGACCAAGGAATGTCAACAAGCCTTCGATTCAATCAAGGAGTATCTTCTCTCTCCCCCTATCCTCATCTCTCATAGGGAATATCAGCCCTTTTACCTATATATATATATATATATATATATATATATATATATATATATATATATATGTATGTATGTATGTATGTATGTATATATATGTATAGATACACACACACACATATACATCTATACATACATACATATATATATATATATATATATATATATATATATATATATATATATATATATATATACATACACGCACACATATATATACACATACATACATACATACATATGTGTGTGTGTGTGTGTGTGTGTGTGTGAGTGTGTGTGTGTGTGTGTGTGTGTGTGTGTGTGTGTGTGTGTGTGTGTGTGTGTGTGTGTGTGTGTGTTATTGATCATTCCCTAGGGGCAATGCTCACTCATCATGATGAACAAAATAAATAGCAAGCCATCTACTATGTCAACTACACCCTTATAGAATATGAAACTTGATATACCCATCTTGAAAAACTTTGTCTTACCTTAGTTTTTGTGGCTTCCAAACTCTTTCACTACCTTCTTAATTGTAAAACATATGTCATCACCAAAAATGACCCCCTAAATTATATGCACTCTAAGCCATACCAAAACCAATGTATGGTTAAGTGGTTCATACTCCTAGCTAAGTTTGATCTTGAGTCAGTGTCTTTCACAAAATTCCATTAAAGGAAAATTCATCATCGACCAATTAGTTAAAGCTCCTTTACTAGATAATCAACCTCTTCCTCTTTCCTTTCTTGATGACTCCATTATAACTCTTTATCAAGAAGAACCCACCTACCAAATGACCATGTTCTTTGATGGATCCAAATTCCAACATGGTGGGGGTCCTAGATTTATTCTCATTCCCCTTAATGGTGAATATCTTCCCCTCTCTTTTAAACTTGACTTAGAATTCACTAATGATATAGCTAAATATAAAGCCCTAGTCATAGGTCTTTCAACCACACTAGCCTTAGGAGTCAAAACAATTTGTATCTTTGGTGACTCTTAACTAGTCATCAACCAGGTTAATAGATCTTATCAATAAAAAATGATGTCCTTCTAAAATACAAATACCTCATAGATGCACTCTTATCATCATTTGATCATTACACTATCTAGGTAGTTCCTTGTTCTACTAACAAACTCATAGATATGATGGCCTTCTTTACTTCCCAAATCCCATCTCAACCTACTGAATCTAAACTATTTGTCACCATCCATCATTTTATCATACCCTCATATATGATTTTTGATCTTCTTACTATTTTTAGTGTGGATACTCCTTATAACATTTGGTATGACCAAACTTTAAACTACCTTAACCTTGGCATTATTCCTCTTAACCTTTCAAAGAATTCCTAAAGAGGTTTTGTTTAGAGTACCTCTCATTACACCATACTAGGGGGAATCCTTTACAAATGTGGATTCAATGACATCCTTATCCGTTGTATGTGTAGTCATGAAGCCTCCCATACCATCAAAGAAATATATGACAAAATCTATGGGGGACACTTTAGTGGCCTAGCTATTACTAAGTGTATCCTTCACCTTGGCTACTATTAACCCACCCTTAATCAAGACTATTGAGATGATGTAAATAAGTGTGTTAAATGTAAAAAACAAGTTAAATTACATCATGCACCTCCCCATGGCCTTCAAGTATCCAAATATTATTAGCCCTTCTCACAATGGGGTCTTGACCTTATTTTCAAAATAAGTCCCCATTATTCAGAATGACACCAATATATCATTACTACTACTGAATATTTCACCAAGTTAGTGGAGGCCATCCCACTTATATCCACCAAAGCCAAAAAGATTATCAACTTCATCAATCACCATATCATCTACTACTTTGATGTTCTCCACAAGATCATCAATGATAATGGAAAATATTTTAAAAACTAGAAGGTCTAAGGTCTTAATGATGCTTTCATCATCAAGTTAATATTCTCCTCACCTTACCATCCATAAGCCAATGGATAGGCAAAAGTTTCAGGAAAAACTCTCATTAAAATGCTCACCAAATTATTTAGTGATTTAGGTTAGGACTTAAACTTACATATCCCTTTCACTTTATGGGTGTATTGCACTATCATTCAAACCTCTATGGGTGCTACCCCTTTCTCTCTCATCTTTGAAGCCAAGGTAGTCTTTCATCTTGAAGTCTGGATCCCATCACTTGGTATGTCTATACACGAAATAATTTTAAAGAATGACTATCATTAATAATTCCTCATGCATCTTGAACTCCTTGATGAACATCACTTCACAACACTTAACCATATTTATGTCTATCAATAATGAATCAAGCACTCATACAAAAAACACTTAAAAAAGCAAGAATTTAACATTGGAGACCTCAACCTTAAGGAAAACCAACATGTAACTAATATAGATAAGACAAAAAAGGTCAAGTTTGCTTTTAAGTATCTTGGACCCTACATCATAACCCATAAACATGGATAAAAAACTTATCATTTATCCTCTCTCAGAGGCAAACCAAAACCTAAGCCTCTCAATGCTTTGTATTTGTGCCTTCTATTATTGAAACAAGGATCAAACTCACCTTGGTGTCTACCTTAAGCTCATCCCTCAGTTTATAATATTTTCACTTCCTCTTACCTACATATCCCTAATCTCTTTGAGAATAATTGATTAAAACATATAACCATGTAATTATCCATCACAGTTATAGCCTAATCCTAAGCATGGGTACCACAGCTCTACCCATGGCATGGTTCTCATGGATACTTTTCATCTCTAATCATATGGAATCCCATGATCCATTGTCTCTTAAAACCACTTTATCCATCTATCATTAAACTTTTATGCTAAAGACTTACCTCCATAAAGGTAAACCTTTAATCCTAAATAGACTTATCTATGTCTAATTTCATATTCAAAACAACTTAGGTCTATATCTCTAGCGTTACAAACTATACACTCGAAGGATAGCTTCCTAATAATTAAAATTTACTTAAAAATAGACTTCTTCCTTGAAGGATAGCTATAAAAATCCAATTTTATACCACTCCCTTGAAGGATTGAAAATAAATAATCATTTGAAGCTTCTTGTATTGATCATATTCAACAATTTATCAAAATAACAAAATCAACAAACAACAATATGTCAAAATTATTAAATGAGTGAAATTAAATAAAGTAAGCCATAGTCAACTCTTATAAGTATCATTTTTATGCATCCCACATTGATCAGTCTACACATTATCCCATTACACCATAATCAGCTCCTATATATGGCATTACTAGACTTCCTACATTAATTAGTCTACATATCATATTAAGGCATATACTTGTCTAGTATGGTTCTTTTATCATCTATATAAGGGGTAAGCTAACCCACATCAGGTTACCTTTTCACCTATTTAACATTCAACCATCTACCTGTCACCTCCCTTACCTTCAATCCTTCTTTGAAATCAAGGGACTATGAGATTACTTGGTACAAAGTGATTAAGACACCCTCTTTCTCAATCAGAGCATGATCTTGTGAAACATTCAACATGTTTATATTCACTAAGTCAATCCAATTATGGTTTTTGATTGTTGAATCCTTGCCAACTAAAAACATAATGCCCTTTTTCTTACCCTTTATTTGTTAGTTCATGTGGTCATATGTCTCATGATTCTTATCTCTTTTTCACATTTAGTTTTTTATCTATAACTACTTTATGTGCTTTCATTATATTCCCATAACATTATGAACCATGAACAAGACAAATATAAACCATATCCTACCCATAAACAAACCATCAAGAACCATAAAATTGTAAACACTCACAACATATCATTATAGCATTATAACATTATAAGATCATCATCAAATGTCATCAAAATCATCCTACAATAAAATATCATCCTATTTATAAACCAAATTATCACATTATTTTATAAACAATATTACACCCTCATCCTATCTAACCACATTGTTATAATCCTCTCATAAACAACATCATAAAAAACTGTTTATCAAATATTTAAAATCATGTGCAAACTAAACTAAATACCAAAAAATATCTTAATCAAAAACATATTTTTAACCACATCATCATCACCATCCATCATAACCATCATTAAATACCTAACTAAAGAATCAACAATAACCATACGCATGCAAACATCATATATGTCATCCATGATCCATAAACATCATTACATAATACATCAATACATCATCAAAAAATCATCATGAACATAAGAACATAATCATCATGTCACATGTCAACATAACCATAAATATAATCAAATATCATTAATATAATTAGCATTATCAAAACATAATCATCATGTACATGAATAAGGTAATACATGTCATAATATATTAGTCTCTCTTTCTTTCATATACATCTCATATCATTAGCATGCATGTCAGTATCAAAATACAAGTCATAAACATCATAAAATCTCCTCTATCAATCCCCTAGGCACCAAAACTACTAACCCCTACACCATTACCACCTGAACCATCTACAACTACACCTGCACTACCATCTAGTGGTGGCCCCCTAACATTATCACCTGGACCATATTATACTCTTTTATTTCATACTTAATCCCCCACCCCTCAACCACTGATGGTTCATTGAAACATTTACGGTCCCTTAAGAGCTTCTTACCCTTGTTATTTGACCATTAGTGGTTGGGTCAAACTATCGATGGTCATTATGTATGGCCATCAGTGGTGAAACCCAGATGCCTCTTCCCACATAAACACCACAAAACTCACCTAAAAAAAATTTACACTCTTTTAACCTATTCTATAGTCCATTAAAAATGTAAGACACTCTTCACATCCATATTTACCCCACTAATTTGGCTAATTTCATCAAATACCAAAAATTAGGACATCATGGCTTAAGGATATTTTCATAAACCCTATCAACCTAATTAAAACATACTTAAGACAACTCCACCTCACAAATTAAACTATATTATGAATTTCAAAACAACACCCACCTCATTATATAATCATTGGCATGGTCAGAGCCCTTGTATCACTACTTGACCATGCCCTCATCTACCCTCCATCTAGTCAACATGTAATCACCTTGACCACATGAAATAAACCAATAATAATTATCCACCTCAATAAGATCAACTCAAAATGACCAAACAACAAAACACTTTTATTCTAAACACCAATCAAAAAAATTCAAACGTTAAAAATAGATTACCTTTTTCTTTTTTACGTCTTGACTTTTTTAGGCTTTTCATGATCATCGATGGTCAGGGTGACCATCGATGGTCGATATATGGATAACCCTAACCATTAATGGTTATGGTCCCTTATTTTTTCCCCACTTTTTCAAAAAAAAAAAAAAAAAAAACCTCGTAAAGTTTGAACCTTTGTAAGAACTACATTTACCCTAAAGTTATTTTGGATATTTTACCCATGAAACTATGTAGGCAATGCCCACTTGCCTAGTGCATATGGAGTCAGCTCAACCATCCCTTCTAACCCATACCCAACCAACCCATTATTACCCCACATCCACCTCAATGTTCATCATTTTTGACCTAGAAAAGTTTCATGTTTTGTGACAACTTTGCATGGTCATTTAGACTGCATCGACCATCCTTACCATTTTTAACATTTGAAACTTTTGCACCACCTCATGCATGACCTAACTTATTATGTTTTTTCATGGGATCACTTCCTAACCAAGATACTTGTGACCAACACTATCATTGCATATATTTCTTGATAGTCCTAATCTAGATCAACTATGACCAATTTTGTAGACTAGTTACCCCTATCACATGTCCCTCTAGAATCGAATGTATTTTTTATCAACATTGACAATTTTAGTCTCTATGCGATCTTGACTATCAACCTTCGTAAAAAATTTTGTGCATGTTCACATCTCAAATGCCAAACCTTTTTATGTCACCTAACTAGTGACTACCAATTTACCATTTATGAAACACTAATCTAATTTTACTTCTACCTCATCAACTCCTAGTTTGAGGGAGAACACCTCCTTCCATACTTTGGACAATCAAACCTTGAGAAACCATCTATTTTTATTATATATCTTATTGGATCAAATATACATAATATAAAGGGATAAAATATATACACTCAAAAATTACAAATGATATATTTTGATGTCAAACTACCTTTTGACCCTCGTTTGACCTTGTGTCTAGTAGACCACCTAGTCAATTAGACTTATTTATTAACTTAACTCCATCAAACCCCTAATTTAAAATTTTCAACTAAACAATTTAATTCACCCTTTTTAACTTGTTTCTTCTATCCCCTAGACCATTGAAGGTCAACCTAACTATTGATGGTTAACCTAACCATCGATGGTGAGGTCTCTAAACCTTTTTTAAAGTATTAAAGCATTGATAGCTTTTTGTGCAAGATAAGCATCTCCCTAAATGGTAACTTTCTTTAAAACATCATGAATTAGAAAATTTCTCCCCATATCAAATTAATAACTTCCTCCACCCCAATTAGTAACTTCATCCTATAAAAGGAGAAGAGGAGGAAGTGAAATGGATCTACAATCCAAAATCTTACATCCAAGCTCTCTTGCATACAAGCATTCAACATCCTCTCTGTAAGCAAGCCATATCACTAGATACCTAAAGATTTGTTAGAATCACTTTTAAAATTTAAATTATTGTCACTCTAGCCAAACCACTTTAGCCTTCCACCATCAAGTATCAAGGATATTTTTATTGTTTTATTGATTTATCTTATTTATAATCTCCTAGCCCTATCAAAGCCATTAGTATTTCATTCTCCACCCTTCAGCCTTGTAATAAACCTTTATTTCCCCAAAAACCTAATCTATACCTTTTATTTTGATAATTTCTAGATTTACATAGGCAACCACTGATGTTCACCACAACTACTGATGGTTAACCCCAACCGTCAATGTTTACCCAACCGTTGATGGTTTGACCCAACCATTGATGCTTTACTTGAATACCAATGGTCACTATGGCATAAATATATAGCAATATATTTTCATCCCCTTAGCCCCATCGAAACCTAATTTTCTCTATTTCTACTTGATCATAGTATCATTTTTTATTCTCTGTACCAAACCCTAACCATTTTAGCATAAGTATTGACCCACTTTCTCTATATTAGTTTATTTCTTTAATAAAGCATTCACTTTCTCTCCTTTTCATGTATTTATTTTTGTATCATTTAAATTCAAGTATCCTTTCTTTTCATTTATAACAACTTAATAATTTTAATAGTGGATTGATATCCTCCTAACAAACATATGCTTCTTGGATCTAGCTCACACTAGGCAGTCCACTCAACCATCTATCTAACAACCCCCTTTTCTAGTGTTTTTCTTATCTATAGGTTATTTATTCCAAGCCAAAGAGGATTTCTCATCATCATCTAGATTCACATGCACACTTTACCAAGCATTCTTCTACACATCCAATTACTTGTTTCATTACTTGCTTTCAAAATTAAGAAATGAGTGAAATTAACTGAAACAATAAGTATTATTGAACAATCATGATTTCTTAATTATTTCATTTAATATATATTTTTAATCCTTAATGGAAACTTCCCATTTAACTTCTTACCTTTTTAATTTTGAAAAATATTTACAACCAATTCTTTTTGGGAAACATTTTGTAACTATCATTTTTATACATCTTTTATGGGGTGGAAGGTCATGTTCATAATTAATTTTCTATTTTTCCTGATGAAGGATCACATATGTAGATATAAAATGTTGAAAAAAATTAAAATTTTCACATAATTTATCCCAAAAGCTACTTTATTAATGATTATACTAATTTTCATAATCATTTTGATGACATATATCAATGTGAACTTATTAAATATCTTAAAATGAATTGACACATGATTGATGGATTGTTTCATGTAATTAGATATGGAAAGGAAAATATAGCTTAGGAACCTATTTTTAAGGAATGAAATGTTACAATTATAAGTTATGTTAATCCACATTTTAGAGGCATGTATTCTATAATAGGTGTTTAGACATTAATCCTACTATTGCTATTTATATGTCTACACCTGTGGCTATAAAAGTGATTCCCACCCATGGTGTGGTGGAAACATATGTTAATCCCTAATTATATGGTTATTCATGCAAAACATACATTTTAGTGTCATAGGATTGATACTCATGTGACATCATCTATTTCTAATCAATATCCTATGCATACTAATCAAGAGATTATACAAACTCTTCTTGATCCTCAAGCTAATATTACCAAACTAAAACAATATTTTTATTCTACAAATCATTTGACAAATTATCAATAATTATTATATAACCCTTCAGCCCTAGATATTTATACTTATCCTTTTCCTACATGATTAGTTTTACCTAATATTAAATCATATGATTGTAAATTTGATCTAAAATAATGTCTTAGATCCTTTCATGTAGCATGCTCAAATTATTCCTTTAATGATAATTTATTTACTAAGATTTTTCATAAACCCTTAAGGACTATGCCTTGTGATGATTTTATTCCCTTATTTTAAAATTAGTACATGCCTTTAATCCTTTTATTTGTCAATTATTATCTCACCATTTTATCAATATCATTGAGGAGGTAATATATACTCAAATTATAAAAATCAAGAAAGGACCTCATGTTCCCATTAGTGACAATGTGCTTTTATAACATTATTTGATTTCCAAAATGAAAAATCATATGGTTGATAAATCAATTTAAGGACACATTCAAATAAAGATTTCTTGTGTCTCTATATGACTCTATTACACTCAAATGATTCCAATCTTTCAATGTTGTGTGTCATAGAGTTAAGACCATGAAGTTAAGCTAATTTCTATGAACTTGTAAACCCTAAATTAAAATAAAACATGGAATATAGGGTTAATAATATATAAATAAAGAAGCATAAGGGTGATAAATATATCTATTGTATGCCAATTAATTTGAAAATTCAAATAAATGATATTTTAATTTTATAATATTGAGATATTCTAAAACTATAAAATACATCTATTGATTGATATCTCAATAAATTAGAAACAAGTTTACTTATTTAGTTTAATATGTGTATGAAAATCTAAGATAAAATAGGAAGGAAGTGGACTAGATCATGATCTTGGAACATTGATTAGATTTTATAATTTTGCAATTTATGGCCCGACCATTTGAGTGAGATCTAGATAGTTGCATCAATGTCAATGTCTAAGTTGGATGCAAATGTCCAATAAATAATAGTGATTAGATAATTCTATTGAGGTGATTTATGTTAATACACCTATTAATTAATTAGTTACACAACATAATGTGAAACGTGAGATATTTTTGGAATCCATTTCCTAAACATGAAACACAAAAAACCAAGGCCAATCCTGAAGTGTATATGACTCACAATGTGCATCCTTTTATGACTTCTTATGTTTTTATAACTAAGGAGGATCACCATATATATCAATTCATTGGTTTATTCAAATATACAAAGTTTTATATGGTGGAGAACAAGTCAATAAAAATCATATGCACTATGATATTTATTACTATCCTTAGGTGCACATATATATTTGATTGGTACAACTACTATGGTAAAAGGATTAGATGGAAAGATACAAAGCCTCTTAGTGATATTGTTTTCTCCCTTATGGTAGGGTCTGCATTAATTTCTACTTCATTATTAGTTTTTCCCAATATTATGGCATTAGACATGCTTTCAAGACATATAGGGATGCATAATATATGTGCAATACCATCTGAATAAAATCAATTCTTAAATCACATCTATAACAATTGAGTGTTCATAGTTATTGGTATTCCATATGAGTACCACATTCATCGAAAGACATTCACTCTACCACCTCCACCATAGCCTATTATAAAACCTATATAGGTTTATCCTATGAAGTAAAAATATAGATATTGAATTAATCTTCCCTAAGTACTAGTTACCCAACATTTATTACATCAAATATTTATTAAAGTTTAGTAGATGTTACCTAGTTTTTCACATCTTAAGATAGTTATATAAGCTTTTGCACATGTTTTGCAACAAAAATTGACATATTATTCTAGCACACAATGGACTCCACAAGTTACAATGTATTTTATATCTATTTAACATATACATGATCATGTTAACTATGATGAGAATGTTGGGTATTTTCAAATGCATGATCACTTCTCTTATTTGGATAATATCACTTCTCACTAATAATGTGTGACATTTGCACCAATAGATTGAGGACCTGTATGAGAGAATCCAATTTATGGGACCATAATTAGTAGTAAAAATAATCTATTGAAAAAATATAAATATTAAATATATATATATATATATACAAGACCAAGACCTATGCATGATTTATTAGTATACATTATTGATTGATATTATGAATCATATACATGATGAATTACATATCGATTTTATATGCACATACATCTCATACTATACATGAATGGGATGTAGGACATACATCTTACATATTATACATGGGCATATACATGCATGACATTCATTAAAAATAGGGCTTACCTTTGTACATTGGGGATTTCCTACACTGAGAGCATATTTTCATAATTATCAATCTATATATTTATATGCCAATCAATTAATCATAGTAAAATTTTTTACAGGATTTTCTCTTGCATAGATTTTTTAGGGTAGTGTTTCCTATGGATATTATGTTTTTTATATTAGATGTGACATTAATTGATTATGTAGACTATCATTACTTGTTATGTGTACATCTTATGTTGATGGGTGCTACATTGTATGGCTATTAGTGTGTGATATATTGTGTGATTATATGATTTAATTTATTGTTTTTTATCACATCATGTGTCATTTATGTTATGGGGTAGTCTATTCCATGTCATGTCCATGGTTTTAGTGTAAGGTCAGAGTGAAGCCATAGTTGTCTCATGTCTTGAGTGTTTTTTTGCTTCATGATCATGATATTATGTGAATATGTGTGTGTAGATACAAATATGAATATTTTTATCTTGGTGGTGATATTTATATAACACATGTTTATATTTTACATGATGTCATGACTTATATTATCGACCTATTGTATTTTTTATTAATATGTGCCTAGTGTTTTTTTACATTGCATGACACTTTTATACACATTACCTTGGATTACATGAACATTAAATATTTACTTTAATGATAAAATCTTGATATTATGACATATCATATTATGTTTATATATATATACAATTACTATTTTATGTATAACATATGATGTACATAATATTCCTTTTGAGATGAGTGATTTATAGGCTTAATCTATTGTATCAAAAGGGGTGGTATAGTGGGTTTATATTAAATATTCAAGGCATGAAAAACATATAATTTATACTTTGAATTACAAAATGTGAATCATATGGGAAAGATTGAGAAGGTTGAGGTATATGTGGAGCATTCTACATGATGGTGAGGAATAAATGGTATATCCTACAATATTGTGAGATAGATTATATGGATTAAATTGAGTAGATTTATCAAATATATTAAATTGATGAAACTAAAAAATAAATCATGTCATTATATGTCACATTGAGGTACATATGGATTATATTTTAGGAATGAATTTTTTTTATGAGAATATTTGTCTAATTTATATATTTAGGATTTATGGGGAATGGTGGTACTAAGTAAGCATTAATATATAAGCTTTATTTTCAATGGTTGATCCAAAGTTTCAATTTACATATGATACTATTTCAAGGTTATAACTTTGCATACAAACATATTTATAAGTTCCAAAAAATATATTTGATGATATTTAAAGTGGTGAAGCTGAGGTTTTCATGGCACTAAACTTATAACACTTATCCATCTCTAATTATGGTTGAGGCATTAACACTGCTCAAAACATGATTTTAGTAGTTAGATATCCTTGGATCATAATCACCTTGATTTATTTAAATTTGTATTTTTATTTTTTATTAACTTTAATTAAGATAAATGATTTAAAATATAATAAATTATTATTTGATCCAAAATCTTGCTCCAAGACACTTATGAGAATAAGTGTTTAGAGTAAACTTTGAGATAATAAGGGAATTTCATCCTCCTATTTTAGGACTATTTCAAGAGAAATAGAGGGAACATGAATAGGTATTAGGATACATGATATAAATTGATTTAAATGAGTCTCTAATGGGTGAAATTCTAATATTTGGGATCCAATACTTACCTAAACAAAGACGTCCCAGTCATCACCTAGTTTAACTGATCCTGATATTAAGTATTGATGAGCCTTATTTTAAAAAATAATAATATAATGGGATGGGCCAATTTATTTCCTAAATTAAATAAATAAAAATAATGGGATGAGTAAGATAGGGAATAAAATGATGTTTATAAGCTTAAGAGGGTGTTAATGCTTCAAGAACTGAGATATATGCCCAGTTATAGTTACACCACTATGTGTTGAGTTTCACAAGGGGATTGACATAATATTGACATAAGAATTCCTTCATGTCCTCTATGATTTTTTTGTACATGTCATGAATATCTCAAAGCATGAATATTAGGTCTTCATCCTCCTTATCCTCCTAATTATATGTACTCATTTTGATGAGGGAGAATAGGTCATGTTCACTTTTCCACACCATCGAGTCTCCCTCTTGAGTTAATATATATGTAATAATCCTCCTCATGTTCTCAAAATCCATACCAAAATTCTATTAGACCTCAATTTTACCTTTTTAAGATCATCTTTGATCCTTGAGATCCTAAAGGTGGTAGGGATCTGACCCAAGTTCATCCTATGTAACTCCCAAGTTAGAAGAAGATGAAGGTGGGGGTATAGAAGGAGGAGTAATCGATGAAAAATAGAGATGGAAGGAAGAGATAAATGAAGGAGGAGGCATGTGGGTCAAAGGGGGAAGTAATAATGGGGAAGCCCACAAGAACATTTGGGCATGCCATTAACTCTGGGTCAAATTGACCTATGGTGTAATGGAACCAAGAAGAGGGTTATTCAATAAGAATGAATAAAATGGTTGGTCAAATCCAAATCCTTGAGCACCCAAGAAGATGGAAAGGGAAGACATGGGAGGGACAATAATGGTAACTAGGAATTGAGTAGAAAGCTAAGAGGGAGTTACCTTTTTCTCTTTTTGAGCCTTTTTCTTGTATCAACTTGTTCCTAGTATTAGAATGGGTTTTGGTGGTGATGGTGGAAAGATCCAACTAGGGAATTTGTAGAGTAATTATTTTTGTTATTAAGGTGGTTGGAAAAAATTTAACTACACATACTAGGGCACTCATTATTGGGCTTGTCATTAAGAAAATTGAAGTGAGAGCACTTGGAGGTGGTTTAACATGATGAGGGATAAACTAAGGTGCCATAGTAGGAGAATTTTTTTTTGATAGTCCTATAGATCTCATAGCCACAAAAAATTTAGTTTTCACAAGTCTTATAGTATCCACCTACTAGATACTAAACATTAGGGGTACCAGGGGCTAGGCAATACAAGTTCCTAAATACTATAGGTGAGTTTTAAGGATTTTTGTAAGTGGAATGGGCTAAGTGAAGGGAAATTGGAATGTGGGGATGGTGTAAATATATTTATCAAAAGTTACTCAAGTAAATTATGCAAGGTGTACAATGGGGAATAAGGGATACATAGCCTGAGTGAGAGATGTAGGGAGAGGTAAATTAGGGGGTGTTCCACTAGGATACTAAGGGATGGATGTAATAAGGGAAGGAATCCAAATGGGTGATTATTATTGGTCATTATCTATACTTGAATCAGATCTATTGATATCATCAAATTATAGTACTTACACAAATGTTAGTCAAGTAGCCTAAGTCATAAGAGGTGGATGAACTAGAGTAGAGGCTGGGGGAGGTGAAACTCATGGATGAGGAGATAGTAACCCCTAGATTATCTTCATCAAAATTTGATGTGTGATCACTTGAGCATCTCCCTTGTCTTTATTTATCATAATTATAGTAGGGATACTATGATTGGATGGTCAAGGTTGGACCTGATTTCTTTTCTTTTTAACCTCAAGCATGGGAAACACCTCCTTTTTGTTAGTATGGTTGAGGTGAATCTCATAATTATTGTGGGGCACATGGTTGTATTTCTTGTTTAGGTGAGATTAGTAATTTTCCATGTGGGCTATAATGATACCATGGGGGTCCCATTCTCAATGCTCTATTCTACTTAGGGCATAAGAATCCCTAATTATCACCATCTTTTGAAATGGAAGAATATTTTTGTATACATGTTGGTAGATGATTATGGGAAAGGTTAGGAAATCCTTATATTAGTGGCTAATGGAATGATTGAAAATGCCTTCCACTAATTTATAGGATATCTCCTACTTAGCCAATTAGTCTTGGACCTAATATGGTATAAGGATGAAGGCCCTAAATATTCCATATACTTATATGATGGTGTCATCCTAGTAATAATATTAATCACCAAAGGGGTCAAGGGAATATATAATATTGTTAGAGAGATGATGTATGGCTATCTCATTGATGTCCATGTAAACAACTAGATAGAATGATTCACATATCTCTTATATGTGTTTTCTATAGTGGTGGTCATATAGTTTTTATAAAACTACATGCACCAAGTGCCCCCATGTTTCCATGGTGGGAACACAGAAGGTTTGAACATAATTGTGGCATAAATTAAATCCACAAAGTAACTCATTATGTATAAGTTACCACCATCCTAGGCTTCCTTGATTTAGTGAACTAGTGAAGAGTTGATAGTGCTCTCGAGGTCTAATATCTCTTCTCCTTTGAGGATGATATTAAATAAGGGCACCCAAATAAGATCAATGTGAAAATAGTTGCTTACCCTAGAAAAGTGATTAAATAATATCTTCCTAACCCAAACCTCTTCTCAAAAGGTTAGATAGTGTAGGATTTAATGTCTTCTCTATTGACCCACTTGGCATTGGTGTCAATCACCCAATCCTATAAAACCTCATATATATTGTAGGTGTTATCATATGTATCTATAGTTATCTTATTATAGTAAATTATGTAATCTAGGAGATTATAATATGATTTAAATATATAACTTAAAATTTCTAAAATCCTATGTTTGGACCCTATAGATTATACTGCATCTTTGGTAGTGTTTTGCACTCATTTGGAAGTGAGTAGCATATTTCCAAAAAGGTCAAAACATGGGAAGACCTTTGGTTTGGTCATAAATTTTTGTTACCCACACCTTATGTATTCCATAACAACATCTATGAACTTGAGTTAATCTTCATCATCATTGGATTTAGATCTAGGCACAACTTTGATTACTTTTAACATCTCATCGTAGTGTTTAAATCAGGTCAAATCCATGGGGAAGGTGGTATCCTTGTATTTAAGCTCAAGCATAGGGTTGGAAGATGAATCATCCATGGTGAAAAGTTTAATCTAGATATTAGTATAACTAAGGATGGTATGGAGGGCACAAGAATGAGCTAAAAAATAGGATATTAATTCTATGAAATTAGGATTAATAATGGTAAATTAATTCAGCATTAGGCACTTATAGGGATCCATAAATATCTCTTGTATTAATGGAATTTGGTGCCCACATTGTGTAAATTCAAAATTGAGATGGTGGCATCATCTACTCAAGGATTTATAGATTTTAGCATTAATTAAAATATTTCAAATATAAGTTCCCCACTCAAATTTGGTGGTTATGATGGGATGTTTTAAATTGTCCAATTGAGGCCCTATTTACCATTTAATTATTGAGAATAGTGTGGTAAGCACACAAATATATTTCATATATGGAATCCCAAGTGGATTCAATATGCACCACATGTCAGTCACCAATAATTCTTATTTGAAATAGATTATACCTAAGCATTGCTAGGTGTTCTACTTTTACCTATTCAATAACCAAAACTGGTTATTTGGAGTAGTGAGTAGGTGTGTGGCATACTCTGATTGGATTTTAATTTTGATTGTACTTCATTTTAAGTACATCATAGAATCTCCAATCCTTATCTATGATATGTAAATCTATACCACATGGTGTTTTCTCATTTTTAAGCTCTTCCATGTTCTGATACCTCTGATAGGTTAGGGAGACTAACACATATAATAGGTTCCACATGGAATTTCTTAATTTGTTAAAATCTCCTAGGATTTAACATCTTTGACATGTTTGAGAGACTAACACATCTTATAGGTTCCATGTGGAATTTTTTCAATCATTAGGATCTCCTAAGATTTAACACCTATGATAATTCCAAGAGACTGACACATCTAACAAGTTTCATATGGTATTTTTCATTCATCAAGTTATCTCAAGATCTTACACCTATTATGGTTCTAAGATACTAACACATTTGATAGGTTTGATGTGGCATTTATTCATGATCCAAGATCTCCCAAGATTTGACACCTCTAATAGGTTTAGGAGATTGACACATCTAATGTGTTATACATGGCATTTATTCATTTTTTATACTCTCTCATGATCTAACACCTATAATAGGTCTAGGATACTGACACATACAATAGGTTCCCTATGGCATTTATTCAATCATCAATATCTTCTATGATATTTCATGAAAAGTGAATAATTTAAAAGGAAACCACATAATCAATTAAAATCTCACCTGTGCATTATTAAATCCTTATGAATGTTGAGTAAGACTCTATGAGACTAACACTCTAATAAAATCAACATGAGTCTAATTATATGAAAATACATAATTAATGCATTAAAAATTAAAAATTATAAGTATGAAAAAACTTTGTTATCTTAAGATGCATCAAGGACTAGATTATCTTTAGACTTTGAAGACTATATTTATATTTAACAAAGACCAACTTGTCATCAAAAAAATTGTAAAATGATTTGTAGATTTGGGTGGAACAAAGGTTCAAGGTTTCACTAGGTCTAAGTCTGACTAGAAGGAGATTGAAATTTTGGGACAATTTTAAATTGATAAATTTTATATGGGTCACCCACTTCTCTGAAGGAAGGGAGGAGTGTGGGCCACAAAAAATGGTGACTTTATAGGGAAAATATTGCCCCAACATTTAGAACCCAAGCTACAATCATCCAATTTTAAACATAGAGATAGGAAATTTGAACTCTATCTAATATACTTTGAGTCTAAAAAGTGCTTAAGTATACTACAACAAGTAAAATATTTGGCTCTAGCTCCTTTTGAGGCCATTTTATGCATTAGCACAAGATTACTCTTTTTATTTGATGGATAACTTTAGTGAGCTTAGGTACATCTAGGATATTAAAGGGCCTTTGAGTGGGTATGTGTTTCATATAATTTTAGCTAAGGGGGGAGGGATTGAGAATTGTTATGCTTCTAGTTAGGAATCTATAGTCCCAATAGAGATACTTTTGGTCTCACTTCTAACCTTGCTCCATTGATAGTGAGGCTATAAATATTACAATGGAGATTGTTAAAATTGCTCTTTATTAATAAATGTAGACTTATTTTGATCTAATATTTAATGTTTGATCTGGGAGGGTTGGAGACTAGTGTATCCATGGTTGATGGTAGTCTTACTAACCTTATAATATCTAAATGACTATTTGCTTACTCAGTTATTTATAATATCTTTGTTCTTTTCCCTCAAAGTGTTTGTGATGGCCTTGGCTAAAGTGGATATTTTCTCAATTCACTTGTTTAGTGCTAAATTAGTGGCTTTCAATTTCCTTAGTGCTTCTTGAATAATTACCTTGCTTATCATTATTTTCAATATTAGAATTCACCTATTATTTTCTAATTCAAGAAATATGTTTTCAATATTCGGTCATCTTTTAGAGTATGCATCATTTTATCTAAACTTAGTTCCCTTTATGAATTGTTAGGAGAAAGGGATACCCTCCTAGGATGTAACACTCAAGATCAAAACTACTACAAGGATGGTGAAATAAGTATAGTGTATAAAGATATACAAAATGAATAATAAAACACCAGCATAAAATTAAACACACAACAAAAGCAAACTAGCCTAAGATTAATATAATACATATATTACCACCCTTTTTTAGATGATATTCTAAGATTGTATTAGAAAGGATAGCTGATAAGTATTGATTAAAGAACTATCCATTCATTGGCAGTGGGAGGTTTTTGTCTTCAAGGTCCTTCAAGTAGAATGCATTTTGTCTAATAAACTCTAAGACATGATATGGTACAATCCATAATGGATTGATCATATAGTGTTGGCCCTTATTTTCATGGGTTTTATCCCATTGTAGTAGTATGTCATAAATCCTTAAGGAATTCATCTTCACTCTCTTTTCAAACCATCTATTGATGGTAACTAGGTGCTTAGTAATATTTTAAAGGGCCTCTTCTCAAGCAACTTCCAATTGGATGATGTCTAATATCCTTTATTATACCTTCTCATTACTTTCCATATACTCTTTCATAAAACTTATAAGTAGAAAATCTAAGGGTAATTGGGAAGATCGGCTCTAACATATATGCCAGTGTGAATGTTGAACTTTTAAGTACCTATTTATATCCAGTGTAATCAGCCCAAAGGGCATATTTTATCAATGAGAAACATTCCCTAGGATTCCTTCTAGTAGATTTATTTATAGTATCGATCAATTTATTATTTTTAGACTCTTCCAAATTATTCCCTTACAATTATTAATTAGATAACAATCTCAATATGACTCCATGTTTATATGTGCACTCGATAAACTCTATAGATTAGAATGTAGGTCTATTATCACATACTAGTGAGACTAGTGTGCCAAATTGGGTGATTATTTTTTTTTCTATAAATTTCATCACCTACTTGGTGGTAATATTCTCAATTGATACTACCTTATTCCACCTTGTACCATAGTGACCATGAGAATAAATCTATGGTCGAATGAGGAATTTGGATTGATAACTCCTATGAAGTCTAGCTCTCACTATGTGAATAATTTTACTTTAATAATAGGGTATAATATCATTGAAACATGAACCTCCCATTTGGATAAGGATTAGTATTGGTGGCATTATAATTTATGGTCATTCACATCCTTGAAAATAGTGGACCAATAATATCCTTCTCACATGATTTTGAATGTCTTTTCATTCCTAGAGGGATGGCCACTACATAACTTCTCATGGAAACTAGTCATAAGATCATTGGTTTTTTTCCTCAACTAGGCACCTAAGATAGATTCCTTTATAATTACTTATATAAAGGACCCATTTTTTGACTACATAATAAGCTAATTTCATCTTTAGGGCCTTTTTCTAAGTTTATTATAGTCTAGGGGTGGAATTCCATAGATAAGTTAGTGTGTGATTGGAACATACCAATCTTGATGAAGTAATTATAATTGGTTTGTATGATGTAGTTTAATTTGGGTATCAATCTTTGTGATTAATTAAATGAGACCATGACCTTAGATGATCCTAGTGTTAGAGGTATAATCACTGAGAGGGAAAGGGGTGAATCAATGATTCTAGATAATCCAATTCAATTCCCAACTCTTAAACATTTAGCATACATCAACTTGATCAAGCAACATAAACATGAAATCACATACATCTAAAGCATACATAATAACATACATCACATGAACACATAATATATGTGGAAAACCCTCTTGGAGGATAAAACCCACTAAACCTTACAATATATACTACAATCCTAAGAACTAAGATCTAATATTTAGAACAAAACCCATTGATCAAGGAACAACCATCCCTTATTTTAGTGAGACACTAGTCCCACAAGGAGCTACTACCCTTATCTAGTTGAGCACCCACAACAACCAAACCTTTAGTACGCTTTACCTTGTAAGGAAAAACCAACCCCCTAGGCAATAAATCACCCACTTAGATACCTATAAATATCACCTTGAACACCTATCACTAATCTTTAGTATATGATGACCACATTTGTCTACACTCTTCATCTTCAATCTCTCTCAAGCTACCTCTACGGCTGGCTTACACAAACTACATCTTCTAGGATCATTAGGTCCAATGACCTGTGTGTCCTCTTACATAAACTTAATTATATAAACATGTCTAATATTCCACACACTTTCATGGTCCTTACTGACATGTACCTTCTCTTTCAAAGGTTTTATTCTTCACTTGAATCCATACTTTAAAATTGCTCAACTCTGCTCTCTCAAGTGTAGAAACCATCACCTTTGCTTTCACTCTTTATAGAGTCTTCATGAATATTATCATCTTGATTATCCATAAAACATGTATTAAACCTTAATAATATTATCAAACTAAGACATATCTAAAATCCATTCTCATAGGTTAGCCATTACCTAATTATCCCCAAACCACCATTAGGTCTTGGTGAGACCTAAAACATTTAGGCCTTCATATTCATATGTTACATGTGAGACTATTTGGACCACCTTCATCCTTTACTATTGATTTTAACACATCAAACCTATCTCCAATATACCCCTTCTCACTCTATCATGGGTCCATGCCACATAGAATACCAACTCAATAATTTAACCTACCAATTAGGTTTCCTTGTTCTTTAGGTCTTCATACATAAAAAACATAGTCTCAAAATTCTAAAGAAAACACTCAAGTATTTCACATATAATTATGATTAAATCACATGGATTAACCCTTCAAGACCTGTACAACACCTCCATGTTATTTAGTCACTTCAACATAGTCTATAAGCACTTAAATCAACTCTCTCAAAATGACCACTTAGACTGGTCACACATAATTAAAATATAGTTATACTATTTTGACTCTTCATATCTAATTAGGGGAAAAATATGAAAACAAATGCATTATAATAATCCGTAGATATTTATATAATATCTCCATACTAATTTTATTCTTCAATTCTACTCAAAAAACATTCAACGCATTCCCGTAACATGGTCACTCAATTTGCAAGTGCTTTCAACAAACATGATCAACTTCTAATAAATTGTTCATACTAAGTATGGATTGGTAAAACCTCAAAAATCTACATATATTATCCTCATGGAGTCTTTAACACACTTCAATATATATTTCATCTTGAAACATCAAAATACTATCAAGAATAACTTAAATATCCTTCTCGTATCACTTACATACATGGTCAAACACATAATCAATTTTAGAGATCAATAACTTTGATTGTATGAACATTAAAAGATTATAATCAAATTTTATGGAGCATATTGAATTTATTTACAACTTTTCCTTTTACATCACCTTGAATTTCATTTTGGATCAAAAGATATTGTCAACATAATTAGCACTAGGTTTTTCTTTGTTAATTTTAAATACTAATGATCACTGTGTAATGAAAATATTGTAGACATGTGTCTTCATCTCGTGTCCTCACACAGCTTGATCGAACATGCTCTATTTATCTCCTTACAATATTCCTATCTTTACCTTGTATTTCTCACCATTTATCTTAGATCCATGCTTTCGCTATCAAGCTACTTGGCAGCCCCACATGCCCTCTAAGCATCTTTTGACATTTTGACTTAATAGCCACTATTGGATCATTACTAAAAATATCATGCACTTTATTGGATCTTAATATGATAGTTTTCATGTTCTTGTACTACTCAATCTCCATGATTATGACACATGTCATCAACATTTTCATTCTTTGACATATTAACTTCATGTGCATCATTGGATCATGACTGATAAGATCACGAGATCCATTAGATCCTTATCTAGTCAGATTAAATTATCACCATTAGATATGTGATTTGATTAAATTCTCACTATAGATATTTGATAATGTAATTTTGGTTATGGGATTTTAGTGAACTCTACCTAAGAATCTAACTTTACACTATTATAACATTTTCTACGCTCAACCTCATAACCTAAAATTTGAACCACATGATCAACTCTCATATGGTAATCCATCTATGTATCAAATTTCTCTTAAAACTTTCACACATGTGAAATATCATGTCATTAAACTACTTACTCAACCTTATCTATCAAAATTACTACTTGAACCTAAATACTCATATGACTATTATACTAAATTTTGTTCACTTTCATAAGCACTCTGAGAACTCATAACATCCCATATGGTTTATACAACATATCCATATCATCAATATCATCCATCAATTATTTAACTAAGCAAACACTCTCCAAACCATCAATCCGATAACTTTGTTATTAATGAATTATGATCTCATGCTCTCTTTGACATCAATTGAAACCTAACATCAATTACCATGCTCAATAATCTCCCCTTTTTTCATTTATGGAAAAACACCCTTAGAATTACTTCATTTCAACTCCTTTATTCTATTCTTTCTCCCCTTTTGATACTAATGATAAAGTGTTTCTTCCTTAGTCATGGCAACAATCATTCCTCAACATCATCTATGCATTCAAATCCTATTTAATTGCTCAAGATATTTACATAATTTCAATCATATGAATCAATTTCTTCCTCTTTGACATGCATCAATCTAAACTTAGACTTCTCTAATCCTTAAACCTGAAAACTATTCATAGAGCTTAGAAAACTCCTCCTAACATCATGTTCTATCTCATGTTATTTGTTTTGACATAAACGAATCTAAACTTGATATTATTTGATCCTTGGACCTATATATCTAAATAACTCACAAGATTCTTCAGGCATGAAGATTTAATACCTTGTCAAAACACATGAATTGGTTTAATTAAGTCATCATATCAATCTTCTTGAATTCACTACTATATAAAACATCTTCATTCTTTTATCATGATTGAAACATATTCACATATGTTCCCCCTCACATCATGCACATCTTATTCAAGTCACTCAAGCTAATTGAGTTAGCTTCACCTTAGCCAAACATATCTTCAAATGACATCTTATTGAGAATGGTCATTGGTGTCTTAGATTGTCATTAATGTCAAAGAGATCATGTGATACTAATGTATTAATGTCAAAGTGATATATTTGATATCTTTAAGAGATATGGCACTTGTGTAGGTTTTTAAGGATAAAAAATAGGTTGTAAGGAAACTATAGATGTCTTAAAAAAGCTCGGGTATGTTTTGTGAGCATTTGGAATAAGCAAAATGCATATTTTAGCTTAAGAGAATCGAGACCATCACTTCATGTCATGTAGATATGTATGAACCATTAAGTTTGTTCATTTAATTTAGGTATAAAGAAAGTAAATAATAGTAAAAAATTTATTTGGAGATGTTTTCTATAGTGCCAAGATGCTACCCTAAAAAATTGGAGTCTTGAAGTTATTTTTAGCTCAAATTATAAAGTTTTAAAGTTACTCTAGTATACTTTGATGGACTAGAGACCATCAAGTTTAATCACATTGAAGTCTAAGGTCATTAGTCTATAAGATCCAATGGTGAGATCTTAATCATACATATTAGTACCAATGATGTGTATGAAGTCAACATGTCAAAGGTTGCACATACTGATGACAAGTGTCACAAAATCACTAATCTAATAGAAGATTAATGGTGAATGGTGATTCATAATTTTGAACATCAATGGTGTAGTATAAGTTGAATATTTAATAAAACATGTAAGATTTCAAAGTGACACAAGTGCATGGACTGACAACAAAGTGTTTAGAATGCATGTGAAGGTGATAAATATTGTAATCATGGGATTTTTGATCAAGATATAACAATGAGAATTATAAGATAAAGACTTGGCTAATTTGAGTAAATTGATAGTGTATTTGGTCAATATTATAAATGTATATAAGATGAGGTCAACATGTTCAAAGTTTAATAGTTTTCCCTCACAAATTTGAATTATAATATTCAAATTTGTGAAGGAAAACAAATATATATTTTTTGTGATATAAATTTTTTATATTTATGTAATTTTACCATGGTGTAAAAATAATATTTGTATAATACTTCTATGTTCATCCAAAAAAAAATATTTTAATGTTTGAATATTTGTATATTCAAAATTATTGAGCTCCAAAGCTGACTATGTGTGTGTTCATGCTCTGCAATTAACCAAAGAAGGGTAATTGAGTTCTTTTTATGGTATTTCAATGTTTTAAGATGGAATCAATGTTGGAGTGTGTTGTATAATTCATTAAGACTATTTATGTCGATTATGAAGGTTTAACCAATCCAAATTATGTATTATTAAAGGCTTATAAGTTTACTGTGTGTTCATTCTTGGTGATTGTATGTACATAATGATGTTTGGGCTAATTGTGATATAGTATAATGGTGTTGTGATAGATGTTATCATCTAAGGAGGACATATTATAGGCTTAATTTACACCTTTAGAGAGGGTCCTTCAGGATCTCTCCAACTAAGCTATAATATTGGGATAACCCCAAGCTATGGGTAGCTTATGTTGGGGATAAACCTCTAGAAAAGGATGACTTCCTCTTGATGTTCACCTAAAACTAATGCTAAACTAATTTTTCACAAAGGAAAGGATTATAAAGATAGTAAAGGATCCTAAAAAATCTACAAGGGTGATGCACCAAAGTTAAATAGTCACTCATATAAGCTTAAATACACTGGATTAGTAAAATACATCTATGGCTTATTTAATCTCATAATATCACTAATTTCATAAATATTTCATGTAAGAGGTTCCAAATAGAACATTAATATAGACCTGAAAGTTATCTTGAAAACACCTTCAAAGAGGCAAGCAGAAGGACAACAAACTAGGAATAATCTCCTTCACAATTTTACCTTACACAATCATGTTAAACATTGATTAAAGATAAGAGATAGAAAAAGTGTTGATCCTATTACTTCAAAAGATATTTCTTACAATATTTTGATAGGGTTTAACCTTATCAAATGATAAAACTTTTGAAAGAGTCTTGATGAGTATCTTAGCCTCGAAAAATAAAATGCTAAATTCCAAAATCCTAGAACCCCCTCAATAGGAATATGACTAGGATATATAAAAGAAGAGAGATACCTAGAAAGGATGTGCAAGCATGCTATCAAAAAATAACACTTGTCTTGGGTCATTAAATGAACTTGAGTTGCCACCTTTTACTCCTTAGGCAATGGAAACATTTATACATTTTTGATCAATCAAAATATTTCATGTGGCTTTTTGAGTGAGAAGGTCCCCAAAGGTTTTAAGGATGAATTAAATGTTCATGGATATATTTCCCAATACTAGACCTTTTCTTTGATCTTTCTTGCCATCTCTATCTTGAAGACAAAT
The DNA here is from genome assembly GCA_037957365.1 of Torreya grandis. Taxonomy (NCBI): domain Eukaryota; kingdom Viridiplantae; phylum Streptophyta; class Pinopsida; order Cupressales; family Taxaceae; genus Torreya; species Torreya grandis. The sequence continues at coordinate 1,314,837 of JARHVA010003157.1, read as the reverse complement.
ATATCATGCTCATGAATCTGACTAGATCGTGGCTCGATGCCTTTTAGGTGGTTGTTTATCAATAATATGGCCTTTTAGTGATTTTACCTCTAATATTCTTTTCCTAAAACATCAATTAGAGCTCAATTGACATCCACCATGCTTCCTCTTACTTTTCAAGTTTCTTCTTAAATCTTAGATAGAAACACCTTGACCCAAAATGTCCTAGAACAATTTGAAACTAGTAGTTATCCAAAACTCCTCATATTCCTTCTCCTCCTTGGTCATCTAATACTAATAGTTATTCTTCTTAGGATTAAAATAAATAACATGCTCATCCATTACAATATTCTCCTTTTCTTCTAAGATTGGATTGAAAACATATGGAAACAATAAATATTCATGACATATCTTTTGAACTAAAGAGATAACCTCATAAATGGTCAATTATAACTGATGTTCCTTGCATGAAACATTCTCAACAATAGTAGGATATTCTCTTGGATCTATAAATACATTAGATCAAGCCTTAATTACCACTTTGGTCTTTTCCTTGAGCTTGAATTGAATTGAATTTTGATTTTCCTATTCTATCTACATAAATGATACATTCTCTTAGCATTCTTTATCCTTCTTCATATATAATTCCTCTTTTGTTGTAGTAAGTAATCCACCTTGATCTTTTAACTCTATTGAATTAGTTTTTTGGGTCTTCAATTCCTTAGGATTCCATACCAAGGATTGAACTTTATCAAGAACACTAGTATGTCCGTGTACCTTCTTATGACTGAGAGATTGCTTATACAATATCTTGCAATAGGACCAACTTGATGAAACTTGAAATAAATAACATCTTGTCACTTAGGTTCATTATGCTCAAGCTTGACTATCTTAGGTCTCCATACATGGGTTAGTCTTTTTCCATGCATTCTAGGGTAGAATCTAGTAATATGTCCCATATCATGATATTTATAGAAGACTACATTATCCATACCTCTAGTTGATTAGTTGTTCTTCCTTTTATAGTTTCTTACCTTATGACTAAACCTGTGATAAGTAAAATAATGACCATTAAAATATATTTCATACCTCATGGCACTTGGCTACTTGATGGATATTTTATTTTTGATCTTGGTGCTTTCATCCTTATTATCTTGAGATGACATTTCTTGTTCTTTTTGTCTTTTTTACCTTGACAACAAATTTATCATGCTCATCATTCAATGAATCTAGCTTGGTCTTCAATTAAATGCTCTCATCCTCTTTAGTTCTCATACTTGAACTTGCAACCTCTAACTAAATTCTAAGAACTTGGATAATCTCCTTATCCCTCTCAGATTACTTAGCCATGCCATCCTTCAATATACATTCTTGTTATTCAATAATATTTATACAATCAAGATTTGATTTCAACTCATCATGATCACCATTATTTGAACTCAACTTATTATTTGTCTCTTCTAACTGAGATTGAGATGTTTGCATTCTTCCTTTTTTGAATTCAGATTTATCTTTATAACCCTTAATTGATCCTCAAAAATGTTGATCTTATTTTATCATGTTTTAATATATTTCCTTAAAGGATTATATATTCTTATTGAGCCTAATACACTCATCCTTATTATCCTTATAGTTTGATGCCGTGATCTTATTCTGATCACAATTACTCAAATTACCTCTATACTTCTCAAAATGTGCCTTGAACTAATTGCACTTTTCTTCACTTGATTTTAGACATGCATAAGTAACCTCCACTTGATCCTTCAACTATTTATTCTATTTATTCAATTACTTATTCATACTATACCTTAGATCACCTTCAAGTGGTTAAAATTGCATAGAAGGTCCTTCTCTAATACTAGTTATTAGAGATACAATCCTTAGGGGGTGAATCAGTGATGTTAAATAATCAAATTCAATTCCCAACTCTTAAAAATTTAGCATACATAAAATTGATCAAGAAACATAAACATTAAATCACATACATCAAAAGCATACATAAGAGCAGACATCACATGAACACATCATATATGTGGGAAACCCTCTTGGGGGATAAAACCCACTGAACCTTGCAATATGGATTACAATCCTATAAAACAATATCCAAAATTTGGACCAACACCCCTCAATAAATAAATAACCATCCCTTAGTTTATTGAGACACTAATCCCATAAGGAGCTACTTCCCTTATCTAGCTAAGTACCTACAACAACCAAACCTTTAGTAAGTTATACCTTGCAAGGAGAAACCAAACCCATAGGTAAACAAGCACCCACTCAACTACCTAAAAATATCACCTTGAACACTTATTTCTACTCCTAAATTGATGATGATCACATTTTTTTCACTCTTCACCTCCAATCTTTCTCAAGCTACCTTTAGGGCTAACTTTCTCAAACTACCTTTTCTAAACTCATTAGGTCCAATGACTTGTGTCTCCTCCTACATAAACTTGATCATATAATCATATCTTATCTTATTCACACTTTTATGGTCCTTAATAACCTAAATCTTCTCTTTCAAAAGTTATCTTCTTCATTTGAATCCATACTTTCACAACTTCTCAACTCTACTCTCTCAAGTCTAGAAACCATCACCTTTGCTTTCACTCTTTATAGAGTCTTCCTAAATATTATCTTATTGGTTAGACATGAGACTTTCCTTAACCCTTAATAATTATATCAGATTAATACATATCTAAAATTCATTCTTATAGGTTGGCTATTACCTCATTAATCCCAAACTACCATTCGGTCTTGGTGAGACCTAAAATAATTAGGCCTTCATACTCGTATATTACATGTGAGACTACTTAGACCACATTCATACTTTACCAATGCCTCAAACACATCAAATGTATATATAATAGACCCTTTATCACTCCCTCATATGTCCATGCCACATGTAATACCAACTCAATAATTGAACCTACCAATTAGGTCTCCTTGCTCTTTAGGTCTTCATATATAGAAAACACAGTCTCAAACTTTTGAATAAAACACTCAAGTATTTGACATATCCATATGATTATATCACATTTATGAACCATTAAAGACATATTAAACATATCCATGTGATTTATACACTTCAACACAAGCTCCAATCAACTAAATCAACTCTCTCAGAATGACCACTTAGATAAATCACACACAATCAAAATATAGTTATACTATTTTGACTCTCCATATCTGATAAAGGGAAAACTATGAAAATAAATGACTTATAATAATCTTTATAGAGTTATATAACACCTCCATACTCATTTCATTCTTCAATTCTGATCATAACACCTTCAATTCACTCCTACAACATGGTCACTCAATCTACCAGTGCATTCAACAAACACAGTCAACTTCTAAGTAATTATTCATACTGAATATAGATTAGTCAAAACTCTAAAATCCACATAGATGGCCCTTGTGGCATATATAATAGTCTCCAAAACATATTTCATCTTGAAACATCAAAGCACTATCAATAATAACTCAAATATCCTTCTTAGATCACTTATAGCCATGATCAAACACAATAAACTTTGGAGCTCAATAACACAAGCTCCAATCACTTAAATCAACTCTCTTAGAATGACCACTTAGATAAATCACACACAATCAAAATATAGTTATACTATTTTGACTCTCCATATCTGATCAAGGGAAAACTATGAAAACCAATGCCTTATAATAAGCTTTATAGAGTTATATAGCACCTCCATACTCATTGTATTCTTCAATTTTGATCATAACACCTTCAATTCACTCCTACAACATGGTCACTCAATTTACCAGTGCATTCAACAAACACAGTCAACTTATAAGTAATTATTCATACTGAATATGGATTAGTTAAAACTCTAAAATCCACACAGATGGTCCTCATGGCATATATAACACTCTCCAATAGATAGTTCATCTTGAAACATCAAAACACTATCAATAGCAACTCAAATATCCTTCTTAGATCACTTATAGACCATGATCAAACACACAGTAAATTTTGGAGCTCAATAAATTTGACTGTAAAAATATTATAATATTATAATCAAATTTGATAGAATATATTTAATTCATTTACAACTTTTCATTTTATATCACCTTCAATTTTTTCTTAGATCAAAATATATTAATAGAATACTAAGCACTAGTTTTTCCTATGTTAATTTCAAATGCCAATGATCACTATGTAATACAAATATTATAGACACATGTATTCATTTGTGTCCTCACATGGTTTGATCAAACACACTCTGTTGATCTCCTTGTGAACTTCCTATATTTACCTTGCATCGCATATTGTTGATCTTAGATCTATGCTTCCATAATCAAGACACTTAGTAGCCCCGCATGCCCTTTGAGCATCCTTTGACATTTTGAATTAATGTGCATAGTTGGATCATTACTAACAAGATCACATGCTTAGTTGGATATTAGTCTGATAGGTTTCACACTCATCATTGGATTTGTTTCTCAATCTCCATGATTGTGACATATGTCATCAATGCATTCAGTCTTTGACATATTGATTTCACACACACTATTGGATCATGACTAATAATATCATAAACTTCATTAGATCCTTATATGGTAAGATTAAATTCTTGTCATTATATTTATGATCTGATTAAATTCTCACCATGGATCTTTGATAATGTAATTCTGGCTAAGTATGGGAACATAGTGAACTCTGCTTGAGAATTCACCTTTGCACTATTGTAAATTCTAATAGGCTCAACCTCATGACCTAAAATTTGAACTGCGTTATCACCTATCATAGGGGAATCTATCCATGTATCAAAATTGTCTTGAAACATTTACATATGTGAAATATGATGTCATCAAACTACTTATGTGTTCTTATCTATCAAGATGACTACTTGAACCTAGACACTCATATGACTATTTTGATGAATTCTATCCACTTCCATAAGCACTCATAACATCCCATAGGGTCTATAAAACATGTCCATATCATCAATATCATCCATAAATTACTTAAATAAGTAAACAATCTCTAAACCATCAATATGTTCACTTTATCATTAATGCATTATGATCTCATTCTCTCTTTGACATCAATGGCCATGCTAAACACCTAGTAGGTTTAATATCTAGATCATTTTATTATAACTTGGTCATCCACCTACCTCTAAACTTTCATAATTAATTTTTCTTGAGCATAATTTTTATCATTGGTTTTGGTAGAATGACATGCATCTTATTCTTAAGAATTTAATACCTAATTTTTTCATTGCCTTGACTAGAGCATAGGCATGTTTTTCAAGGGTAGAATAATTGAGCTCTACATCTTTAAGGTGTTTTACCATGAAATTAATTGGGTTTTATTATATATTCTAATTCTAAGTGGATGGTGGCAATGGTTTTCTCAAAATCAAAAGAGTAGATGTAAAAGCCCTTGGTATAGTTTGGGCTTATCATAAATCATGCTTGTGTGATGGCATATTTGATTTATTAGAATGCCTTATTGATTCAGTGTTCCATTTTAATTTATATTATTATTTAAACATGAAATTCATAGGTTTGAAAATCTTATTACATCTAGAAATAAATTTGTGCATGAAATTAGTTTTCCCAAAGAAAGATTTTAGTTCATTTTTACTATTCGAGAGAGGTATCTTATAAATAACATTAGAATATTCAAGGCTAATATAGATAGATTAAATTATGGTAATGTGAACAATAATATTACCTTTGGTAATAAAAAACACACTCTTATTTGGATTTAAGGAGATACCATACCTTTTGCATCTTTCGAATATCCTCTACAAGTGATGAATGTGATACGACCTATATTATTAGAAGATAATCAAATCATCCATATAGATAAAAATGAACTTATATATAAAAAATTCAAATGTTAAATGGAATTTTGTATTAATCAAGTCAAATGGCATCCATTTAGAGGAAAAAGTGCCCCACTTCATTAGGAATCTACACTTGGTTTGATCTTCTAGGTTGATGAGAATTTAGTTATATCTTGAGAATCTATCTACAAAGGACATCATATAAGATCCAAAAACCATATAAATCACTTCATATAGGGAGGATAATGTATAATTAGCCTTATTATAATCTTTGTTAATATTTTATAAGTCCACACATAGCCAAATCTCTCCATTTTTCTTATGAATTGGTACCAAATTGACTACCCAAGTGGAGTAGTAGACTAGAAATATGATTCCTAGTGAAAGGATTTTGTGATCCTCTTCATGTATAATAAGTTATATAATTAGGTTTATGGGCCTCTACCTTTGTCTAAAAGTCTTATGATTTGGATAAAGGAGGAAAATATGGATTATTACACTTGGGTTGAACATCCTAAGATCTCCATATGCCTAGTAAATTATGTCTCTATATCTCAACAACATCCCTGTGAGTTTCTAAATCTCCTATGGTGTATAATTTGGTCCAATGTTGACATTATTGGGGTGGTTATGGGAACCAATATTGATAGTCTTAAATTACATATCTTGGTACCTTGGATTCTTAGATGGGTATTCAAATTTAATGAGGTTGAAACTCAAAATAGATCATGCCTTTTGGTATTTGGTTTTATTTAAGGTTCATGATGTCATCTTGGTCACAATATAGATCTCCCAAATCATCTCTCTCTCATAAATGATTTGAGATTAAAATTCCTTGGTATTGTTGATGAATTCTAAGATACGTTATTCATCTTATAAGATGTGGAATTTTTTTAAATTTTATAGGAAAGTGGGGTAAGGAATCAGATCTATAGAGAAATCCTATAATTCCCTTGTTATACAATGTTTTTATATTCATGTCATAAGTTTTAAATTAAATAGCCACTCAGTTCTCCTCTCAAGGGATGGAAATAGTGTTAAAATAAGTGAACGTTTATATCAAATCCCATGCCATGTGTTTGAACTTCCTAATATAGGAAATTTTTCATTGGAATTTTCTCTTAGCTTAATTTATTACCAATTTAGATTCCCCAAACACCTTAAAAAACATTAAATCTATGTTTTAAATCTAATTAAATACCATGTATCAAGGTTTCATATTCTACTAGGTTGTTAGTATAAGGTAATGAACTCTAAGGGATTCTAGGTGTCATTTTCCTTATTATCAATCAAAAGTAGTCCTACCCCAAAACCTTATTTGCATTAGTCCCCATTGAATAATAGGGACCAAAAACCTAGCACCTCAGGATCATTTCCAATTTCATGTTTAGTTGGCTCTGTAGATAGGGTGTAGAGGTCTAAGGATACCAAGTTCACATTTTCATCTATAGTGTTATATTATTTAATCATGTGTTTCATAATAAGTTCTATATCTACTCTGATTTGATTGTCCATGCCTATCTAGGGAAATTATATATGATAAAAATTAGTTGCCATTTACCCATTGAAGGTTATAGACCAATCCCTATTGAGAAGCATTTTGTAATCTTTGGGGATTTCCACCACTTGGATGTTTATGAACTATTAGATCCTAGGCTTGGACTCTAGATGCATATGGATATATAAAATCTCACTAAATACCTTAACTTCTGATTTATCTATCTAGACCACCACCTTGTCTGATTTGATAGGTACTAACCCTAACTTATCACAAATTATCCTAGCCATCACATTAGATAAAGATATTGAGTCAACTAAGTAATTATACATGTTCTTCCTAAATAATCTAATAGTCAAAAGGAAGGGAAGACCTTTAGTTTTGTTCTTTTGGATGACCACATTGGTGTGGGTAGTTTTTTTTTTTTTTTTTTATAATTTTAGCTAGGTCATCTTATTTATAAGTGATTTTAGTAGAAGGTCTCATTGTTTTGATATCTAGGTGAGCTCATGAAGCATTAGAACATATTTTATTTTCTTCATGTCTTATACTATGTTATACCCTAAATTATACTAAACTAGTTGGGTCTCTATAGGAGACTTTGACTCATTAGTTTTTAGAGGTGGGGGGTCATTCTTGGCTTTGGGATCAAGAGGAGTGCACCATTATTTAGAAGAGTAGAGGTGGTGAGGGCTTTTTTTGTTAAATCTAGTTCTTAAGGGCATAATTTCTCCTTTGGAACTATTAGAACATTTGGACCTCACTAATACTCTCCTCTAGTTCATTATCTTATTGAATGTGGAACTCCATGATTTCTAATATTGTCACTATGTTTAAGAGTTTAGTAGCATCAAAATATTATGAGTGGTTAAGGACCACCTCATACTCCTCCATTTCTCATTAAGAGATATCAAATGCAGTATATAATTCTATGCAGTAGATTTCCCCATGTTATATTATGTTATGCACTTAACACTCATTTGGGAGGGCTACTCATATATGTTAATCTAGAGTAGCTTATTAGGTGATGCCTCTCATTCATTATTGGGGAAATTATAGGATATATTGTGCCTTTGGTAGCTAAAGTTTTTATTAGATATCACACCATTATAATTTTCCATTTATTTTTGGAGAACCAAGAAGTCATTACTTAGTGTAAAAACCATACATTAGATAACATATAACTTGTTCTTGGTAGATGCATGGGATACGATATGAACATTGTTCACAGTGGGAAGTAGTGCTCAATTTTGGGCTTGAGGAACTACTTCTATGTTGACAAGGGTGAGGAAACCTAGGTGTTGTTTGGGTGTAGCATGCCTTAACAAAAGTTTATTTTTAACTAGCATGGGTTAGAGTATCAAGACATTTTGGTTCACATTGAGGATGAGGTTTAAGGCAGACAAGCTTAGAAATGTGTCTGAAATGGGTGTTATAATTTGTCCTTGGAGGTTAAGTTGTCTTCCACATTAATGTATTCTTCATAATCCAAGGGTAGATTTATTATTAGTGGATCTTGTCTCTAAACATAGTCATCCAAGGGTCTAGGGAGTTCTTATACATTTTGATCATTAGTTAAGTGTTGGGTTGATAAAGTGTGATGACCTAGCTATACATCTTTTGGTACCTAGAATTAAAATTTATGATAGGTTCATTTTATGCCCACTTAATATATATGAATAGATTATAAATGATGTTAGGATAAATGACTTGCTCAAATCGAGCCAAGAAGGTGTTGCTAAATTGATCCCATCCTGTGATAGTCTTTAGGAAGATTAAGGAACTAATCATAGGCTACATCCATCAAAGTTAATTGAAATATCATGTAAGATATATCCTTATGTTTTAAATTTATAATACTAAGGGTGGTTTTATATGAATTCACATGTTATTTGGTAGTTCATCTTGCATCAGGCATAAACCATGGAAAGTACCTCTCCACATTTCTAAGAAGGTCATGGATGAATTTGAGAACATTGATAACTAACCCAAATAACTAGGTCATGGGGGTAGCCATTAGGGATGGTATATTTTGGGTAGACTAAGAGGACAAGCTAGTGTAAAAAAATATATTCCTCAACCTAATTTTATTGAGTTAAGATATCCTATAAAAATACAAGTGTGAGATAATCAATCTATTGTGATCAAAACTAGGTGTAGTGATCTATGTATTATATTCCAAATTGTTCAAGGGTAGATTACTAAGATAATATTTCATTATTAAGATTTTCATCCTTATAATGTTATTTATTTTTATCTAAATATTTTGTTTTAAGGCACTTATGAGATTAAGTGTTCAAAGTGAACTTTGAAACAATAAGGGAATTTCATCCTCTAATTTTAGGACTACATTAAGAGCAACCTAGGGCATGATCTATAGGTATTGGGATCCATTATATATCCTTATTTAAATTATTATATGAGAGGTTTAGTGTTACCTCTAGGGATCTAATACTTAGCCTAACAAAGAGATCCCATCCCTCACCTAGTTCAACTGATCCAGATATTAAGCATTTTTGTGCCTTATTTCACCAATTTCTAGTTAAATTGGATGAACCCCTTTAGTTCCTAAAACAAAAAAGTGGGGAATAATAAGGTAGGGTAGAAAAGGTTTTTTCCATACTTGAGAGGATGTTAATGATTCAAGAACTGAGCTATGTGCCTAGCTACAACTACACCAATGTGTGTCTAGTTTCATAAGGGGCTCAAAATCATCATCATAGGGGGTAAGAGTGTAATAAAAAATATAAGGATGCTTAATTTTTAAACTCTTCACTAAATATGAACACACAAAAAGGCCTCCAGTAAAATACGCATGTCTTTCACAAATGATCTATGGCTTCAAGCACACAGATTAATAAGTGTTGCAAAGGAAACAAGAAAAATTCATAAATGAATTAGAATAGAGATTAAAATTATAATTACTACACTAATTATTAGTAACAAAGAAAATTATTAGTTCTTTGATAGAAACATTCATTCAAAAGCTGGATGATAATGGACCACATTCATTGATAAATAATCTAGTTGAGTAGTGAATTAACATTCATTTCAATAGAATTTTTTACATAAAAATGTTAACCTTTTCAAAGATAAAGTTGTCTCAAATATATAGAGAAGGATGGGGCTCATCCCCAAGTAGCATGTGATTCCAATCCTTGGACATGATGGCCACCTAATGTTTTTATAATTATGATGATTCAAAAATAAATATTCCCCACTCCTCAAAATATGCCCCAAGGCTCACTTGAGTGATACACTAAGGATTAGGAGAATAACCATGACCCAACTATCTAGGTTTCACCTCATTGGTTTCCAGCGTATATGCCACTAAGTTGAACTCTTGGTCTAACTTATTTAATTTCAAGTGAGATCACAAAATATGAACTCAAACTAAGATAATAAATATTCATGAGCCTTAAATGAGGCTTCCAAGAAGAATTTGACCTCAAACACCTAGATGATGATGGTTGTGGAATGAGTGGCTAATTGTAAAACTACTTTTTCCCCTAACTTGTTAGCCTTAACCACCCTTCTGCACATGACATGGTCAAATTAAGCCAAGTGGACATTGTGTAGACACCAAAAATATGAACACCACAATTCCAAATGTCAAATTAGCCCTTGACCACCTTGGGACCCTCTCGAGACCAATCTGACCCTATAAACCCTAATTGAGCTTACCCATAATTAGTTTAACTTAACTAGATTAACCATGCCTTTTTTCCCCTTTTACCCTTTAGAACTTGACTACTGATAGTTAGGGTAACTATCAATGGTCACTTTGGCCATTGATGGTCAGCATCTACCTTTGTAACCAAAAGCATGCAAACCATCCACTTTGCTTTTCTAATTCTAGCTTGTCTAAATCTTGTTGTGAGTATTTTCATGGACTAGTTATAATTAGATAGCCTATTTAAACCTCCACTTACACCTCTTGCTTATGCATATAAGAAGAAAGGAGCTGGGAGGTGAAACTCATCTATAATTATCATCAAGAACTTGTACATCTAGGAGTTTCTTTCTTGCAAGTCAATCACCATCATTAATCTAGCAATTCAAAAATCATATTAGAGAGTCAATTTGTCTTCGCCTCTCCACCAAGCCTTTGCGTACAATTAATCTTATGAAATCAAGCTAGATTCTACCCATAGCTATACTACCTCAACCATATACCCAATCAACCTATGGTAAGATAAGTACTTATTTCTGTGTAATCATCTACTTTATTTCCATTTTGCAATCAACCCAGACCTTATCCACCTATTATAATCCACATTTTGTATTTTTTTAATTATCAATTTATGAACCCAAACCTTAATACAATAAATATTGATGGTTGACTCAACCGTTGATAGTCTTCTCAACCTTTGATGGTTACTTTAATCATTGAAAATTAATTTAACCATCGATGGTCATTGTGACACCAAAAACTAGTAAGCTAATTTCACCTACCTACACCTAATCAAACCTAATTTTATATGTTCCTACCTATTCATTGACCCCTTTTTTAATTTGTAAAGTAGACCCCAACCCTTTAGCACTAGTATTAATTAGTTTATTACTAATTTAATCACTTATAGCATATTCCTTAACAATCATTCTTGTATTTAGTTTCAGTACCTTTTAATTTATTGATTCAAGTACCTTTATTTTTTATTTATACACTTAACTTTTTAAAACATGTGGATTGATAGCCCCTAATGAAAGTCTTACTTTTAGGATCTAACTATCACTAGGTAATCTACCAAACTGTCTATCTAATGAACAAGTTTACTTTATTAGTTGATTATCTATAGGTCATCCTCCCACTCCAAATAGGAGATCTTCACAATCTTTTGATTCAATGCATGAACTATCAAACAAGTTTTTCAACCATACCCATACTTTATTCTATTCTTCATTTTCATAATAAGCAATAAATTCATTGAAACATTCTAGCACACCTAGTGGAACCCTTGTGTCTTTATTTGGGTTCTTGATTGCTTTCACTCTCTCTATATTGTTTTCTCATTAGAAAAATCAAAATTTTCTTTTGGGCTTAAAATTAAGTGCATACATCAACTACTTGAATGTTTAGTTCACATAGCTTAACTTAAAGGCAAATTAATCTATGTTATCTTCACTCCTTATTGCACACACCTAAACTAAATCACTTTCATCAATTAAACATCAAACATACTTGAGACAAGGCTTGACTAAGATTTCATCACCTAGCAGTAACCTTGCCCTTTCCCAATGATCCTACTTGGAGGTCATTACCAAGGGGATGACCAACTCATCTCTCTCATTGAGTATAATATCTAGATATCAATATATTTTGGCTAAGCACTTAACTCCCTTATCATTATGGTGTGTGAAGTGAGAGTGTAGGCCCTAATACCAAGGCATGTATTGATTTCAATATAGATCTCTTTTTGAGCACCTAAACACAACCTAAAACCAACCTTATATTTCCTCTTTAGTACCCACTTTACAAACCAAAATTTATCACACAAATTCTTAAGGCATAATCCAAAAGTGATATTTATTAAAACTCTAAGTTTTAATTAATATTTTAGAGTCTAATTTGATTTTTTTGATCATTTTATTATCTTCTCTTTATTTGAGTAGTGAGGTTGATTGTAATTTATATCTCTCTTCTCTTGTATGGTTCTCACTTACCACTAGTGAAGAGACCTTGTGGAGTAAAACCTATCACCAAGATAACCTACCTCTTCCACCTCTTCATCCATAGACTATACATGTGAACCATCAGAATCTCCTTACCCCTTATAAAGTCTAACCTTCCATAGGGAGGTCCCTCAAGGAGATACATATTTTACCACTTTCCTAGACAACAATCCTAAAGCCTTACAACATTACCTTACAACCACATCTTACCATATTTTAGCTCTAGCCCCATTCGTATATCCACCTTATGGCATGCCCCCCATCTCATGGGGAGTAAATCTATTTTCATGGTTACTACATAACCATTGACTACCCAAGCTTCCTCATCAAAAAATAACCCCTTTAAGACTAACATTGAAAAATATCCAACCCAAACTGCCACTATCCTTATACATTATACTCCTAATATCCACTCCTACAATCTAGGAGTACATACCTCTAGCACTACCAACCTTCCTCTATATATCTTCAAATATTCAACAAACACTCTACTTCAAATCCTTATAATGCATGTACCCTCTATCCTACCACTAATTAGTAAAAGGGTTATCACTCTTCCATCGATCACCAACCTAACTACTACTGTTATCCAACAAGCACCCCTTGGACCAACCTTTGGCTACATCCCTAATCTACAAGGGCATGTATCCACTACCCAACTACCTACCCTTATATGTTTTCCACCCAACCATTGAAATCCACTTACTCATATGTGGTAGCCTCCTAACCTTCTACCCATTACCCATATGTCTTTTTACCACCATAGTAATATGCATCTTATAACCCTTTGGTTACACAACCCCATGATGACTTAATAAAGATGATTATGGATAAGATTACCAACTTAGAATCATCTCAAGTGATCACAACATCTTGTCATATTACCAAATTTGTAATGAGCCTATCCATCCATCCATACCTATTAAGCCATATCCTCACCAATGGGAACTTCTCAAATTCTCAAAGTTTCAAAGTAAGGAGGATCCCAAACACATCACCTTAGGGCATTTAGGCATGCTTGTTATCTCATCATTTATGATGATGTTGTTCTCCTTTGTACCTTCCCCATGTATCTAGTTGGTTTGGCCATAGATTGGTATAGTTTCATACCCAAACATTCCATCTTTTCATTCACCCAACTTTCCCAAACATTCTTGGATCACTTTTTGATCAATATCTCTAAGAAAGTGTCCATCACTGACCTCTATTCTATCTAGAAGTTTGAGGATGAATCCATTACCAATTTTTTGGCTCATAGGAGGAGCCTTATCAACTAGTTATACTTCTCCCTACCTGAACCTAAACTCATATAGCTCTTTTCTTGAGCATGTTCCAACCATATATCCTTTACACTTCATGTCTAAAGCTTTTGAACCTTTGATGAAACTTTTACCATGGAACATAACTTGGAGAACTAAGACATTGATGAAGGAAAGATTAAGGTCAAAAACAAGAACTCAACCTATAAAACCAATTAGGCTTCTTCCTCTAAGTCAAGCCACCAACCCAATACCAAAACTAAAAACAAGAGAACCATGAAAGTAGTCATCCTTAAATATGCTCCTCCACCTTCTATTGACCAATCAAATTCCTCTAGTTCCTTAAAGCAAAACCCAAAGAACCAAACCTAGAATAACTAGAAGTAGCTCACTCCACTTGGAGAGTCTTATACTTCCATCTTGAATAAGTTATTGAAATCTAATATCTTTCAACTTCCTCCTATGAAACCACCCCAACAATTTGACTCTCTCATCCTACACCTAGTTGGTATAATGAGAATTATATATGTGCCTTCAACTAAGTAATAGGACATGATGTCAATAGGTGCAATACCTTCAAGAGCCTTGTCCAATACCTCATTGATAAGAGGGAGCTTACATTAGACAACCCCAATGCACCATCAAACCAAGCCCTTGATATATTCAAGAAACCCTTCTTGAACCATGCTCCTATCAAGAATGAGAGAAACAACATCAAATGCTCTCATGACACCCATACAGTTAACATGGTCCTTGATGTAATTATTACCAAACCTCCTAATATCCAATCTTTTGATCCTCCACCTCCTCCATATATTGAAGTAGTGGAGTCACCTTCCCTTCCTTTAGACACTCAAACTAAGTAAATATCATCCCCCCTCCATCCACTTATTGAATTAGTGGAGCCACTAGCCACCCTTTTAAATAATATACCAAAATAACTAACCATTACTACCTCACCTTCACCTTTAATTACCAAAAAAACTAATTTCCCTTCAAAAATCATTATTGAGGAGAAAAAACTTGTATCTACTCTTCCCATAAAGGAACCATCATTTTCAAACCCACATCCTTTAATTGAGGAAGAGGATAAGGTTACCATCCTTGTGTCTCCACCTAGAGGCCTATATTTTAGATCAACCCTTAAAGGAATCAAACTAACCTATAAACCCTTCTTTAGACTAGTGCAAAAATTAGAGTTTATCTCCAACCCTGACAAAGATCAAGCCACCCTCTGAAAATAATTAAGTCTCCCCTATATTACTCAACTAGAGCCTCCAACACTTTCTTAGTCTGACCCACTCAACACTTCCATTAACCAACCCCTTCCCATATCTACCCAAACTACTAGGCCCTCTATCCAACCAACTAAGACCTCCACCAAAATAACTAACTCCCAACCACTTAAGCCAACAAATACCCAATTATCCAAACCCTCTCCTATCATCCCAACTATGTCTGCCAAGAATCTTGGTATCCTCCATAAACCAAGACTTAGTCACTAATCTATCAAAGTGGACCTAACCCCTCCAAACCCACCAACTAAATTCTAGACCAAAAAAACTAAAGAGGCAAAGCCACACAAAGAATAAAAGGATTGAATTTTACCTCCCTTAACCTTACCCTCCATTCTAGGGCATCATTCCTCTACCTTAAATAGGAAGTTAATTACCTCTACTAAAACCTCACCACCTCTTTTGTTTACACCTTCATAGGTGTTATCCAATGCACCTCTTTTCATTTTGCTAATAATACCTAGGCTATCTATATTATGATATCCTACCCCTAGCTCATCTACATATTTGCCTAAATCAAATCCATCAACTAAGCATACCACATTACCCAAAGCACCTACTACCAAACCTATCTCCAAGTAACCTTCTACCCTAACCACCAAAGTCAAAACAACTACACATTACCACCTTTAGTTTAGTCCTAATTGACCATACTCTATAGGTTATTGCATACTTCTTGTTTATCCTTACCTCCCATCAAACCCTTTGAGCCTTTAGCTTCAAAGCTTTCATGTTACAATGATCACCAAGTATGTGCTTATCATAAGACACCAATCCATGACATAGAGAACTGCAAGGCTCTCCAAACCATTATCTACTAGCTTTATGATGATGGTGATCTATTAACAAATGAACCTCCTATGGAGCCTATACTAAGCCAACAATCAATAATAATTACCCAACACCTACCTACTCCTCCACTCTCACCTAAGAATGAGGATGATTCTAATTAATTTACTACCTCAACCTCTCATTTTATTCATACTATCGACATGGTCATAAGATCATAGTAGAAGGATAAGGGGAGGACTAATGTGTCCATTCCTTAGACATACCCCTCCTCAAAATCCCAACCATCTCCATCTTTGACCAAACCCAAGGTGTCTATCTTAGGTGCCTCCCAATTTAAACCTTCAAAATCCATCAAGAGAGTCATCCTCAAATAACTTCATCAGACCCTAATGAAGATGAGATTGTATGAGTTAATCTCTACCTCTCCCCATCACTACCAATCACTAATAATATCATTGAAATATATTGAGGTCTAACCTGACGACCCCCAACCTATAACTATCTTTGTCAGTGCCCTTAAAATTTCCAACCTTTTTACCTTCAAGGATTTAGAAATACCCTTCATCCACCCTGAGGACCTAGATCCCCCTCTCTTCATCACTACCTACATCAAACAAACCCACTTCAAATGGGTCATTATTGATGGGGGAGCTAGTATAAACATCATCTCCTCTCATGCCTATATTCAAATAAAATTGCCAAATAATGTCATGTTGAAATCCTCAACCATCTTTCATTCCTTATCCTCCATATCTATCTAGGACCCAATACACTCACCAAACTATTCTATATTTTATAAGGTGAATTCTAATATAACATCTTTATTGGGATGACCTTGGATTCATTCCATGGATTGTGTTCAATCTACCCTTCACTATTACATTAAATTTGAGCATGAGGGCCAAGTTGTCACCATCCAAGATAACCTAAGTCCTTTCTTGACATGAAACATAACCTACCACCCTAATGATGTCCTAATTCCCCCATCTAACACACCCTCAATAGCTACAATTCAACCCTCAAACACCAAAATAGATATTATATCCCCTTACATTGATAAGGCATCAACTAGTTCTTTTATACCTTCACACCAAATCCCTACCGTAAACTATTTTAAATCCACATTCCATCATATTTTTCTAGGGGAATATTGCCTTTTAGCACTTGACACTTTCCCTACTCCTCACATATATGGGAAACTTACCAACCAACCAGGATATGACCCCAATATCATAACTATCATTCCCTTTGGACCTCCACTCTATCAGACCCAATTTATCTATGGGGGAATTGAAAAATCCCTCAATGATTCTACCACCTCTCTTTCACCTTAACCATTCACCACCAGTTTTTCTTACCTAGATAAACCAAGTTTTGCCAAGACATACCTCCATCAGTGTGCTTGAAAAGGTTTCTATCTTAGATGATATCAGCATGGCCCACATGAATTGGTCACCATCAAAATCGGAAAGCCACATGATAAATATGGACTTGGTTTCATCTTGACTAATAAGAAAAAATCAAAGCAACCTAAAACACTTACCACAACCATTATTGAGAAAGATACCCCTTCCTCACCAACCTCACCTCCACTTGTGTGTGAGGATGATAACATCATCCCACCTAAATTTTTTACATCAATATAATCAACCTCAAACCCTTAACTTATCAAAAGGAGGTGGTGAATGTAACAATCCCTTTCATCCATTCTAAAATGATAAGAAAAGACTCTCTGACTATTAACACTATCTAGTTTTAGGATGATGATTCTATCCTCACCTATCTTGGTACCCTAGATTCTTTAATCCATAAATCCCTTCCTTTTGAGACTTTGACCATGTTGAATGAATCCACTATGGATATCAACTTGGGTACTATGGATAACCCTCATATTATTATACTTGGCCAATCACTGAATGTTGAGAAACTTAGGGACTTACCCTCTTTCCTCCTAGATCATAATATAGCCTTTACTTTGTCTTAGATTGATATGCCTAATATTGACCCCACCATTGCTACCCATAACATAGTCACCCATTATGATGCCAAACCTATTAATCAAACTCTCTAACACATACATCCTCACATAGCCATTCTCACCAAAGAAGAGCTCCAACATCTCCTATCTATCAACTTCATTCAACTTATTAACTACCTCTAATGGGTCTTAAATATCATACCTATCACTAAAGCCATAATGAGGCTATGAATTTGTGTGAAATTTCATGACCTCAACCTAGCCTATCCCAAAGATAACTTTCCTCTACCTAACATTGACTATCTTGTTGATCTTATAATCAAACATGAGATGTTATCTCTTAAGGATGGATTTTTGGGTTAAAATCAAATCTTAATCACCCTTGAAAATTAGCATAAAACTACCTTTACCACCCCTTGGGGAACCTTCTACTATAAAGTCATGCCTTTTGGTTTATAGAACATTGGTGAATCCTACCAACGTGTTATGACCTACATATTCCATGACCTAATCCATAAGATTGTAGAGGACTATGTGGATGACATTCTCAAAAATTCCAAACTCTAAAAGGATCATGCAGCTATTTTTAATATCATCTTTGAGTGACTTATCCACTATCATGTATGTTTGAACCCTAAGAAGTGCATTTTTGGGGTCTTTTCAACAAATCTTCTTGGATTCACTACCTCCCTTTATGGAATCACATTTTATCCCACCAAAATCAAAGTAATCTTAGACATGCTTCCTCTTACCAACCTCAAGAGACTACAAAGCTTTCAAGGTAAGCTTTATTCCATTCATCATTTCATTTCTCAGCTTTTGAATTGGTGCCAACCTCTCCACCACCTTCTAAGGAGGGATGTCTCTTTCAAGTGGAATAAAGATTATCAAAAGGCCTTTAATTCTCTCAAAGAGTACCTTTTGTTACCACCTATCCTTACCCCTCCCAAGGATGATAAACCTTTCTACCTTTATATCTCTACCATTGATCATTCCCTAGGGGTAATGCTTGCTCATCGAGATGACCATCATAGAGGGACATCCATATACTATATTATTTGCACACTAGTATAGTATGAGACTCGATACACTCATATTGAAAAAATCTATTTAGCTTTAGTCTTCATGACCACCAAGCTTTGTCACTACCTTCTTAACCATAAAACTTATGTCATTACCAACATCAACCCACTCAAGTGCATGCAATCCAATCCATACCAAAACTAGCCTATGGCTTCATGGTTCATGCTCTTAGAAAATTTTGACCTTGAGTTCCTCTAGAAAAATTTAGTTAAGGGGAAAGCTATTACTAATAAATTGGCTAAAGAATTGTTAACAAATAATCAACCTCCTCCCCTTGAGTTCCCTAATGAGTCCATCATGACACTATTTCAAGAGGATTTCACCTACCAAGTCACCATGTTATTTTAAAAATCAAAATGTCAACTTGGAGTGGGATAAGGTATCACACTTATCCCCTTTGATGTAAAACCTCTTCCTTTATCCTTCAAGATTGATTTTAAATATATCAACAACATAGTTGAGTATGAAGCCCTAGTGATAGGCCTTTAGATTTCATTATCCCTTAAATTTATAATAATCAATATCTTTGGTGACTCCTAACTTATGGTTAATCAAATAAATGGCTCTTATTAGTGTGATAATGATGTTCTACAATAGTATAAGCAACTAGTTGACAAAATCCTAGCATCATTCAAACACCTTCACATCTAATCAACCTCACAATCTACTAACAAGTTCATCAACATCATGGATTCCCTTGCCACGTAGATCTTATCTGTACCATTAGATTCTAAGTTGTCTATCATTATCCACTGGCTTATCCAAATATCCTATATCAAACTAGATTCTCCTACCATTTTCAATGTCAAGGAGACCCAACCTGACCTTTGGTACCAACAAACATTTGGCTACCTAAACCTTAGAACTATTCACTTTGGCCTTTTTAGGAATGCTCAAAAAGCATTTATTTAGATTACCTCATGTTATACTATTATGAGAGGGATTCTTTATAAGTGTGACTTTAATGGCCTCCTCTTTTATTGCCTGTGGAGCTATGAAGTGTCTCACACTATCAAAGAAATAAAATGGTATATATGGGGGTCATTTTAATGCTCTCATTATTGCTAAGAGAATCCTCCATCTCAACTATTAATAGTCTACCCTTAATCAAGATTGTTGTGACTATATGAAAAAGTGTGTCAAGTGTCAATAACATGCCAATTTACATCATACACCCAGCCATAGCCTCATATTTCTAATGATTTATGGTGGTTTTCACAATGGGGTGTAGACATTATTAGGGAAATTAATCCCCATTCCTTATAGCAACACCATTTGATTATCACTGCAATTAAGTACTTTACCAATTGGGTAGAGGTTATTCCTCTAGTATCAACCAAAGAAAAGAAGATCATTAACTTTATCAACCATCACATTATCTACCACTTTAGTATTCCTCATAAGATTATCACCAATAATGGTAAATATTTTAAGAATAAACAAGTCCAAGGTTATTGTGATGCATTCAACATTAAATTAATCTTCTCCTTTCCCTATCACCCTCAAGATATTGGATAATAAGAACCCTCTAAAAAAAATCTTAATAACATGCTAACTAAAATGGCTAATGAATCAGGTAAAGATTAGCATTTGCACATCCCCTTTGCCTTATGGGCATATCTTACTAGCATTAGAACCCCTATGGGTGCTACTCCATTTTCTCTTATATTTGGAGTAGAGGTTGTCTTTCCTCTTGAATTCCAAATTCGTTATCTTAATATATCCTTGCAAGAGTTTATTTTAGAGGATGCTTCCCATCAACACCATTTATTCCAATCAAAGATACTCGATGAGTTTCATCTAGCATCCCTCACCCATCTTCATGTCTATGAAGAGTTCATCAAGTGTGATTATAATAATAAACTTAAAGTGCAAGAATTCAATATCAAAGACCTCATATAAAATTAAAATCAACATGTCACTAATATAGATAAAAGAAAGTAGGGAAAGTTTTCTTTCAATTGGCTTAGACCTTATATCATAACCCACAAGTATGGATTAGGAGATTATTGGTTATTTTTTCTTGAAGGCCACCAAGAACCTAAGCCATTCAATGTTACGCATCTACATCCATTATTTAGTTATGAAGGATCAAGTTCACCTTTTTCTTAACTTAAGCTCATCCCTTGTTATCCACTGACATTCATATCCCTCTTTTAGGGGAAATTGATTAATAATGAATCATGTGACTATCTGCCACTAGCATATCCTAATCCTAAAAAATGGGTATCATGGTTCTACCCATGCATGGTTCTCATGGTACTTTCCACACATTCATAGAATGGATTCCCATGGTTGTTGGATCCTAAACCTATTCACACCTAATCTATCTTCTT
This sequence comes from Torreya grandis, assembly GCA_037957365.1. Lineage (NCBI taxonomy): Eukaryota > Viridiplantae > Streptophyta > Pinopsida > Cupressales > Taxaceae > Torreya > Torreya grandis. Next base: position 1,293,122 of record JARHVA010003157.1, on the reverse strand, counting down.
GTGATTTTAGTTTTTCCACCAAAAAGGTAAACCATTAAGAAAGCATAAGAAATTCTATGTCAAGCAAAAACAAAAAAAATAACAAAATTCCTATAATTAGAAATCATGGGTCATTCCTAACATTCACAGACTTCTCCCTTGAAGGATAGCTATTAAAAACCTCTTTTAAATTACCAAAATGTAAGGTGGAATATTCCCTTGAAGGAGATATATCAAAAGCATTTAAACAAAGCACATACACTTAGATTACTCCTTCAAAGGATGACTGATTAAGCATTTGCCACAAGCATAGAAATTTATTGGAAGCTTTCTCACATCAATTAGTTTCCCATATACAATAATTAGTAGAATACCCATTATCACGATCAAAGCAAAAGCAAAATAATCTTGAAAATTGTAATTAGCTCTCAAGTAACACAATAAGGTGGAAGCCACAATCAGCTTCAACAAGTAGACTTACCACATCGATTAATCTACATAACTTAGCATAGTCTTATTTATACTAACTCTTTAGACACCTATAAAAGAGGCACGATAGTCTCACAAGAAGGTTGTATTTTCACCCATTTGCCCTATATAAAAGGTGTTTTTGAGCTTACTTGACATTATATGGTCAAGACACCTTTTTAGCCAATTGATGAATGCTCATACAAAGCATTTAAAGGGCTTATGTTCATTAAGTCAATCCAAATTTGGTTTTGTTTTAGTCCTTGTCAACAAAGAATCATCCCACCCTCTTCTTACCCTATCATATCTAGTTGACATTTTCATTATGGCATTCACTTCTACCTTATATTCTCTATTCTCCCATCTAGTGTTGTTAATTAAACTATCTCATGCATTTTATCATAAACATTAAATAAGAACCATAAAAATACCTATAACTACCTACATTACCATGCCATACATGATAATCACATCTATAAGCAATAAAATCAATGTGAATATGTCTAAACATAATGAAATATAAAATAATCATTAAAAACATTAACATGTCATAAGCATAACCATAATGATAAGCATAACCATGACTAGCATCATAAATCAATAACATCCATTAACATTCAAAAAATTAACCATTTTTACACCACATGTCTAAAGCCTACTAGTGCAGTGTATACACATTAATATTTAGCATGTCATAAACATATCGATAAATCCAAACTATCTCATGCTTATTGGTCCATCTCGGCCTAACTAGCACACTTTTTGTGACACTTTGTGTTTGGTTCCTTGAACACAATGACAACATTACCATGTTGACCACCTTTTGAATTTGTGCCACCTCACACTTACCTAACCCACTTGTGTCTTTTAGGAGCACTTCCTACCTCAGATACCCATGACACTTGACCTATTTGTGTTTTCCATAAGAGCACTTCTTACCTTGGATACACACTAGAAATATTGACCTAGTCTAAGAGACTAATAGATGTACCCAACCACCATGCCTAAAATGTGATCATGCAGTACACTAGTCACTTGTCCCTTAGAATTGATCATTCATTATTTTCAACTATGGAAACTTTATCTTTTCATGATTTGGATTATCACACCTATTGTCACACTTCATGTGTGTGTGTTTACACCTTCATGCCCAACCTATCATCTACCTTCATCCTCACCCTCACATACCTCATCAAACCCACACTAGATTTGGTTTTTACCTCATCACCTCCTAGTTTGAGGGGGAAACACCTCCTCCCATACTTGAGGCAAGTAGACCTCTAATCAATATCATTTTTTATTTTACAACTAATTAATTCCAAGCTACATAGAAAAAGGGCAACTTGTAGACACCAAAAATATGCACACCATAATTCCAAATGTCAAAGTATCCCTTGACCACCTTTAAACCCTCTTAGGGCCAATCTAACCCTCTAAACCCTAATCAAGCTCACATGTAGTCAGTTTAACTTAACTAGCTTAATTGTACCTTTTTGCCCTTTTTACCCCTTAGCACTCAACTATCAACTATCAAGGTAACCATCGATGGTCACCCTAATCATCAATGATTAGGGTCCACCTTCTTAACTAAAATCAAGTAAACCATCCACTTTACTTTTCTAATTATATCTTGTCTAAATCTTGTTGTGATTCTTTACATAGACAATTTATAATTAGATAGCCTAGTTAAACCTCCATTTCCACCTCTTGTTAATGCCTATAAGAAGAGAGGAGTTGGGAGGTGAAACTCATCTACAATTGTCATCAAGATCTTGTGTATCTAGTATTTTTTTTCTTGTAGGTCAATTTCTATCAACAATCTAACAATTTAACAATCATATTAGAGAGTCGATTTACCACCACCTTTCCACCAAGCCTTTATGTGCCATTACTCTACCAAAATCAAACTAGATTCTACCCACAAATATACTACGTTAACCATCCACCCAATCAACCTCTAGTAAGATAAATACTTATTTCTATGTGTTCATCTACTTTATTTCCATTTTTAAATCAACCTAACCCTTATCCACCTCTCATAATCCATCTTTTAGATCTCATCAATTAGTAATTTATCAACCCAAACTTACATACAATAATCATTGATGGTTGACTCAACCACTGATGGTCTACTCAACCTCTGATGGTCACCTTAATTTGTAATGGTCACTTTAACCACTGAAGATCACCCTAACCATTGATAGTCACTATGACACCAAAAACTAGCAAGCTAATTTCACCTACCTACACCCAATCAAACCTAATTTTATGTGTCCCTACCTATTCATAGACCCCTTTTTAATTTTATGAAGTAGACACCAACCCCTAGTGCTTGTATTAATTAGTTTACTACTAATTTAATCACTTTTATTATATTTTTTAATAAGCATTATTGTATTTAGTTTTAATACCTTTTTTCTATTTATAAATTTAATTATTTAAAATGTGTGGATTGAGAACCCCTAAGGAAGCTCTCACTTCCAAGATATAACTATCACTAGGTAATCTACCCAACTATCTATCTAATGAACAAGTTTTATTTAGTGTTTTCTTATCTGTAGGCCATCCTCCTAAGCCAAAGAGGAGCTCTTCATAATCTTTTGATTCAATGCATGCACTATCAATCAGGTTTTTCAACCATACCCATAATTAGTTTCTTTTATTCCTCCTTTCCATAATAAGCAAGAAATTCATTGAAAGGCATTAAATTCCTCCCTATCAAATAAGGTGTTGTCTGGGTGTAAAATCACCATGATGCTGATTTCCTAAAAGTATGCCAACATCTACTCTTTACTCTTTTCCAAGGGATTGATTACCTCTTAAGCTGATACCAACCACTCTTCAAAAGGTATTATTATTCTCCTAGCATAATTTTGGTATAATTCAAGGCCTACTAAAGCCATTAATTTTAACTTTAGGAACTTGTTTCTACTTATTAACACATGAGCTTCCTAAACTTTCTATCCATTTGAACTATTTAATCCAAATAATCTTGACTACATTATAGGTGATGTTTTCCTATAGATAAGGCTTAGGTGACCTTACTAAGAGCTTTGAACAATTATGTCAAAACATCAACCACATTTTTTAATAGAACCATAGGGAATGATTTCTTTACTTATGATTTGAATACCAAAACATGATTTTTCATGTCCTTCATGACTTTTTTAGACATGTCATGAGTGTCTTAGATCATAGAGATGAGGTCATCATATAATTTATTCCCATTATATTTCCTCACTTTGGTGAAGGAAAAGAGGTCATGTTCATTTTGATATACCAATGGGTCTCCCTTTTGAGTGAATATATGCATAAGAATCCTCCTCATGTTCCTAGAATCCCTATTGAACTTCTATTAGACCTTCATGTCACCTTGTAAGATCACCTCTAGTCCTTATGATCCTTAGGGTACTAAGGATCCAACCCAAATACATCCCATAGTTACTCCCAAGGTAGAAGAGGATGAAGGTGGAACCCCATGTAGAGGAGGAATAGATGAAGTGGATGGAAGGAAGGAATAAATTAATGGCTGAAGATGAGGCATGGTATAGAAAGGGGTAAGGACAAATGGGGAATCCCATGAGAACATCTAAATGTGGTGATGGTGTACATTTCCAAAGCCATAGGCACCTAAGTAAATGTTTTAGGAGTTACAATGGGGAATAAGGGAAACACAACTTGAGTGAGTTATGTATGGATATGAAACTTAGGGCTAACTAATTGGGATATTAAGGGATTCATATAGAAATGGAAGGAATCTCCATGGGCACTAAATATCATTCATGGTCTAGACTTGATTTGAGACCACTACTAACATCAACCTATAGTACTTTTGTAACCTTTGGTCAATTAGGTTGAGTCACATAAGGTTTTCAAGATAAAAAAGATGTTGGGTGATGAAAAGCTCATGGAGGATAAGGATTCAGGACCCCCTATATTATCCTCATAAAATTTTAAGGTGAAGCCACTTGATCATTTCCCCTTGCCTAAGTTAGCACAAATAAAGTGAGGTTACTCTAAGTAAATGACCTAGGTTAAACTTGATTTTCTTTCTTCTTCACCTCAGGATTGGTAGACACCTCTTTATCTTCATTAAGGTTGAATTTAATCTCATCATCATCATCATCATCATCGATCACATGGTTGTTGTTTATGTTGAGGTGAGATTGGTAATTTACCATATGGGTTCTAATGATACCATGGGGTCCCATTCTTGGTGCTCTACTCTACCAAGGGTGTAAGAATCCCTTCTCATCACCAAATTCTACAATGATGAAAGATTATTTTATACATGTTTTTGTATGATGATGGGGAAGGCTATATAATATTTATGTTAAAAGATGAATGAGTGGTTGAAAATGCCTTTAACTAATTTATACATTATTTCTTACTTGTCCATCAGTTTGGGACCTTATAGGGTAGGAGGAAGAGGGACCTACATATGCCTATTACTCAAATGATGGTGCCATCCTAGTAATAACAGTAATAACCAATGGGGGTTATGTCCTATTTGATCACATTAGATATCTAAGGCATGGTCATTTCATTGATGGCCATGTAGATCACTAGGTAGAATTATTCACAAATATCTCTTATATGATTTTTATAGTGGTGGATATATAGCTTGTATAAAATTGCATGCACCATATCACCCATGGGGGTCCATAGTAGGAAATCAAAAGTTATGAACATAAGGGTGGCATAAATGACATCTACTAGGTAACTCATAATTTAGAAGTTACCACCATCTTAGGCTTCTTTAATGCATTGAACTAGCTAAAAGATGATAGTGATCCTAAGTTCCATGATCTCCTCTCTTTTGAGTAAGATGTTGAGAAAGGGAACCAAGAGAATATTGATGTAAAAATAGTCACTTTCCTTGAATAAAAAATTCATCAAGATCATCTTAACCTAAACCTCTTTTTATAAGGTACTAATAATATAGGAGTTGATGTTTTACCTATTGATCCACTTAATATTAGATTCAGCCACCCAATCTTGTAAAATGTCATATATCTCATAGGTGTATCTCATGTGTCTATTGTGTTCTTGTCATAGGTAACCATGTAATAGTGGAGATTGTAATATGATTTGAATGTATCCCTAGAAATATTTTTAATCCTATGTTTGAGCCTTATAAATTACACTACATATTGTGTATCATCTTGCAATCATTTGGAAGTGAGAAACATATTTTTAAAGAGGTAAAACCATGGTAATACTTTTGGTTTGGTCACATCCTTATGTAAACCACACCTTTTATATACCCTAAGGGAATTGAGGATCTTGGCTTCATCCTCGTCATCATTAGAAATAGATCTAGGAAAAAATTCAATCTCTCTAAACATTCATTATAGTGCTTGAAGTGGGTCAAGTTCATGGGGAAGGTGGTATCTATGTACTCAATATCATGCATAGGGTTTTAGGATGAAGTAGCCATGATGAAAATTTTAATCTAGATAACATAAAAATATGAGTAAATAGGGTATGGAGGGTACATAAATGACATAAAAATGAGGAGACAAACTCTAGATAATTGGAAGCAATAATGGTAAATAAAATTTGACTTTGGGAACCTATAGGGATCTATAAATATATCCTACATTAATGAAATTTGGTGCCGACATTTTGGGTTTTCAAAATTGAGATGATGGTATTATCTACTCATAGATTTTTAGATTTTTACATTAATTCAAGGATTTCAAATATACATTCCCTACTTAGATTTGGAAGCTATGATGGGATGTTTTAAATTATCATATCATTTCCCAAATTCTCATTTAATTAATATAAGGAGCATGGTAGGCACACATCTATCTTTCCTATATGGAATCTTAGGTTGATTCATTATGTGCCACATGTTAGTCACCAATATATCTTATTTGGAATGAATACCACCTAAGTATATTCATGTTTTGCACTTTTACATGTTTGAGAGCCAAAATTAGACACATGGAATAGTGAGTTGGTACATGGCACACTCTAATTGGATTTTGATTTTGATTATACTTAATTTAAAGTACATAAAAGAAGTCCCAAGCTATCTCTATGATACATATGACTATTACATGTGGTATTTTCTCATTCATTGGGCTCTCTTAGGATTTGAAACCTCTGAAAGGTCTGAGAGACTAACACATCTAACACATTCCACATGGTTTTTATTCATTCATCCGGATATCTTGGGATCTGACACCCCTAACATATCTAGGAGACTGACACATATAATAGGCTCCATGTGGTATTTATTCATTTAGTAGGATCTAACACCTTTAACAAGTTTGAGAGACTAACGCATCTGACAAGTTCCACATGGCATTTTTTCATTCATCAAGATCTCTTGAGACATGGCACCTCTAACAAGTCAGGGAGATTAACACCTCTGAGAGGTTCCACATGGTGTTTATTCATTTGTTAATTTCTCCTAATATATGACACCTCTAACAAGTTTGGGATATTAACACATATAATAGGTTCCACATGGTGTTTATTAATTCATCAAGTTCTCTTGATATATAACACATCTAATAGATCTATAAGATTGACACATCTAACGGGTTCCACATGGAATTTATTCATTTTTCAATCTCTCCTTATTAGATTTCATGAAAAGAGACTAAGTTAAACTAAAGCCACATAATCAATTAAAATCTAAAATGGCTACCTTTAAATCCTTATGAAATACTAAGTAAGACTCTAGGAGATTGACAATCCATAAAATCAACATGAGTCTAATTCTATGAAAAACACAATTAGCACATGAAAATTTCTAAGTATGAAATCCCTTTGTTCTTTAGGATTCATCAAGGACTAGATTGTATTTAGAATCAACATATTATAGATATCTTTAATAAAGACTAAATTTTCATAAGAAATATCATAAAATTGTCAATATATTAAGGTGCAATAGACATTCAAGGTATCACCATGTCCAAGGTTAACTAGATGGGGATTGAAATTCTGGGAAAGCTTTGAGTTGATGATTTTTAGAGGGGTCCCCCACTTCTCTGAAGAAAGGGGAGAAGTGTTGGCCACAACACAAATTTTGTAACTATCAGAATGAAATCAAAAGAATTAAAATGGATGAAGCTCGAATGAATTAAGGAAATTAAAATTTTAAAACACAAGAATAATTAGTTGTTTTATGTCTATATGTTGACTATGTATGACTGATAACTTATTAAATAAATATGATTATGCATGGTTAATAGAAATTATAACTATCACTAATCATGGTCAATATAAACTAGAAGTGGGTGGGATAAATTACTGGTATTGTCATCTATTTGTTAATTTTTTATTTTATTAAAAATTAGAGAAAAGTCACCTACACCTACTTGAAATATGTTTATGTGCAAAAATTGACCTTCAATTCCATACATATGACTAGTAAATGAATTATTTAAATTTAAAACCCTAATAAGGCTTGTAATAAAAAAAACATAAAAATATATAGGGGATTTTTAATGTACTAAACTAACCCCATCACCCCTATGATGATTTATCACTACCTACATATCTAATACTCCAAAGAGGGAAATCAAGCCCATGTAGTTCTCCCACTTAGATTGTATAGACACCTAAAATACATTTAGTGTAGAAATGCACATAAAATATATTAATAATTCTTCTTAAAATAAAGAATTATATCTCCCTCCTAATTCAAACAATTGAATAAGTCAAATTAGTCAATTGTGCATATTTTAAATCCTTATTTAAGTATAAAATATGGATTTTACACCCCACCCAAAATATTCCACCTTATTCTCCCTCACATGCTAACTCATCCCAACCAAACATACAAATTTTTCATTCTCCTTTGAGTCATCCCTTGAGTTGTCAAGAAGTCTAACTCATTCTTTTTAACTCAACTAACCAATCTCATACTTCTCTCAACCATTTGAAATGGTCTTCATCCTCATAGGTGAGGACTCATTATCCACCATTGATTATTTAGATCATTTAATAAATATAAATAATCCTCCACCATTGTGTCTTCCTTTAGAAAATAATAAATAAGCTTGAAAACCATCATTTTCATCCATCCTAACTTATTATAATGAAGTACTATTCAATTCACAAATAAATCCAAGAAAATCAAAGTGAATCAAAACATCCAAAAACTCTTTTTGCACCAAAATGATTCCCATTATCCTTTGCATTGGAAGAGTGAGAAACCACATTTTTAACTTATTTATTTGTTGTTATATTTTAGGTTGAATTTGTCTTAGATTAAGATTGTATAATGAGTTTATTTAATAGCATTTCTAGACTTAGTTCATACATTTAGATAATAATTTTATTTCCCTCATATTTTTCATCCTATGTTTATCATATTCACATTTAGAAAGTAGTTCTCACTTGATTTTTATTATTTGTATTTGAATATGTGTTTAATCTTATCCTTATGAGTGAGTTATAAGATACAAGTTGTTATTGGACATCTTTTACTTGATTGTGTATGCTCACTATGTAACTATGAATTTGAAAACATTAATAGTGAAATTGTACCTTGTAACAAAAAAATTATTTATTAACCCATTTTAGTCATTTTTCTTTATTGTATTTACATAATTATATTTATGTGCACCTTCTACTTTTGTCTGTGTTTTCATGTTTTTCTAATTCTCTGCTATAGGAAAATAGTGAAATCAACATACTTTTCAACAAAATCATCATTTTTATCAACAAAATTATTATTTTGAGAAGCAAAATTATCTTAAAATATAGAATTTGTCCTCTATGTTTTCTATGTTTTAGACTTATATTTTTATAGTTATAACAACAAAAAAAATCTTCTAAAAATTAAAATTGTTTTTTTGTGTAGCAAAACTATCTTTTCTACTAGCGAAATCATTTTTGTAAGCTTTGAATTTGTCATTCTATTGTTCCCAAAATCTACCACTTGTTTTTGGGAACAACATATAAACTATTTTGGCCCTATAGGCCAAAATGATCTCTCCATTTTTCAAAAAATGTTCTAAGCATCCTAGTTCTTCTATTAATCAAGCCTTTTCAGCTAAAAAACTCACAAGTTCAATAGGCAGGCTTTCACAAAAAAGAAGTTCCAAGACTTAGGCAATTTCAAGGCTAGTTCAATGTTGAGGTTAAATCAAAAGACTTAATGGAGGGCTTTAAACAAATGGATTTAACCATTTAACCATTGAACCCTACCTTCAAAGGTTTAAAGTTTAAAAGGTTCAATGAGTTCAAAAAGAGTTAAGTGCTTCAACGAGTTCAAACAGGTTCAACCGCTTTGAAGAGTTCAATGAGTTTGAAGACTTCGACAAGTTCAAAAGTTCAATAAGTTTGGTGGAATTAAAGAAAAGAAGACTTTGAAGAGTGAAGATTGAACTATTGAATCATTGAACTTTGAACCAAAAGAGTTCAAAGTTCAATTGTTCAACAAGATTCAATAAGTTTGACGGACTTAGAAGATAAAAGGATTCAAAGAGTTAAGATTGAACCAATGAACCATTAAACCTTGAAATTACAAAGGTTCAAAGTTCAAGGGTTCAACGAGTTCAACCAAAAAGAAAAGGATCTATAAAGTTTGAAGCTTCAAAAGATTAAAAGAAAGAGAATGAACCATTGAACTTTGAACTAAAATGGTTCAAAGTTTAAAGGTTCAAATGTTTAAATAAGTTCAAACTTCAAAAGGAATCTTTGAGCAAAGGAAGGAAGCAAAAGATTCTAAAAACAAGTTTGAAGAGATGGTTCAATTGAAGAGGAGAAGAAAGTGCATGTGGCCCTTCCCAAAGAACTAATTGAACCAAAGAGCCAATTAAACCAACAAGGTGATTGAACCACCCAAATCATTAAACCATTAAATTGATGCACTCTAAAGGTTCAAAGGTTCAAGGTTCAAAGTGGTTAAAGTAACTAGAGACCAATGACATTCCTACAAATGTCAAATTTAGGGTAATGAAATATCCATTGATTTTCAAATGTGGTGCAGAACCTAAGAACAAACTCATCAACGAATTGAAGAAGAATCCAAAGGAGCCAAAAGAAAGTGAGAAGATAGCTCGAGAGCTTAGATCATGAGGAAGAGACAAAATTAAATAATGAAAGAGGTAATGATATAAGAAAGACTAGAAATATCTATGCAAGAATTATTCTAATATGTGGAATAGTCCACCAAGTGTATATCAGAAAGTGCAAGCACTCAAAGGTGTGGCATGTTTTTCTTGATTGAGTAAAGGTGAATTGGACAGTTGTGCAAATATCTTGAAGAGGACCAAGTGGCCCATACTTTGGAGGGAACATTTGAGAATAATTAACACACCAAAGTTAAGGTCGATGCCCTATTCCAGCATGGCCCCTTTAAAGATTTTCAAATGCATTCAATACATTTAATGCAACATGGGACATTTTATGGAACAAAGCACAAAGTCTTTCTTTGAGCACTATATATTATAATATCTCATTTTTTAGAAGGGAGATCTCTCTATTATAGAGGTAAAACTCTACCTAAATTGAAAGGCATTATTAAGACTTTGAGCTTAGATTGTTAATCATATTTTGTTATTTGAATGAGAAAGCAAGTGACCTTTCAGACTTTGTGCTGAGATAACTTGTGTTTTTTAGGGGATTTTTTTTATGTTCTATTTCTTGAATACCATCTTGTCCATTTAATTAAATAATTAGAACTAGTGGAAGTAATTTGAAAGGTGTCCTGAAGCCAACTGTAGGAGACTTTGTGTTTCTACAATTGTCTTTAGTGTGTGTTTTTTGTTTCTATGTAAAGGATCTTGGGAAGACTTTGTGCCCCCATTATCCTTCATAATCCTTTACTCTTTGGTAGCTAAGGTGGAGACTTTGGGCCACACTTCATTCTATTGTGTTACTATGCCCTGTTTTAGTGAGGGAAGCAACGAAAGACTTTGTGCTTTCTTGGATTTTTTGTGGTTACAATTACTACCAAGAAAGAATCTCATTCTTGACTAAATATTAATTTTGAAAGAAGAGAAGTAACTTCAACAATTACCCAATATTTCTCCTTTGATCTTTGAACATCATCTCTGAAAAAAGAGAGATGGATGGTGTTATCCCACCCTCGTGTGTATTTTCATCATATATATATATATATATATATATATATATATATATATATATATATATATATATATATATATATATATATATATATATATATAGTTACAGTTATCAGGGAACCTCCCCTTGATGAGAGGAGAGATTTACCCCATCCTTATGTGGTAGACCTACACATGTTTCTGATCAGATCTCCTTATGCTATGGTTGAAACACCTTTTTTTCTGTTAGTTAACTGGTGACAAAATATTCACCCAATAATTTTTGGTGACTCTACTAGGGAAGTTCTATGTAGTTTGAAGCCTCAAGCTTCAAATTGAAGTATTTTCTATACCTTATCCATTTCCATTCCCATCTCCATTATATCCTTATCCATTTCCATTCATCACTCTAGCAGATCCATGGTATACATGAAGCCAAAGAGCTAAAGGAATTGTTGACCCTGTATTCAAGTTGGTACAACAAAGTAATTTTGATATGTTTCCTTCACCATCTCACCTTTAGTGAACCAAGATTTTTCCTCCTACAAAAATTAGGTCTCCATTACCAAGCAAAGCATCTATTTCTACTATTAGTAGAGCTTTGTCAATACATATCCCTCAGACATTTATTATCCCTCCCTTCAATAGTCATATCATGGTGGCTCAAGGCCCCTGGGGTAACTCTTTTGGTCCACTCAATATAACTCCACCTATATATGAACTACCTCATAGTTCTAGGAAAAATTTCCCCAAGATCTTTGGTGATGGGAGAGTTCATCCTGACAAACATATTGTAGCCTTCAACATAGCCTGTGGTGTAATAGGTGTGGAGTATGAGGACATAGCAGTCAAGTTATTTGTGGAAACTGTAGAGTAAATTTTTACTCTAAGTTACATTCAAATTTTGGGTCGAGCACTATAGTTTTGGTTCCCATATACCTTGGTCATAGCGGTAGAGTTAGGACAGAGCACAAGTTCATATTCCATCTACGTGTTGAAGTGCAACGGAGACCACCAAGTGTCACTGTTCGAGCATGAATCTTCTTTCTCTTTTGTTTCTTTCATTTCATTTTGCCTAAATGTTTGAATCAAGTAGAAGCTTCTAAGTGTCTCTTTTCAAGACACAGAGCTGACCAATTGGTGTCATTTAAGACCCTTTTTATAACTTTCCAGAGAACCACGGATCATGCCACGTACAAAATAGAGGCTAAGCGAGGGCTTCCACGTGTCAACATCTATGTCTCATATCAATACCCACATTTATTCTTTTTGGCAATGGTTTTCAAAAGGTTAAGCAGTGAAAAAAGCAAAAAGCACCAAGTGGTAGTTAAGGAAGGACCTAAACTACTTTTTCAAAGAACGATAGAGGTCACCACGTGTCAACTTTTGAGAGACTTTAGTTTGATGCCTGGGTTCAATACTTTGGTTCAACATAGAAAGGCATTGTTTTATTTTGCTTAAGTGCCATAAAGTAGTGGATGCTACCAAGTGTCACTCTCTGAGCCCCTCTCTACTCCATTCTTAGGAAAAGTGGAAGCTACCACATACCCTTAATTAATGTAGTAAAAGATGCCACGTATCTTCCTCAAAGTCATGAAAGCCTCCATGTGTCAACATCTGGGAGATCATCTTTGAGTTTCATTGCCGAATAAAGATTGTGGTGGGCCTTGGGTGTGACTTCAAAAGTATATGGAAGCTGCCAAGTGTCACCATCCATAAGAGTCTGATATGTGTCCTAAATGATATTATAGCACAACCAGAGAAAAGTGGAGAGAGCCGCATGTCTTCAATGAATCAGGGATAAAGCACCATGTGTCATTTTTCAGTGCCATCTAAGTAATAAGAGGATTTTTAGGAAATTGATTAAGTGTCTTCTCTCATTTTAACATAACAGAGTGTTCCATGTATCTGTTACCACAAAGTAAAATGGAGGGAAAATCAGCTAGAGTTAATTGGAGTAGATGGAAAAGTTCATCGGGTAGATTTTTGGAGCCCCCCAAAGCATTAAAGACACCGTCTATTTATCCCTTGGGAGAAAAGGATAGAGAAGATTTCATGGGAAGGGGAGCAATGGAAGGAGACATCTGAGGCTATATAAGAAGAATTTTAGAATGAATTATGAGGGGGGGATTTTCTCATAGTTTTAGACTTTCTAAAGTTTTTAGTTAGTAACACCATTTGCTCTTGTCTCAATTTTCTTGAGTTGTAAAGTTGATATAACCATGCATGTTTCTGTACCATTTATGTGGCTAAATGAATTAAGAAAATTTGAGCTCCATGCCTTGGTTGGTGTTATCTATGTCATTTGCAAAGTAGTCTATTACTGTAGATTTTCTAAAGTTGTGATTAGGAATGTCATTTGCTTTTGTCTCATCTTCTTGAATTGGAATATTTATATAACTGTACATGACTTTTGCACCTCTTATGTGATTGGAAGATTCTGTTAAGAAGATTAAACACTATGCCTTTGTTGACATTCTCTATCTTAGTGAAATAACTCCCTATTATGAGCCTCTATTTCTATTATTTCAATCCTATAATGTAATTGAATCCTATAATAGTCTCACTTTGCGCAAGTGAGGATTAGGATTACACTCAGGTGCATTGCCATAGTTAGGTTTTAATTCCTGCATTTTGCATTTCTATTTAGTCTCCTATCCCTTTTCCCCAACAACCATACCAAAAGAAGAGACCAACTTCTCTAAAATCTAGAGGTTGTTTCAAGCCACATCATCCCATAGCTTGAAACTTTCCATTGTTGATTGATTAAGATCAAGCACAATTTTCATCATCAACAATTTTTAGCATGCCCAGTGGGACCAGTCTTGAAGTTTCTTTCAAGACCGCATGAACCAGAGAGCTACGAGGAGTTAGAGCTATGGACTAGTTACCAGATTGCAATCTATTATAAATCTAAGTATTCTTTTACCACCTCTAGTAATTATTCCAAGAAGAAGAGCTAACCAGTTTCTACCAGTACCAAACATGGGAGCCCATGTACCCCCAAGAAATTATGCAAGCTGGAACACTCGTAGTCCCTTAATCCTCCCAACACCACCTGCTATTTGGGATCCCATCCTAGTAAATTCCCTAAAATCTTTGCCCAAATTTAGTGGACAAGACTGAAAAACACCCGTGAAACATCTTCAAGATGTATCAGATGTCTGTGCCATACACAGTGTCATAGAGCAAAATGTGGCCCTAAGGTTATTAGCAGCCTCATTCAAAGGGAAGGATTTAGAATGGTATCAGTCTTTGACCCCAAATACCATATCTACATGGGACCAGTTCAGAGATCTATTCTCTGAAAGATTTGTAGAAAAGGGTGATTGTTTCTACCTCAAATTTGCTTTTAAGACTATAAAGACAGAAACTAGAAGAAAGTGAAGGACAAGGCTTGGAAGTACCTGGACTATAGATTGCGCACCGTAAATTCAGACGTTCATGGGCACTCCTCTTTGGCTGTGGAGGAATGACACCTGCAAGAAAAAGGGAAACTTGGACAAGAGGATGTTAGATAGATAGGCGGTGGGTTGCCAAGCAAGAGCTTGTTCCCAGAAGTATGAGAACTTCCTTGAGGGAGGTCAACCCACAGTTTTGCTAAAAGATAAGTGACTGATAAAAAGACAGAATGCTAAAATAAACTGAAATGATAGCAAACTGAAAGAGAAAAGGAAGCAAAAGCTTACCTGGAAGAAGCTGTCGGCCTGGTTGCAGTCGCCGGCGTCGGTGGTCCTACCGGCGTCGGTTGTCTGGTCTGCCGATGTCGGTTAGTCTGCCGACGTCGGTTGGGGTAATGACAGGGTCTGGTCCGTGGATGGTCCGGGGCTTGATTTATGCTCTATTTAAAGATGGTCAGTGGACGGGTTTGTGGACGAAGCTCTGAGTCTGCTCTGGGCTTGGTTTGAGGATGGGTTTTAGTCAGAAGGACGGAGAGGGACAGGGAGATAGAGGAAGCCAATCTGGGAGGTAGGAATCTGGGTCTGGGTGACAGTCAGGTCTGAGGGGGTAGAAGAGCTGAATATAGCTTAAAACATGATAAGTAGAAAGCATATAGAATAGAAACAGAGAACATACCTGTGCCCTGCTGAAGAAGGTGTTGTTGTTGCCGCTTGTTGAAGCCCTGTTGCTGATGAAGAATCCCTGTAGTTCACCTGCAGAAGATTGCTGTGTACCTGAGGGAGAGAGAGTCAGATTGATTGGTAAAGAGATTGCTGATACAAGGGTTTGATGCCAAAGATTCAAGAGTCAGGATGCGAGAGCTAGAGAAGCAGAGAAGTGAAGAAAAGCCAAGCGGAACCAGCAGACAGAGAAAACGGTGAAGAAACCGTTATGAAGGGGTGCCGACGCCGGCAATATCGCCGACGTCGGCCGAAGGCTGACCGACGTCGGCGGCTGAAAGGCCAGAGAAAGGCTAAAAATAGCCTTTCATCCGTTTCCCAACGGCCGGGTCGAATGAATCCCAGGATGAAACGGTCGACGGGGGGGTTAAATGGGCGAGAGAAGAGGTTGGAATAGGAGTCTAAGGCATTAAATGGCCATGTGGGGAATGAAGGGGATCCAAGGAGGGTATCCTAAGGTGGCGAGGTGGCAAGGAGAGGGAAAAAGGGGTCTTATTTAATTAAAAATAGGTGTTTATTTCCAATTAATAAGACTTAGGTGGGTTAGGGACCAAGGAGGACTAGGAGGGAGAAAGGACCAAGGGTTAGACACTTTTTAGGTGTCTACATTTGCCCCTTTTTGTCTTGTTGGTTGTTTTGAACGAACTGCAAGACAAAAACAGGGAGTGGTTGCCCCAGGGGAAGGATGATGTGGATTGCCCCGAAGTATGGATGAGGTATTCCCCCTCAAAGCAGGAGTCGAGAGAAGGAACCTGATGTCGGGTGCTGATTTGACAAAAGGTGGATGAGAAAGAGAGAGGTGAGTGAGAGTGCTGCAAAAGTCATGATTGCGCGCATACCACTGCACAAGATGGTCAGGTCAAATTGTCGCATGGTCAAGGGTCAAGGAGTGCCAAAATTGAAGTAACCGGGCCCCAGCATTTGGTCGTCTGCTGATCGGGTCACTCAATCTAAGCTGAAGCTCCAAATGGTCGTCGTGTCCCAGGTATCCAGGGCTCAGGAAGTGCTCCCAGAAACACGAAAAAGGCCACAAGTAGTAGGGAACAACTGGCTCACGATCCTATACTTGTGAAGGGTCAAAAATAGTCTGCGAACAATTCTGCTAACCAGCCGTGGAATAGCATACACGCAAAAACAACCAAGGCAACATTGGCTTGGAAGTGGTCGAGGTCGAAGGAGATAGGCATGATCGCCAATGGTCATTGGTCAAGAGGATGGAGGGACGAAAGGATGCGGCCGAGCTAACCCCAGAAGACCCCATGTCAACTGAGTGCTGCCTACATAGCCCCGATGATAGGGCCTCAGGCCGATGTAGTTCTCCCTAAAAGGGAGGAAGGGTCAGAGGGATTGATTGGTCTTGGTCAAAGGAAATGATTGGTCATGGTCAAAGGAAATGATTGGTCTTGGTCAAAGGTCTATGATTGGTCTTGGTCAAAGGGAATGATTGGTCTTGGTCAAAGTTGACGAAGGGAAAGTTTGTCCATCCAAGAGACGAACAAACGGGGGTGGTCGAGCTAACCTCAAAGGATGTGTTATCTGAGTGCTGCCTACATAGCCCTGGTCATAGGGCCTCAGACCAATGTAGTTCGGACTAATTGAAAAGATTGGTCGATGATGAGATTGGATGTGGTCAAAGTTGTCGATAGACTGGTCGTGGTCAAGGTCAAGGTCGCAAAAGAGAAGGTTTGTCCATCAAAGAGACGAACAAACGGGGGTGGTCGAGCTAACCTCAGAGGATGTGGTATCTGAGTGCTGCCTACATAGCCCTGGTCATAGGGCCTCAGACCAATGTAGTTCGGAGTGCGAGGGTCAAAATGGTCGATGATTAGATGTGGTCAAGCGTCGAAATGATGAGGAAAAAAAGATGAGGATAAAAAGGATGCTACAGATGGTGTCTTCTGTAGAAGTGGTCGAGAGTCTTTCATCCCTAACAAGTTTCCATAGTCGTGATGGATGTATGCTAAAAATGAATAGAAGGTCTATTTATGCTTCAGCAAGTATTGGTTTATGCTTAACATAAATTGGGTCTGGTCGGTAGTTTCCATGTGTATTAGTCTCCATAGAAACTATGCGAAAAGGACAAGGATGATGCCTGATGTCATGTTGGAAATGTCGAGGCTGGTTTGAAAAAAAATGTTGAAGTTGGCTGGGTTTAAGGATGAGTCGATAATTGACGTGGCTAAAGCGTGACCAAAGTGTAGAGAAAAGGTGAAAGGCAAATCGCTCTTTCATTGACAAGGACCAGAAAGGAAGCATAGATAGGGGTGAGTAGAACCAAAGCCCCGTTCATGCATTACGTCGTTGACCAGTGTTGAGTTAGAACGGTAATCGAATCACTTTTTGACATTAAAGTGAGCTCGAAGTCTCTTGAGCGGGTGATAGGAGGAGGATAGGGTAACCCAGTGTAAGAGCAGGAATAACCTTGCCCCTTTTGTAGGAGACCCTGAGACAACTACAAGCCAATGTCCGTGACTTTTTTTTTTTTTTTTTTTTGTTAGGCTGATCGATGCGGGAAGCCTGCATAGAGATGTCACTTGATGTAATGGTCATGTTGCGAAGTTGATCGATGCGGGAAGCTTCTAAGAAAAGTGCTGTTTATTGCCAGAGTAGTCATAGCCATCCTTCGAGGGAGTGGTCTATATTTTTGCTTGATAATGTTTGATAAGTTGGCCTAGCTGTCCTTCAAGGGATCAGTCTAGTAATACAGCAATGATAGTACAGCTGTCCTTCGAGGGATCAGTCTGTCTTTTTGGATTGACTTGACTTGATTTAGTGACCATGGATATGTTTTGACATCTTGATTTGGATTTATTGATAGGAATGAGAGTCACAGACAAGACTGTAGAAGCTCAAGGACGCCCCTTTTTATTAGGACAAAGCATCACTGCATCCTAAAAGGGTTGTAGAGGACTTGTTAAAGGGGAATAGGGTTGAAAGGAATGAGGATTAAGAGGACAAGGATTGCTCAAGGGACGAGTTCAAGTTACGTGTCAAGTAGACGAGTACTCGACTGGCAGAAGAATGGTCGAAGATGCAAGACAGAAAGGGGGGCTCAAGGTCTGATAAGTCCCTGGGCCATGCTAGTGAGTTAAGGTCTGAGTCAATTAGGAGCGGACTTGCCCCATTTGGCTCTTTCCAGATTGGTTAGATGTTGATGGTGGATGAGAAGTTGACTGATATGGTTGTTGATTGGTCGAGACTTGGTTGAAGATTGGTTGAATGGCATTTGGTTGTTGATTGGTCGAGGATTGGTTGAAGTGTGGTAAAATGTTTGGTCAAAGTTTGTTGAAGGTTTGGATCCCCCCAGTCGCTTAGGGAGAATGTTGGACAGATTAGTCAAGATTGACTGAGGCTTGGTGATTAAATGGACTGTGTTAATGTCAAATAATGGGGTCAAAGGCGGTAAAGAGACCATAGTCTGCCGTGGAGATCTCGATTTAGGCGATGAGGTTGGAGAGACATGGGTCGGGGTTGATGTTTTGTCGAAGAGGTGGTTAAGAGGGTCCTTGGTGAGAAGGAAAGGATTTCTCCGTTGTTGACGAATGACAGCTTTAAGAGCGCAACAACGCTCAGTGTCATGTCTCGGAGTGTGATGATAATGGCAGAATTTAGAGTTGTCGAACCAAGATGGCCTTGATCCGAGAGTTGATGAATGGGGCGGTGTTGAAGGTTTGTTGATGACGTGGTCGAGAAGAGAGGTGTCATTCGCCAGACATTGGCGAATGGCAACCTTGAGGGCATGACAATGCTCCGTGTCGTGCCCAGGCGTGCGATGATACGCACAAATGCAAGTGTCGTCGAACCAAGGTGGTTTAGGTCTGAGAGAATGATATGGTTTGAGAGGTGGAAGGTTGAGGCGAGATGACTGCAATAGGTGCCGTAAAAGCAAGGTATAAGAACCTGCTAATGGGTCTAGATGTTTTATTGCAGTGAGGGTTGATGATGTTGGTTTAATAGGCATAAGAAGCGTTGGTCGATGGTTTGAGGGAGATATATGTTTGATTGGTTGAGGGAGTAATGGAGGCGACGTGCCTCTGTGAAGGATGGGAGTAGGCAGTACTCCTATTAAAGTGGATGGATGCGGGCCTAAGATTGAAGGCAATGATGAAGGTGGGGGAGAAATTCTCCGATGTGGTCTAGTAGCTTTCGTGAGTTTGGGTCGAGGGCCACTATTATGTGAGGCAAGGTTGGATGTGGGTTTGGGTTTGGATGTGGACGAAGGTGAGTGAGATGTAACAATCTCAGGCAAAGGGCAAGAGGAAACCGTGACTGGGTCTTCCTCGATTGAAATGGGTAAAGAGACTGGTTCTTCTCTTGGTGGAGAAGAAATAGGAGAGGGTGGCTCCTCCAGATGGCAAGAGGCAGGGATGATTATGCCTTCCGCTTGTGCTTGAGGAGTAGGCAAGGTAAGGTCATTGGATGAAGGTGCGGCTAATGGTATAGGTGTGGTCAAGGCATCCCCCAATGTAGGAGAAATAGATGGAGGACTAACAGGAGAAGAGGGTTCTTCATCTTGTGATAGATGAATAGGAGAAAACTCTTCTGCCTGTGAAAGAGATTGATCAGAGATAAGAGGTAAGATAGTGTTAATCGTGTGAATGTCATGGTCATGAGGATCTTGGGTTATGGTTTGGACATTGTTTTGAGTAGGCGGATGATTGGGAAAAGGTTGCTTGAAGATGTCGATATGTTGATTAGGTGGGGCGTTCGGGTTATCTAAAATAAGATCCCCCTTGTCGATCATGTCCTGGATTCTGTTTTTGAAAGTTCGGTAGTTGTCAATGTCATGGCCTTGGACGCGGTGAAAGTGGCAGAAGTCAGCCTCTCTATACCATGTAGGGAGGGCTTTAGAGGGGTCAAATTGAGGTGGTCGGATTGGAGGGAGATTGAGGACCCCCTGCTTGAGAAGTTTTTCCAAAACGGAAGCGTATGGTTCTCCAAGTGGAGTGTAAGAACGCTGGATATACCGTTGTTGGAATTGTTTGGTAATGCTGGAAGAAGTCGAAGGTTGGGAATAATTCGTCGTTGTTGAGGATGGTGATCTAACGACCACAGTGTTGGCCACTCCTTTGGATTTGGAGTTGGCAGAAGAAGAAGGTCTGAAAGAAGAATGGTCAGTAGATTTTGCGTTGGTATTACGCAATTTGACCTTGTCTTCTTCAAGGGCACGGAGTTCAAGCTTTCGCGCCATGATGAAAGCTTCGTCAAAAGTGCGAAATGTCTGAATCTGCAAGGTAGAGGAGATGTGGTTGGCACATGCTCGAGAAAAGAGCTCGATGAGCTCGGGTTGAGGCAAGGAGAAGGAGAGCTGGTTAATCGAGCCTCTCCAACGAGCGACAAAATCGACCACAGATTCATCGTCAAATTGTCTGATGGAGTAGAGGTCTGTGATAGAGACTTGTTTAGTGATGTTGATTGAGAAATGGTCGAGAAATAATTGAGCGAGTTGGATGAATGAAAAGATAGAGTGTCTGGCAAGAGAACTATACCAGTCAAGGGCAGGGCCAGAAAGAGACATAGGGAACGTGCGTAGAAGTAACGCATCGTCGTGGGCGATAAGATAACAGGCATGTCTAAATGCCCGTAGATGTTGTTGTGGGTCTTCCTTACTCTAAAAGCGAGTGAATTTAGGAAGCTCCCAATGGTTAGGATATGGTCGAATAGGGACGGAAGGATGAATGGGCTCGTTGCAAATTTGTTCATATGACAAAGTATTGCTTGAACCGGAAATAGAGGCTTCGAGACTGGACATTTTATCCATCAGCATCTTGATAAGATTTGCTAACGGATTGGCGGGCTGAGCGCCCCCTAGGTTGTAAGGCGCTTGGAAGAGGTTAGAGGAGGTGTGCGACATAGTCGGTTGTACAATGTACGGATGACTAGTCGCAGGGGTGGAAGTGGAGGCTAGAGGTGGTTGCGTTATGAAGGTTGAAGGCATAAGTTGACTGGGCACCGCCAAAGGTGGTTGAATGGCGGCACTGGTAGCAAGCGAGGTGGGCACTCCTACATTTGTGGGCGCAAGAGTGTAAGGGGTCGAGGTAATCAAGTTCTGATATGATGTAGAACTTGGTTGAATTACAGGTGGTTGAGGGGGTAATGGAACCCCGATGGGGGTCGGTTTAAAAATAGACGGGGAGGCCAAACTTTGCGTATTGGCCATGATTGGGTTAATAGTTGAGGCAAAAGGCTGAGTCAAAAAGGGTTGGGTGGCGAATGGTGTGGATGTTGTCGCCATGTCACCCGAAAGGTCTCGCGTTGGGTTTCTCGCGAGATAGTTTTGGAGGGCTGCGGTATTGAGGTCCAAGAATCTCTCAAAATCTTGGTCCCCTTCAGGAATGATGGGAATTTGAGTCGGGGTCGGGGTCGAGGTCAGTCCTGTAGGAGTTCTTTCAGTCTCCGAGTGGAACTCCATGATAGGACTGGTTAGAGGCAGGATAGACGGAAGCGGCTGTTGGCTAAAGTGGTTAAGAAGAGAGTCCTGATTCCAAAAACTGTGTTTTTGCAGTCTCAGAAAACCAGATTGGAGTTTTTGACAGAGAAGGGATAGGTTTCAGGCTGCTGGTTTTGAAGACAAAGGACAGTGACAGAGACCGACGTCGGTTGAAAAGCCGATGTCGGTATGAAATAAGGCCGGCGTCGGTCACATAACCGATGCCGGTAACATATGAAGCCGACGTCGGTAGAATAACCGATGCCGGTGACAGGGAAAGCCGACGTCGGTGGAAGAGCCGATGTCGGTGACTGTGTTTTCCAGAGAGCCAAAAGGTTCGTGGAAAAACAAAGAAGAAAGCGCCCTCACACACTCAAACAATCAGATGAGAAGAGGAAAACAGAGGAAGACAGACAAGCCTAAGCGATAAATCCTAGGAATTAACCTTAGAAATTTGTGGCTTATGCCTTAGATGAATGTTTGGGGAGATTGGCTGAAAAATAGGTCCTAGAAGAAGGCAGTCTAAAGATGGTTTCAGGTGTTGTTTTTGGTGCTCAAGAAATCTGTGTTAGGGTCTGGTACGCGGCCTGGTGCTAAGGAGCAATCTCCCCTCACTTCACGATTCCAGTGGTTAGCTGGTCTCGCTTAGCCAAGATATACCTCGCCTAGAGTTTATCCTCCGCCAGAGAACGGAGTGGGCTTCCCCCTTGGTGATGAAATCCAAGTAGGGTCACCGGGACGGGTAAGGTATCCGCTGGGGGATGAAATCCCAGTCGGGCCTTGTCTCAGGTAAGTTATATGTTTGTTTTGTGCATGTGAGTCGGTAGTGTAACATCAAGTGTCTAGATTTATTCAATATGCGTTTAAGTTACTAGATGTGGACTACGAAGATGCAAGCACAAGCAGAGATGAATGCAAAGTGTTTTAATGCCCAAAGTCGAAATGTGATATTGTTATGAAGATAATGTTTTGAGAAAGGGTCAAGAATATGACGTTTAGACTAGTCTAAAATGCACAAGGAAGAAAAAGAAGGATTCGTTTTAATGCTTGCTTATAGTGCCATTGAGAAGAAAAGAAGGAGGAGAAAAGGTAAGAACCTAATGCTCCTAAATGAATAGAAGAGAAAAGGAACCCAGGAGGAACCTAGGGTCCCACCGGGCGTGCCAGAGATGTTTCTACCTCAAATTTGCTTTTAAGACTATAAAGACAGAAACTAGAAGAAAGTGAAGGACAAGGCTTGGAAGTACCTGGACTATAGATTGCGCACCGTAAATTCAGACGTTCGTGGGCACTCCTCTTTGGCTGTGGAGGAATGACACCTGCAAGAAAAAGGGAAACTTGGACAAGAGGATGTTAGATAGATAGGCGGTGGGTTGCCAAGCAAGAGCTTGTTCCCAGAAGTATGAGAACTTCCTTGAGGGAGGTCAACCCACAGTTTTGCTAAAAGATAAGTGACTGATAAAAAGACAGAATGCTAAAATAAACTGAAATGATAGCAAACTGAAAGAGAAAAGGAAGCAAAAGCTTACTTGGAAGAAGCTGTCGGCCTGGTTGCAGTCGCCGGCGTCGGTGGTCCTACCGGCGTCGGTTGTCTGGTCTGCCGATGTCGGTTAGTCTGCCGACGTCGGTTGGGGTAATGACAGGGTCTGGTCCGTGGATGGTCCGGGGCTTGATTTATGCTCTATTTAAAGATGGTCAGTGGACGGGTTTGTGGACGAAGCTCTGAGTCTGCTCTGGGCCTGGTTTGAGGATGGGTTTTAGTCAGAAGGACGGAGAGGGACAGGGAGATAGAGGAAGCCAATCTGGGAGGTAGGAATCTGGGTCTGGGTGACAGTCAGGTCTGAGGGGGTAGAAGAGCTGAATATAGCTTAAAACATGATAAGTAGAAAGCATATAGAATAGAAACAGAGAACATACCTGTGCCCTGCTGAAGAAGGTGTTGTTGTTGCCGCTTGTTGAAGCCCTGTTGCTGATGAAGAATCCCTGTAGTTCACCTGCAGAAGATTGCTGTGTACCTGAGGGAGAGAGAGTCAGATTGATTGGTAAAGAGATTGCTGATACAAGGGTTTGATGCCAAAGATTCAAGAGTCAGGATGCGAGAGCTAGAGAAGCAGAGAAGTGAAGAAAAGCCAAGCGGAACCAGCAGACAGAGAAAACGGTGAAGAAACCGTTATGAAGGGGTGCCGACGCCGGCAATATCGCCGACGTCGGCCGAAGGCTGACCGACGTCGGCGGCTGAAAGGCTGGAGAAAGGCTAAAAATAGCCTTTCATCCGTTTCCCAACGGCCGGGTCGAATGAATCCCAGGATGAAACGGTCGACGGGGGGGTTAAATGGGCGAGAGAAGAGGTTGGAATAGGAGTCTAAGGCATTAAATGGCCATGTGGGGAATGAAGGGGATCCAAGGAGGGTATCCTAAGGTGGCGAGGTGGCAAGGAGAGGGAAAAAGGGGTCTTATTTAATTAAAAATAGGTGTTTATTTCCAATTAATAAGACTTAGGTGGGTTAGGGACCAAGGAGGACTAGGAGGGAGAAAGGACCAAGGGTTAGACACTTTTTAGGTGTCTACAGTGATAAGTCTCCCTTATTACAGCAGTTGATCACCATTCAAAGGGGACCACAAGAGGACATGACTAACTTCAACACTAGATTCCAAAAAACTTGGGATAGAATCCCTATTGCAGCTAAACCACCACCTGGTATGGCCATAGTATTCTATCTCAAAGCTTTAAATTTAGATATATCTGTTATGATTCAGTCACTAGGAGGGCACACTTTGCCAGTGGCTTATTACCTTGCGGTTAGAGCTTAGAATCATTTAATTGATGCTGGGAAGTTACCTCCAAGGCCTCCCATGCCTGTATTCCTAGAAATTACTTTTCCCCTACCTCAAGAGGTCCCTAAAACTATAAGCCCACTTGTGTCTATGTATACTTACCCTTCATCATCTATGAAACAGCCGGTCCCTGTTCAATCATCTGAGATGGATGATATCAAGAGTATGCTAAGGACATTCTCCAATGAGCTGATTAATATGAAGAGATAGTAGAATACTTTTCCTAAGCCCCCTTATCAAGGCTATTAAGGGAATAGGTTTTCATCCCAACCAAACCAATATCAAGGCCCTCTGAGACAAACTAGCCCTCAACCAACAAATCAATTAGTTGCAGTTCCCACACCCTCACAGACCATTCCTCCCAACTCAAATAGGGAGATGGTCCTAGGTCAGAATAATTATGTGGATGATACTAATGCTTGGTGTTTCCCTTGAAAAAATGCTCACACAGCCAAAGACTATCCTCAAGGTAATCTGCAACAAAGGGTGGTTGAGTAGAGAAGAATGGATGGTCAGTTTGCTAGTACTAGTAACAATCAAGCATACCAGTCTCTTGGCATGTAGAATTTAGTTCTAGTAGCGTAGATGCTAGGAATGTCCTTGTAACAAGAGGAAGAAATAGCCTAAAGAAACATGCTTTGTTCTCATGGGTTGAGGATGAAGAGGTAGTTTTCTTAAATGAAGCATCTACCTCCCAAAGGCTGGTAGTGTAATCTGATTACTATACCAGATCAAAGAGGAGAATGGTGGAGTAGTCTGAGATTGTAAGTGGTCAAGTCAAGAATAATCCTTCATCTCAGGGGCAAAGGAATGCTGATGTTAGACAAGAAGTGCCTAAATTGATACAAGATCAAGGGATTCCTACCTAGATTCAGGAAAAAATGAGGTATCCCTATTACCAAAAAACTCAGTCTTTGGGACCAATCAATGTAGTGGACCAATTAAAGAGAACTCCAGTGCAAGTCTCTATATCGGATATCTTGGCTATTCCTAAACAAAAGACACTACTACAAGAAGCTCTGTAAGGGAAAGTAGTGCTTGAAGGTGATGTTACCAAGGAAGGACCTGTTGGAAAGGAAAAGCTCAAAGATCCGGTTCCTCCAACGATAACAACCTTCATAAACAATGCAACACAAGTAAGTAAATCCAAGCCAGAGCCTTTCTATTTGACTCTGATAGTTGGAAAGAAATTCCTACATAATGCATTGATAGATTCAGGAGCTAGCACAATTGCGATGCCCAAGCAAATAGTTGATGCTTTGAAAATAAATTAAGAACCCTTTGCAAAAGGAGTTATGTAGTTAGACGGCAAAATAGTGCAAACCATAGGGAGAATAAAACAACTCCCCCTGCAATTATTCACATGTCCCAACATAATTGTCAACCAAGATATAGTTGTCATAGATATACCTCCCATCTTTGGTTTATGTTTATCCCAAGACTTTACAGTGAAAATAAGAGGATATATGTCTCTTGACTAGTCTCACCTCATCCTAAGAACCAGATACAGTTCAAAGATGAAAATTCTATCTGAACCACT
Source organism: Torreya grandis (assembly GCA_037957365.1). NCBI lineage: Eukaryota > Viridiplantae > Streptophyta > Pinopsida > Cupressales > Taxaceae > Torreya > Torreya grandis. The sequence continues at coordinate 1,266,713 of JARHVA010003157.1, read as the reverse complement.
ATCCAAAGACCACATCACCAATGAACCAACAACGAGATTAGAAATAGATCATGCCATGATGAATAAAGAAGAAAGAAATTTTGTTGAAGAACTAGGAGACTGGACTGAGCATGATTAAGAAGAAAATAACCAGTTGTTGGTTGTGATGCATAGCGACATGTATGGGAACTATGACTCTACTAGCTTGGGCACGTATGTCAATTTTGATGAGGATCAGGTGATCCCAAATGTTATAAGAGAAAAGGCACCTACTGATCAATATTCAGAGCTCTAGACTTTGAATTTTTATGGGGCTAGAAGTAAACATGGTGCTGGAGTAGGGATTTGTCTTACTGCTCTAAATGGTGATAAAATGTTAAGGGCTATCAGATTCCAATTTAATTGCACTAATCATGATGCAGAATATGAATATTTAGTACATGGGATTTTTTTGTCTCAAAAAAAGGGAATAAAGAACCTAAAAGTAAAAAGAGATTCAGAACTAGCAGTGAAGCAAATACGGGAAAAGGCAGTAGCCAAGAATGTGAGAATGAGGTCCTACAGGCATAGGATTTGGGATTTGATAGAAGATTTTGATGCCTTCAATATTGAGATAATCCCTAGAATTCAAAAAATTGAGGCTGATAGGATGGCTCAAATTGGCTCATAGTTTAACCTAGCAACTGGCTTATTGGTTAATAATGAGTCAGTAAAAGTTATAGTGAGGCCAACCATCCCAGACAATGATGAAAATTGGCAAGTGTTTGAAAATGATGCACAAGTAGTCTCTTTCTTACAGCAATTAGATGAGTTTGTGGATCAATTTCATAATAAAATTGAAGAGGCATATGGTGATCAGGTTATTCAATTAAGGATTAATAATCTCCCCAAAGTATTGATCACCTTAGAAAATTTGTTTGACCCAGAGGATGTAATCCTGGGAAAGAAAAGGTTCCAGGTAGATAAGGCAGACTATTCTGAGGTAGAGGTGAGTGACAGGAAGAGGATAAAAGTTGGGAATTCTGCAACTCAGGAAGAGAAGGAAAAATTAATCGAGTTGTGTCAAAAGTATGATAGGGTCATAGCTTGGAGCTGTGACAACCTTCATGGATACAACAGAGACATTATCCAACATACAATAGAGTTGACTGAAGGATCCAAACCTATCAAGAAAAAATAGAGGCCATTAAATCCAAGGATTGAGCCTCTAATGATAGATGAGTTGCAGAAACTTTTAGATTAAAAAATAATATTTCCAATCAAACACTCAGTTTGGGTATCAAATCTGGTCCCAATTAGGAAAAAGAATGGGGACGTAAGACTGTGTGTAGATTTTAGAGATCTAAATAAAGCATCTCTAAAAAAGCACTATCCCTTTCCCTCCATGGAACAAATTTTGCAAATTGTGGTGAGATCAGAGAGGTTTTCTTTACTTGATGGTTTCTCTGGGTATAACCAGATTTGGCTAGCTGAGGGAGACCAATACAAAACTACTTTCACTACCAAATGGGGTACGTTTGCCTATGCAAAGATGCCATTTGGCTTATCAAATGTGGGATCCACCTTTCAATGAGCTATGGATATAGCTTTTGGTGAACTTATAAATAAGGTCATCCTGGTCTATCTGGATGACCTCACTATTTTATCAAAAAATGTTGATGATCATTTTGATCATTTGGAGTCTGTCTTCAAGAAATGTCAAGATTTTGGGATATCTTTGAATCCCAAGAAATGTATTTTTTCTATACCTTAGGGTAAACTATTGGGGCACATAGTATCTAAAGAAGTATTTTCTATAGATCCCAAGAGAATTGTGGCTATAATGGACCTACCTCTTCCAGCAAATAAAAAAGTAGTCCAGTCCTTTTTAGGGAAGATCAATTTTGTCAGTAAATTCATATCTAATTTTGTAGGCTTGGTTAGGCCAATGACACTCTTGCTAAAAAAGGACCTGGTTTTCAAGTGGACTATAGATGGAAGGAAAGATTTTGAGGGGATCAAGAAGGCTATCTCAGCAGCCCTAGTGCTCAAGAACCTAGATTCTTCCATGCCCTTCATAATGTATGTCTATGGAGGGGAGTCAAGTATTGCTACTGTCTTCATTCAAAAGGACAACAGGCTAGAGGGGGAGCACCCAATAGCCTTTTTCTAAAGAACTCTCAAAGAGTATGAGACCAGGTATAATTTTTTGGAAAGACAAGCCTATGCCATGGTGAAAGCCCTCAAGAAATTTAGGCATCTGATATTAGGGAACAAAATTTTGATACTTGTAGCTCACCCAAGTGTCAGGGAATACATCATGGAAGGGGAAATTACTAAGAAAAGAGCCAATTGGATCACTAAGATCCTTGAGTATGATTTATAGGTTAGACCCACCAAGTTGGTTAGAGGTAAGGGGTTGTGACAATATATAACCCAAGAACTTGAAAAGATGTTACCTGAGGGAGCAGATTCAAAAGGAGAGATGGAGATGGTGCTAAAATTACAAGAGGTGGATTAGGAATCCTAGGTCACGAGCATGATTCAATTTATGAAAAATGGGATTTATCCCAGAGAACTCCCTAAAAATAAGAAAAGATATTATAGAATATAGGGAGTTCATTTTGCTTTAATTGAACAAGTCCTTTTTAGAAGAATTTCTGATGGAAAATTGTTAAGATGTGTAGAACAAGCTGAAGCTAAGAGGATACTACATGAAATGCATCATGGAACATCAAGAGGGCATTTTTTTTAAAGACCATAGCCATAAAGATAAGTGAGGTAGGATATTTTTAGCCTACTTTATTTGTAGATTATTATCAACTAGTTAGAAAATGTCAATCTTGCTAGTATTATATGGGGATGAGGAGGAACGCAACCATGCCACTGAGTCCTATATTTGTGGATGAACCTTTTGCTCAATGGGTTCTTGACTTCATTGGAATGATAAATCCAGTGTCCAACATAGGTCATAAGTGGATATTAACTACCACAGACAATTTCACTAGATGGATTGAGGCAATCCCACTTAAGGAAGCAACAGAGAATGTGATCCTAGATTTTCTAGGAGGTATCACTACTCACTTTGGGGCTCCTCACACCATCATTTCAGATAATGCTAAAGCATTCTAGGGGTTTAAGGTATCTGACTTTGCCTTGAGACATGGAATATATCTAAAAGCTTCATGTAACTATTACCCTCAATGTAATGGTTTGGCAGAGTCAACCAATAAGAACCTAATAAGACTCATCAAAATATTAGGGGTGGGTCATCACAAAGAGTGGCATAAAGTGCTTAATTTAGCACTATGGGCTGATAGAATCATGCCCAAGCAGGTGATCAAAATGTCTCCATATGAATTGGTATATGGAAAGTCTACCATGATTCCCCTAAGCTTAGAAATCCTTACCCTTCAACTGATCAAACAAATTGAGATTAAAGAAAATGGCCCCATGCAAGTCAGACTCATAGAACTTCTAGAGGTTTAGGAAAAGAGGGATTTAGCCCATGATTCACTGATCAAGCATCAAAGAATGGTGAACTATTTTGATAAAAGGACTTCGAATCCTAATTTTGAAGTAGGCTCAATTATGTTAAAATGGGATGCACGGGCTATCAAGCTAGGTCAGCATACCAAGTTTGAAGCATTGTGGACTAGCTCATATAGAATTTGCACATGCAAGTAGAATAATTCTTTTGAGCTAGAGTCAATGGAAGGAGAACCTAAAAAGATTCTTGTAAATGGAATCTATTTGAAACATTTCAATTGACTTGGGTCTCTAATGTATTATAGTTAAATAATTTCCCTTTCTCACATTGTTTTTATATTGTTATCCCACTTTGATTTTAAATAAGTGCATTTAACACATGTCGACAGCTCTTTTAAAGCTGTAATTTTCACAATTTTGATCTAGCAAAAGGTGGAGTTTCTTTTTGAGCAGGCTCAAAATTCTTGAGGGTCACCTGTAACTATAGAGTAAATTTTTACTCTATGTTGCATTCAAATTTTAGGTTGAGCACTGTAGTTTTGGTTCCCATATACCTTGGTCATAGCAGCAGAGTTGGGGCAGAGTGTGAGTTCATATTCCATCTAAGTGTCGAAGTGCAGTGGAGACCACCAAGTGTCAATGTCTTAGCATGAATCTTCTTTCTCCTCTTTTATTTCTTCTATTTCATTTTGCCTAAATGTTTGAATCAAGCAAAAGCTTCCAAGTGTCACTTTCCAGGACACAAAGCTGGCCAGCTAGCATCATCCAAGACCCTTTTTATAACTTTCTATAGAACCACAGATCGTGCCACATACCAAATAGCGGCTAAGCAGAAGCTTAGATGTGTCAACATCTGTGTCTCATATCAATACCCACATTTATTCTTTTTGGCAAAGGTTTTCAAAAGGCTAAGTAGCAGAGAAAGTAGAAAGTGCCAAGTGGTAGTTAAGGAAGGACCTGAACTTCTTTTTCAAAGATTGGTAGAGGTCACCACGTGTCAACTTCTAAGAGACTTTGGTTCAATGCCTGGGTTCAATACTTTGGTTCAACATAAAAGGGCATCATTTTATTTTGCTTAAATTCCATAAATCAATAGATGTTGCCAAGTGTCACTCTTTGAGTCCCTCTCTACTCCATTCTAGGGAAAAGCAGAAGCTGCCACATACCCTTAACTAAAGTAGTGAAAGACGCCATGTATCTTCCTTGAAGTTGTGAAAGCCTCCACATGTCAACATCCAGGAGATCATCTTTGAGTTTCATTACTAAATAAATATTATGGTGGGCCTCAGGTGTGACTTCAAAAGTTTGCAGAAGCTGCCAAGTGTCACCATCCATAAGAGTCTGATATGTGTCCTAAATGATATTATAGCACAACCAGAGAAAAATGGAGAGTTGCGTGTCTTCAATGAATCAAGAAGAAAGTGCTAGGTGTCATTTTCTAGTTCCATCTAAGTAATAAGAAGATTTTCAAGGAATTGATTAAGTGTCTTCTCCCATTTTAATAGAACAAAGTGTTCCATGTATCTATTACCACAAAGCAAAATGGAGGGAAAATCGGCTGGAGTTAATTGGAGTAGATGGAACAATTCATTGGGTAGATTTTTGGAGCCTCCCAAAGCATTGAAGACACTGTCTATTTGTCCCCTAGGAGAAAAAGATGGAGAAGATTGCATGGGAAGGGGAGCGATGGAAGGAGACATCTGAGGCTATATAAGAAGAATTGTAGAATGAATTATGAGGGGGGGATTTTCTCATAGTTTTAGACTTTTTAAAGTTTTTGATTAGTAACACCATTTATTCTTGTCTCAATTTTCTTGAGTTGTAAATTTGATATAACCATGCATGTTTTTGTGCCCTTTATGTGGCTAAATGAATTAAGGAAATTTGAGCTCCATGCCTTGGTTGGTGTTATTTGTGTCATTTGCAAAGTAGTCTATTACTTTAGATTTTTTGAAGTTGTGATTAGGAATGTCATTTGCTTTTGTCTCATTTTCTTGAATTAGAAGGTTTATATAACTGAACATGGCTTATGTGCCTCTTATGTGATTGGAAGATTCTATTAAGAAGATTGAACACTATGCCTTTGTTGACATTCTCTGTATCTCAGTGAAATAACTCTCTTTTGTGAGCCTCTGTTTCTGTTATTTCAATCTCTTAAATTGATCATGCACTTGTTTGCTCTTAAATGTAATTGAATCCTATAATAGTCTTAGTATGCTCAGGTTAGGATTAGGATTACACTCAGGTGCATCGCCATAGTTAGGTTTTAATTCCTACATTTTGTGTTTCTATTTAGTCTCCTATCCCTTTTCCCCAACAACCATACCAAAAGAAGAGACTAGCTTCTCTAAAATCTAGAGGATGTTTCAAGCCGCATCATCTCATAGCTTGAAACTTCTCATTGTTGATTGATTAAGATCAAGCACAATTTTCATCATCAATAGAAACATTGCAAGGTGTTGCTATAGACTAGTTTTCTCATCTGCAAGCACAAATAGTGAATGACTAGAACACCCTTAAAGACAAGTTCAAAGTAAGGTTTAAGCCTATAGAAGATGCACATGTCCTACTGGCCTAGCTTACATAAATGAAGAATGAGCCTCATGAACCTCTGAGAGACTTCATAGCCAAGTTTGACAAGCTGAGGAATAGGATTCCTATAATTTCTCAGCCAACCATTGAGAATCTCAAATATTTTTTCATCAATTCTCAGCTTCCTGAAGTGAGTTTCCTGTTGAGATGGGCTGGCCACATAGACCTTGATATAGCTTAGGATTTGGCCACTAAGGTCAAAGATGATCTGATCTTGGTAGGACAAATAAGAATGGATCCTAATAGAAGTAAACCTTCTTCATCTTCTAAGAATTTTTCTACAGGCACCACTGATCCCATGGTGCAGAAGCTGGTAAATGAGTTGCTAGCTCTCAGAAAGTAAATGGCACAAGGGATTTCTTCTCCTTCATATTGAGATATACTAAGGAGGAATTTTCCCAATTAGTCATACTAAGACAATACTTCTAGGAACCAAAAACATCCAAATCATCTTCCTATCCTGCAGGGGAAGCTTTCCATTAAATCAGCACCAGCCAACTTAGCAGTTGGATACCTTGAAACAAAATATGATTTCTCTTTCCAACCTAAGTTGAAATAAGAAGATGATGTTGATCTCTTTGTGGAAGACCAAAAAGAATTAGCTAGTGACTCCAATATTGGTTTCCTAAATTACTAGGATGAACCCAGAAGTAAAGGTCAAGTGTTTGATGGATCATACACAGTGTTTACCAGGTCATAGAACTAATCAACTCAACAAGCTAATAAGAATAAAATAGGGGAAGGATCTCAACCAAAAATTTCAATTGCTAAATGAGGGACTTCTCTACCTTTTCAATCAAAGGACCTAGTGAGCAGTAAAAAATTAAGTACTCTAAGCATTCCTTCATCTTCTACTTCAAATTCACAGATAAGTCTTACACCCCCAAAAAACTAAAAGGATAAACTTCCTTCCTCTCTTCTTAGTTCTTTCCAATCATTTGACATAATCAACCATGTTAAGAAGACCAAAATTCAAATGACTGAGTTTGAATTCTTGCAATCCAACCCTAAGCAATTGGATAGGCTAGTTGAATGTGTGAAGAGTAAAACTGTCCCTGCAAGACAAGAAATTTCAAATGTAACTCCTAGTCCCCCCAAGAACACATCCACTTGGAATAACATTGTGATTACTCCTCCAACTACCCTTAGGAAAATAGATCCTTTCTTTGTTTCCCTGTTGATAAACGGTCACAAGCTGAGCAACTGTATAATAGATTCTAGCACTTCTAACAATGTCATGCCTACCAGGGTGGTAGATTCTCTTGGTCTCACACTGATCAAGACATTTAGGAGATGTTTCTCCATGGAAAATAAATAAGTGCCACTTCTAGGACAAATTAAGGATTCCCAATTTGCATTTATGGCATTCCCAGATAAGATAATCAAAATGACAATTTTGGTGGCTGATGTCTCAGCCTCATATGACATCCTTTTTGGTCAAAATTTTTGCAAATATGGTGGTGAGTTAAGCATGGACCTATCTAAGGCAAGGATCCCTATCAAAGGCATCATGTAGAGGCTACTCCCTAAGAAGCAGTTGAAGTACATTGTCGCCTAGACATCAACCCCTGAAGCTCAAATTCAGTTTGAGTCCTCAAGAATGGGTAATTACTTCCTATCCATGGAGGAGGTTCATGTGTCATCTGATAAAATTTCTAAATGTGATAGTCTAACAATAAATTTAGACAAAATAGAAAAAGAATTAATAGAGCATAGTTTAGATGCAAAAGGATCTCCCCTTCCAAATGAAGAAAAATCTGAGAAAAGAGCAGTTTATGATGACATATGAATACTAGAATTTAATGGTAGTTGTTCTTCTACTAGCTCAAGAGATGAGATTGTGTTGATATCTCCTCAAAGATATATTTTTCCTTATTCATATAAGTTGTAGTTCAAAAACACCAACAACACTACTGATTATGAATCACTGCTTCTTGGATTAAAGGTTGCTCATAACAGAGGTGTTAAACTCCATGCCAAAGGAGATGCTAAAATGAGTGATTGTGCCATTATCATCTGGTTTGGGATCAAATTGAAAGCTTTAATGCTTTCAGTATCTCTGCAATGCCTAGAGAATTCAATGATTGAGCTGATGCATTGGTTATTTTTATGACCCTCATGGTTCCTCACCTAGATTTTAAAGGAGATAGGTACACTATCAAACTAGTCTTTTGACTAAGTGTGCCTGATAATGCCAATCATTAATAAGTGTTCAATAGTGACAACCAAATCATTGCCTTTCTAGAATAAAAAGATAGATTTAAATAGCTTCATTTTGAAGGCAATGAGACTCTACCATGGGAATCAGCTCCTGAAACAATCTCAGACACAAGTGAAGAATTATTGTAGCTAAAAGGGAATAAAATTCCCAAAGGAATGGTTTTCCTTAAGAAAATATTTGATAAGCATGACAGGTTCATCAAGCAGCAATAAAAAGATTCAAGCTCTCTCTAGGAGTTTGATCAAATAAATTTGAGTACTAAGGAAAATCCCAAGATGATGAACATTGGGAAGTGTTGTACTCCTGAGGAAAAGCTCAAATTTACTACTCTACTTTGCCATTACATAGATGTTTTGGCATACTCTTATGATGATCTAAAGTTGGTCAGGCTTGAAGAAATTCATCATGAAATTCCTATCAAGAGCAATTCATTGACTCACAAGTAGAAATCTAGGTAATACAACTCCAAGATATTAGGTACTATTCTTTCTAAGATTTAGAAAATGTTAAAAGCCAGGATAATTTTTCCAATCCATCATTCCACATGGATTGTGAACATAGTCCCTGTGAGGAAAAAGAATGGAAAAGTTTGCCTCTACATGGATTTCAAAAACTTGAATCAATCTTCTCCAAAGGATAACTATCCTCTACCCATCATGGATCAAGTCCTTTATATGGTAATTGGTTCAGATATGTTATCAATGTTAGACAATTTCTCAGGGTATAATCAAGTAGAATTCAGTGAAGCAGACCAATATAAGACTACCTTCACTACACTTTGGGGCACCTTTGCATATCAAAGAATGCCTTTTGGCTTGATAAATGTTGGTGCCACATTTCAGAGAGTAATGGACCTTGATTTCAAAGATGAAATGGGTAAGTTCATTGTGGTATACCTTGATGACTTGACTATATTTTCTAAGCATAGTCTTGATTATGTGCATCATCTGCAATAAGTGTTAGAATGATATGACCAGAATGGTATTTCTCTAAATCCTAAGAAGTCAGTTTTTGGGGTTATAAAAGGGAAACTTCTTGGTCACACTGTATCCTAAGAAGGCATAAAGATTGACTCAAAAAGAGTCAAATCCATTTAAGAGCTTAATCTACCCACTAGTAAGACTGCAGTTCACTCTTTCTTCAGAAAGGTGAATTTTCTATGAAGGTTCATCCCTAAGTTTGTAGAGAAGACTCACCACATTGTAGACATGATGAAGGGAAAGTCTACTTTCAACTGGACTAAAGAAGGCAAATCAACATTTCAAGACATCAAGACATCTATCACCCATGCCTCAATTTTGGTTTGTCCATATTACATCAAAGGCTTCATAATGTATAGTTATGCTTCCAAACACACTTTTAGTAATTCTAGTTTAGAAGAACAAATAAGGTATGGAATATCCCATATCCTTCATGATTTTTCCTCTCAAATCTCATGAGCTAAAGTAATCAAACATGGAGAAGCATGCTTATGTAGTGGTAAAGGTGGTAAAGCACTTCTATTTTTACATCCTAAACTCACACATTATTACCTTGGTTCTTGATATAATAGTCAAGTCCATATTAACTCATCAGGGTTTAGAATTAAAAGGGGAAATTGGATTGCTAAAATCTAGGAGTTTGATCTAGTTATCAAACCAATGAAGCCGGTGCAGGGAAGAGGCCTCTACCAATTAATTGTTGATAACATACCAAAAAAATAGGGCATGAAGAAATAGAAGTTGAAGACACGTCAATAGCTCTCTTTGTCACCATTACAAATGAGTGGTATTCCAATATTGATCATTTCCTTGCTTATGGTGAGTGTCCTACTCACCTGTCTCATAAAGAAAAGAGGATTATTAAGTTAAAATCTACCAACTTTGTCCTATGGGACAACAGTCTATTTAAGAGGAACCTTGATGGGGTGTTCCTTCGCTATGTGGAAAAAGAGTAAAAGAACAAAATTTTGGAGTGCTTCCACAATCTATCCTATAGAGGACATTTTTCTATGCCTGTGACTAACCATAAGATTCTGTGAACTAGGTACTATTGGCCTACTCTATTTCAAGATGCATACAAATGGGTACATGGATGTGAACTTTGTCAATAATTTATTAGAAGACCCAAATTGGCTACATTACCTCTCAAGCTAGTAGTAATAGAAGAGCCATTTTAGTAATGGAGAATTGATTTTATTGGTGCTATAAATCCATCATCAAGTGTTAGACATGATTATGTCCTCATAGCCACAAACTACTTCACCAAGTGGGTGGAAGCCATTCCAGTCAAGCATGCTACTTTAGAAGTAGTATGTAATTTCCTCAAGGAAAACATCATTTCTAGGTTTAGGGTCCTAACCAAGATTATAACAGATAATGCAACCTATTTCTCTTCTCTTGAGATTACCCAGTTCTACTTTTACTATGGGATTACCTTCTCCCACTCTTTTGACTATTTTTCGCAAGGAAATGGTCAAGCAGAATCGAGTAACAAGAATCTAGTGACCATTATCAGGAAGTTGGTAGATGATAATCAAAGAACTTGGCATAGAGCATTGTTTGAAACTTTATGGGAAGATAGAATTATGCCCAAGAGGGTGATAGGTATGTCACATTTCCAACTTTTGTATGGATGCAGAGATACCAATCACCCTGGAATTACTAGCATTGAAGTTGGCAAAGGTAGTAGAAGATTCAACATTTAAAAATGCCATTGACAAGAGGATCATGTGCCTAAATAAACTTGATGAGCAGTGAACTATGGTGGTGGATCTAATTGCTATGCATCAATGTCTGGTGAAGAAGCTCTTTGACCAAAAAGAAAAAACTTGTGATTTTTATATTGGAGATCAAGTTCTATTATGGGACAAGAGGAAAGAACCAAAGGGAATGCATGGGAAGTTTGATTCATTATGGAGAGGCCCATTTTCTATTCATCAGATCAATGGTGAAAATAATTTCTTGTTGAAGTATCAAGACGGCATGCCCTTTTTACTACCTCATAGTGGGTAACATCTGAAGCACTTTAATTCTTGAAGTATCAGATAAGTCATGTTGTACCTATTTATAATTTTTGTATAGTCTTTAGTTTGTTTTGAATTATTTATTTTCATTTTTTGGCACCTTTTTTTTGGGTAGCATGACTCTGTAGCCTAATGGTATACATGAAGTCACTGAAGAGTCTAGTTTCTACTCCCTTCAATTGTTTTTGTAATCGATGGAAGTTCCCCAACTAGAGCCAGCTGTTGTTCCCAAAATTTGCCACTTGTTTTTGGGGACAACATATCAAATATTTTGGTCCTATAGGCCAAAATGATCTCTCCATTTTTCAAAAAAAATTCTTAGCATCCAAGTTCTTTAATTAATCAAGCCTTTTTAGCAAAATAACTCATAGGTTCAATAGGTAGGTTTTCACAAGAAAGAAGTTCTAACACTTAGGCAATTTCAAGGCTATTTCAACACCGAGGTTCAATCAAAATACTTAATATTGGGCTTCAAACAAATGGATTGAACCATTGAACCCAAACTTCAAAGGTTCAAAGGTTCAATGAGTTTAAAGTTTCAAAAAGATTTAAGGGCTTCAATGAGTTCAAAGAGGTTCAACTACTTTGAAGAGTTCAATGAATTTGAAGACTTTGGCAAGTTCAAAAGTTTAATAAGCTTGGTGGACTTAAAGAAAAGAATACTTTGAAGAATGAATATTGAACTATTAAACCATTGAACTTTGAACCAAAAGAGTTTAAAGTTCAAAGGTTCAACAAGATTCAATAAGTTTGACAGACTTAGAAGATAAAAGGACTTGAAGAGTTAAGATTGAACCAATGTACCATTAAACCTTTAACTTTTAAAAGTTCAAAGTTCAAGGGTTCAACGAGTTCAATAGAAAAGAAAAGGATCCAAAAAGTTTGAAGCTTCAAAGGATTCAAAGAAAGAGAATGAACCATTAAACTTTGAACCAAAATGGTTCAAAGTTCAAAGGTTTAAAGAAGTTCAAAGTTTAAAAGGAAGCTTCAAGTGAAGGAAGGAAGTGAAATATTCTAGAAACAAGTTCAAAGAGATAGTTTAACTGAAGAGGAGAATAAAGTGAACGTGGCCCTTCCCAAAGAGATGATTAAACCAACAAGCTGATTAAACTGCCTGAACCATTAAACCATTGAACCGATGCACTCTGAAGGTTCAAAGGTTCAAGGTTCAAAGTGGTTCAAGTGACCAGAGACTAGTGACATCCCTATGGATGTCAAATTTAGGGTAATGAAATATACATTGATTTTCAAATGTGGCACAAAACCTAAGAACAAACTCAGTGACCAGTTGAAGGAGCTAGAAGGAAGCGAGAAGATAGCCCAAGAGCTCAAATCATGAGGAAGAGACAAAATACAAGGAAAAAGGGAATGATATAGGAAAGACCAAAAACATCTATGCAGGAGTTATTCTAGTAGGTGGAATAGTCCACCAAGTAGACATTAGAGAGTGCAAGCACTCAAAGGCATAGCCTATTTTTCTTGATCAAGTAAAGGTGAGTTGGATAGCTATGTAAATATCTTGAAGAGGAATAGGTGGCCCATAGTTTGAAGGAGACATTTAAGAATAATTAACATGCTAAAGTTAAGGTTCATGCCCTATTCCAACATGGCCCCTTCACAAATTTTCAATTGCATTCAAGGCATTTAATGTATCATGGGCCATTTTATGGAACAAAGCACCAAGTCTTTCTTTGAGCACTATATATTGTAATCTCTCATTTTGTAGAAGGGAGATCATTTTATTATAGAAGCAAAACTCTATCTAAATTGAAAGGCATTACTGAGACTTTGAGCTCAAATTCTTAATCATATTTTGTTATTTAAATGAGAAAGCAAGTGACCTTTTAGACTTTGTGCTGAGATAGCTTGTGTTGTTTAGGGTATTGTTCTTATGTTCTATTTCTTAAATACCATCTTTTCCATTTAATTAAATAATTATAACTAGTGGAAGTAATCTGAAAGGTGTCCTAAAGCCAACTATGGGAGACTTTGTGCTACTACAATTGTCTTTAGTGTGTGTTTTCTATTTATGTGTAAGGGATCTTAGGAATACTTTGTGCCCCCATTATCCTTCATAATCTTTTACTCTTTAATAGTTTAGGTGGAGACTTTGGGATACACTTCATTCTATTTTGTTACTACACCCTATTTCAGTGAGGGAAGCAATGAAAGACTTTGTGCTTTCGTGGGTTTCTCATGGTTACAATTACTACCAAGAAGGAATCTGGCTATTGACTAAATATTACTTTTGAAAGAAGAGAAGTACCTTCAGAAATTACCTAGGATTTCTCCTTTGACCTGTGAACATCATCTCTAAAAAAAGAGAGATGGATGGTTTTATCCTAGCCCCATATGTATTTTCAACACACACACACACACACACACACACACACACACACACACACACACACACACACACACACACACACACACACACACACACACACACACACACACACACACACACACACACAGATATATATATAAAGGGAACCTCCCTTGCTATATAGGGAACCTCCCCATGATGAGAGGACAAATTTATCCCATCCTGATGTGGTAGACCTACACATTTTGTCGATCAAATCTCCTTATGGTGTGGTTGAAACACCTATTTTGCAGTCAGTCAGCTGGTGACAAAATATTCACCCATCACATTTAGGCCAATGAATTCATCTCTGTAAAATAAAAAATTATCATAAAAGCCATAAAAATCATTCTATAAGTGTGAATTTATTTGTTTTGTGTTTTTTATACCCTATTTATTTCCTGTGTTTTATTTATTACAATTTCACTTTTCTATCTTTTTGTGTAACTTTGAATTTGTCATAGAGAATTCATTTTTGCTTTTTTTTTTTATGATTTTTATTTGTTCCATTGTAGGTTGCCTTGTTCCAATCCTAAATAAATGTTCTATACAATTTTTTTTAGAATACTTATCAAAGATAGTTAACAAAAAAAGTTAAATAAAAAACTAAATTATTTTACTAATGCTTTCAATTTCATTTTTTGAAGTTTTTAGTAATTACATCACATTTTATTTTTTAATTATATAAATTTTGTATGATCTTTCCTTAGTGTCACAGTGGTGATGATACTTTGGAATCAAAAATAATTCCATAATTTTTTGTGCTACCCAAGTAGCACCCACATATGCTCTTTCTTTGGTTTCATTAGTGATGATACTAAAAAATTAATAACTGACACTTAATTTTTCCTTTTTTTAGAGGCTCTATTGACCATGTAATTCAACACTATAGAGTAGGCCAAACCCCATTTACTGATGGGATATATAAATTAATATCTAGTTGTTTCAATTGCCTAAGTGGTTATATATTTTGAACACATCATGGCATGAGGGGATTTCATGCTCTAATACTTAAGGTTTCAATAGCTACCTAAAAATATGATATCACCAATTGTAAACAAATTTAAGCCCATAATATTGTGTTGGAAAATTTTGGATAAGATCCAATAGTGTGCATCTATTTTATCTATTTTTTTCGTGATTTTCCTCCTAAATAATCATGTTTAAATCATAAGCCTGGAACAACTTCTTTTTCCATTTGAATTTGGTGCATCAGTTAGTTATCTCAAAAGTTGTCCAATATCAACCCTTATTTGATGAGTTTATCATGTTTAACAATAATGAATTATTGCTTTGAGCCTTGGGCTTTGGAGAAAAATTCCCATTTGATTTTGATGTACATAATTTAGAATATCTAATTGCAATAAAAAAACCTTCATCCTCTAATCCCAATCAACCAAACTCACAAGGTTATTTAGAGGGTAGCAATGCTTTCATCCCACCCTCACAAACTTAGACCCAAGTCTCTCAAGGCAAAGGGAAAACTATTTTATGTGAGGTGTCATCTCAAACTATCCATGGTTTTTCCATGAAAATCCATTCAATTCAAGGAATGATGAGTCCATAAAATAGTTCATTATATCCACAAAATAACATCCCTTTTATTTCATAAGAAGTGGATTTAAATGTAGTTTCTAAACATATGGTCTATTTAGAATAAAATAGTAAGTATATATCAAGGTTCTATCTTTAGATTTTTTTTTCTATTGGTTATCTAATACTAATGATTATTGGGAAAAATATGTCAATGAGTGCATATAAATTTCATACTAATCTAAGAATGATTAAAATTAAGAAGAGTAACCATTCAAGAATAATGTTAGAATAGTTTCAAAGTCTTCTACAACCAAAAATATAGTATTTTGGTCAAAAATGAAATCCTACAAGCTTGTTACAGACTTCCACAGTAGCTCTGAGTTACAACAAGCTTGTTATAGTAGCTACAGATTACAAAAATATTGCAACAAAAAATCTACAAAGACCAGTTATGAATTACATTAAACCAACTATGGATTACATCAACTAGCTACAAATTGCATCAAGCTTGTTATAGATTTTTTCGAGCCTGCTATGGATTTCAACTGGTTGTTATGGATTTTAACAGAATTATTACATACTTTAGAAAGTATTTATAAATATATTCTAATATTCTAGCTACCACAAAGAATGCTTTCAATGTAGATTCTTTGTGTGTGTGTGTGTGTGTGTGTGTGTGTGCGTGTGCCTGTGTGTGCATTTTTATGTATAAATTTTTCATAATAGATAATATTTAAGTATAGGTTTATGTAATTTCACTCCAAATAATTAGCTCTCTCCATATTTGGTGGAGATCGAGATTAGGTAGTAATAGATTTTTTTATTAAAATAAATATATCTCTCCATATTTTATGGAGATTGAGATAGGATATAATATCTCATTTGTTAATCTCAAATAAGGTGTTGGATGGAAGCATCAACTATAAATGTAACCTTCCACACCTGAATGAAATAATGAATGAATCAATCAATCAATACATTTTTATTTCCATTATTTTGAGCAGCTATTTGAAACTTGTGTTTTGAATAAATCCTCTCTTGAAGAATGAATTGGCCACTCATTCGAAGGAATATGGATCAATGCTTTTTTATTTTATCTCTTTATTATGTAATTATTTTTTTGTTGTAAATTCTTATTTTTATTTGTTGTTGTAAACATTTCCTTTGTATATTTTGTTGTAAACCTACATGTATTTTTTATTTGTCATTTATTTTTAATTCAATAATTTACATTCTACAAGTGTGTTTTACTTTTTTAGAGTGTGCTTTTATTTCATGAAAGTGTGTTTTAATTTTTACAAGTGTGATTTTCAATTATTGCAAGTGTGAAGTGTGATAGAAGGAACCATTTGATAAATATCTCTTTTTTCTATTTCATACAACCATTAGACACCAGCCCTAGATTGATAATATTAAATGAAGGGTATTGATGTCACTCATCATGTTTGGTGTCATTACTAGAGAAGCATAGTGTAATTAGGAGATTAATATCTACTAAGGATATTATCATTGAGAGGGAATGTTTCTTTGCAAATTTTATGATAAGAGATACTTAGTTAATGGTTTTTTTAAGATTTATTTTTGCAACATAGATTAAAATTTATTTTTTGCAAATCGGAGTTTAGATTCAAAAATAAAACAAAAACTCCCCCAATACTAACATTGTTGTGTAGCAAATAGTAACTACTAAAATCATGAAGGGAGATCTAATTTTTTTGTAGATTGAAAATGAAAATCTAAGACAACTAACAAAATGAAGACAACAACATGTTGCATGAATTTCTATAGTTGTTCACAATCAGGAAATATGAGATAGATACTTATGTATCTAACTTACATATTTAGGGAATGATCTATATTTGGAATTATTTAGATTGAATATATATGGTTGTGTGAACCCTTTACAAATATAGTTTTACCTTTCATAGAACCACCTATAATAGATCACACATCTTTTTTTATGATTATAAAAAATTAAATGCTAAAAAATAGGTGAAAATCACTACCAAATTGGTCTCTAACTTTTTAAAATGATCTCATACCTATATGCCTGTAATAAAAATATATTACTATTATATATTTTGGTGAAAAATATGAATAGTTTATAGAAAGATAAGATTGCACATCAGATTGTGATTGCGAATAAAATTTAAAAATCCTTGAAATCTATAAAAAAGAAGGTTAAACTTTTTGTAAAAATATGGCTAAAGTATATAAGGAGATGGTGTTGCAAATAAAAAAAATTATGCTAGTGATCTCTGCTAAAATAAAATAATCTTCAATCTAATATGTGTAATTAATGAAGACTCATGATCCAAAATTATGTTGGTATTCAATCTCCTAGGTAAGCATATTTCATTTCCAATAATGATTGATATAATAATAATTGATCTATGTGACATGTTGAAGAGTAACTATCACTCCAACCAAAATTCTTATGATTTTATCTAGTAGAGTGTTGCATGTAATCCGTATGATTTTATCTGATAGAGTGCTTCATGTAGAATGGATTCTATTTTGATCTAATATGGTTGACCAAAAATGTTATGCATGATAAATGGTTTTAATGACTTTTATGTTATAGTTATTTCATGACTAAAATAACTTTTAGAAAGATTCATGTAACCTTCCATAATATTGCATGCAATATCACCTTGCATAAAAAATCATTTTGGATAAATCATGAGGATAATTATTTTGGATAAGCCATGTAGATCAAACAAATCTTAGAAGTTAGAAATAATAAAAATCTACATGCAAAGAAAATCATAACGAAAGTGGATACAGGTCATGCTACAAATTTGGCATCATAAATAAACTGCTTCAAGTTTTGTGTGAATAGTCACATTAAATATAAGTCTTACATAATCATAGATTTTATTACTACCTTTTTTTAACATATACAAGTCATTAAATTTAAATTAGGTGATTTAAAATTTTCAATTTCTATTGTCTCTTTGACTAACTACCCAGTTTATATCAATTTATTTTAGAATTCTTTCTAGACTGTAGCGATAACATTTGATAGAAAATATAAATTGAATTACCTGATAAATTTTATTACTTCAATTTTAGTACTAAATGTTATTTTTATTTTCTATGTTTGTTATTAATTCTGCATAGATGAGGAAGTTTGTCATTAATAATAATAATAATAATAATAATAATAATAATAATAATAATAATAATAATAGTCTTAAAAATAAATAATTAGACTTCTCTTCCACTCTAGATTAGCATGTAACCCAAAACATTGAATTTACATATAGTCATATGAGATTGAGTGTTTAAATTTTTTTTAATGTTGTAGATACTAATTTTTTTTTAAAATTATGTGCTTTCATCAAGATATCCAAAATAACATGAAATCATCAAAATATCTTCATCACTAAGCAAATTTTTGGTTACAAAAGTGGTAAATTGGGCCTAACTTTGAAGAGCTCCACCCCTCAACCCCACCTTATATCACAACAAGAAGTGCATAAGGGCCTCTACCCCTTGACCTCGCTAGGGGATGTCACCCCTAGATCCTCACTTTTGATTTCCTAGTGAATAAGATGATAGTGACAAGCTTGTGTAGCATGATGTAAATCTAGGTTCAGTTGCAAATGAAGAACACAATTTTTAGTAGCACAAAGAGGCATGAAAAATATATTTATAATAATAAAGTCAAGAACCTCTAAAATTTAGCTATCTAGGTATGTTTCTTATTTTTTATGTTTCCATATTATAATTTAGTAATGTAATTTTATCTTTCTTGTACAAATAATAGTTAGTATTTTCTACATAGTTTATAATAAAAAAGAATTGATGACATTTCATTTCACTCATTTCCATTCATATTTAGGAATTAGATAAACTCATATCCATTTTCATAATAGAAATTATTTGATAAATTTATTATTCTCCATAATAAAATCTCATTATAAATAATGTTAATTCTTAAACCATTAATCATTCCTACATATGTTGAACTGCATTCTTCTATATACATTCAAATATTCATTTTAACATTCGATTGTTGGCATTTATACTTATTTGATATTATTAATATTATGCTTGTCTAAAAATGATTTGTTTGTTTTTGGTTTTTACAAGATACTTTCATTACAAGGAGTCAATTTGGAGATAAAAATTTTTACCCATGACTTTAGCAAGCAAATTAGCAAATTATCTTGAGTTACCTTTGACAATATAATGTAATAGAATTATCAAGTACCTATCACTAGTTATTGGTCATCATTATAGAGATCAATGCTAAAGAATATCAACATTAGAATAATTCTAAGTCACATTTGTGAGTAGTATGAATATGCATAGGGTCTATGGCTAACATTTTCCATGTCATTAGTTTTCAAAAAATTTAAAAAAATTGAAAAAAAAACCAACAATGAAAACCTTAGGGCATTTTTGGTAGCCTTTGTTTGAAAAACATCTTGATAGTGAATCGAGTGCTAGAATAAAGAGCCTTGATTAGAAAACTAGTTTACTAGCTAGTCAAGGGCAAAAACATAAAAAATACAATTTGTCAAATGGAATAGTTGATGTAGTTTTTACTTAGATGCTTACTTATGTGCTCTTATTTTTTAGCATAACATGACTGTATTTTTATCAATACTTTTTTCCAACATATTTCACTTAGGCTATTATGGAAGCAACACTTAAGACTGAAGGTATGCCATGGTATTTTACTTTACTATTTTATGTTTAAATTTACATGTAAGTTTTTTTATTATATGAAGATCCACTCTTACAAGCAACTTGTTTTGGGGAAATGAATAAACTTTCATATGATCTTGTGTAATCTCATTCTGATTCATTCATTGGGCAGGCATGAGGACATTCATGAGCTTAGGTGTGGGTTAGGAGAATAAATTTAAATATATAGGAATTGGGTTTATCCAAATAAATAAAAATAGTTTGATCTTGATTATGGTACATAGTTTAGAAAGGAATAATATTTTTTTATGTCAAAAGATATTTTCTATCAAAAGCTACTTTGTGGTCAAAATAAATGTGTAGACACAAAAATAAAATATCAACACAATAAACTGCTCTCACCTCATTTAAAAAAAATTAAAACATAAACAAAAAAATAGAGCAGCATGAGAATTCCACATAAGAACCCATGTTAAAAGGATCCAAAAATATATATAAGGATAGTAGGAAAACCCTCCACACAAGAACTTATCTTTAAATATCTATTTTCATTAGCTACATATATCTCAGATTTTAAAAGATATATTTCACTATACTTTTACTGATGAAATTAATTTGGGAATCACATTTAAAGTATGTAGCTAAGTCTAACCCATGCATATAAAATATGATGATTTATAGTGGCATACATGAGGACATGAATGAGATTAGGTGTGGAGAAGATGATGAGTCCATAAAATGCCTCATTATATCCAAAAAAATAACATCATTTTTCTTGCATAAGAAGTGGATTTAAATTTAATTTTTGAACTTATATTCTATTTAGAATAAAATAGTAAGTATATATGAAGGTTATGTCTTTAAAATTCCTTGTTATTTATAGGTTAGCTATTACTAGTGATTATTATGAAAAAAATGTTAATGAGTGCATATACAGTTCATACTAAGCTAAGAATGATTCAAAGTATGAAGAGTAACCATTCAAGAATAATGTTGGAGTAGTGTCAAAGTCTTCTACAACCAAGATTTAATATTCTAGTCAAGAATGAAATCTTACAGGCTTGCTATAGACTTCCATAGTAGTTATGGATTATAATAATCTTGATACAGTAGCTACAAATTATAATAAACTTACTACAAATAAGTTATGGATTACATCAGACCAACTATGGATTACATCAGCCAGCAATAGATTTCACTAGGCTTACTATAGATTTCACTAAGCTTGCTATATATTTCAGTAGGTTGCTACAAATGATAATATAATTCCTACAAACTTCAACAAAAATGTAACATACATGTTTGGAAAGTATTTTTAAATATATTTTAATGGTCTAGTTATCATGATTAATGCTTTTCATTTAGATTTTCTATATGCATATGTATATGTATGTATGTATGTATCTGTGTGTGTGTGTGTGTGTGTGTGTGTGTGTGTGTGTGTGTGTGTGTGTGTGTACACACACACACATATTACATAAACCTATATTTAAATACAATCTATTATGAAAAATCTATACATACATACATATATATGTATGTATGTATTTATAGATTTTTCATAATATATTGTATTTAAATATAGGTTTATGTAATTTAACTCCAAATAATTAACAATTTTCATATTTGGTGGAGATCAAGATTAGGAAGTAATAGATTTCTTTATTAGAATAAATATCTCTTTCCATATTTTGTGGAGATTGAAATAGAATAGAATATCTAATTTATTACTCCCAAATAAAGTGTTGGTTGGAAGCATGAATTATAAATGCAACCTTCCACACCCGAATAAAATAATGAATCAATCAATCAATACATTTTAATTTCCATTATTCTAAGCATCTATTTGAAACTTGTGTTCTAAATAAATCCTCTTCTTAGGAATTAACTAGCCACTCATTTCAAGGAATATGGATTAATGTATTTTTATTTTATTTATTTATTATGTAGTTATTTTTTTCTATAAATTCTTATTTTTATTTGTTGTTGTAAACATTTCATTGGTACATTTTTTTGTAAACCTATAGGTATTTTGTTTTTGTCATTTATTTTCAATTCAATAATTTACATTTTACAAGTGTGTTTTACTTTCTGCAAGTGTGCTTTAATTTCACACAAGTGTGCTTTAATTTTTTCAAGTGTGATTTTTAGTTCCAGAAAGTGTGGTTTTCAATTCTTACAAGTGTGAAGTGTGATAGAAGGAACTATTTTCCAAATATCTCTTTCTAATATTACATAAAACCTTAAAACACCATCCCTAGATTGACAATATTAAATGAAGGGTATTGACGACACCCATCAAGGAACTTTTAATCTTATCAATCAATCAATCCCTTTGGTAACCCCAATGTGAGTGTAAATATAGATTTAACTTTAAAAGTTTATCCAAATAATCTAAGTTTGAATGTACCTTCAAACTCATCAATCATTTGCCCTACTAATCAAAAATTGATTCTTACTTCAATTTTAACCGTCATGCAAAAAAATAACCTGAACTTAAACTTAGGTATCCCATCTAATTCAAGTTTAATCAATAAACATTTGATTACACCAAATTTGAGTGCACACTCAAATTTACAGGGTTATAATAAAATTAATTTAAGTTTCAAACTCATTAATCAACCCTAATCATATATTCCAAAGATCACCAATCATTCTAATCAAAATCAAAGATTTAATAACCCTTCCTATATTTCCCAATCAACCATCCAATCCTAGTTTGAAGGATGCTTCATGCAAACTCAAAAATTTGAATTTAAATAATAGTGTAACAAATTAGTTTTTTTTATTCTAAGACTCTTGGATCAATTCCACCCAATCCAACTTCCAATCCAACTCTAAATCAATTTAACGCTAAAACAAATATTTTGTTTAATTCTACCCTAAATCACAACACAAACTCAAACCAAAACCAAACACAATCTATTTTTAATAACTCCAACCTCAATACTAACTTTAAATTTAATAATCTAAACACAAATCCTAATTAAAACCTTAGCCAAAATTTAAAAAACACAATCCAAAGTTTTAGACAAGATAAATAAAACCTAGGTTCTGATCCATTTAATTCAAACTCTATCATGCTTCCACAACAATCCAATCCAAATTTGTTTAGCCAAATATGTTTTGGTTACAACACCAATCTTAATTATATGAATTTTAACACCAATACACCAAATAATTCAAATTTCAACCCAAACCCAAACATAAACTTTACACAAAACCCCAACCTCCAAATAGTCAAACTCCAAACAATTTTAACCAACACACTCCACAAAACACAAATAAATTCATGGGTCAACCACCTAATTAATTAAGTCAAATGAACCAACTCTCCCCCATATCTTATGAAATAATTTCAAAATATAAAGGATAGAGTTCAACGCTTTCAAGATGGTACTTATAAATGGCAAAAATAATTTAAGTTTGAGGAAATTTGCTTATATCAATATGATTTAAGTAAAATGACTACACATTTTCCAAAGTACTTTGAGATACCAAAATTTGACAAGTGTAAAGGTAAAGGATATCCCAAAGAACATATAATTAACTTATATCATTCATATATAGACATTGCTTATAGTAATGAATACATGTTGCATTTATTTCCATGAAGTTTTAGGAACCAATCCCTTGAATGGTTCTCATGACTTTAGAAAGGATCTATTTTCACCTTTGAATACTAATCTAAAAAAATTATTTGATAATTCTATTATAATATTAAAAAATACTTAACCACCTTAGAATTATAAAACACCAAGCAATGTAATGGCAAAAATTTTGATTCCTTCCTCCAAAGATGGAGAGCAATGGCAAGTAATTTTACATGGTCATTTCTTAAAATAGAGATTGTGGACATTTTTATGAACAACTTAAAGTTAAACTTGGGGAAACATTTATTACTTCTTTGTCAAGGTCTTTTGATGAAATTATTAAAAAAGGAATTTAAGTAGAAAGAACATTGATTAATTAAAGTGTAATAAAAATATTTAAACTAGATAATAATTCCTCAAAATTAATAGATAAAACAAATTTATTTTCCAAAAATAAAACTCTTATTGGATAATGTGTAACTGATGTCAAATAGATTCAAAGCCCTCAAACATAAACATACAACCAACAAATCCATAATATCACAATTTCTGGTAGATAACCAAAACAAGGGAGACCTAAACATAAGTTGACTCAATTAGGGGATACTTACTAGAATTTTTAAAAAAAATTGGATCACGTAAACATGATTATAGGACAAACACTAAAACCTTTGACAAAAATGTTTTTAAACCTGATTAGTACAAAGAAAATGATTATTATGAATACCATCAAATTAAAGGACATTAAACTAATCAATATATGCACCTTAAACACTATATTAAATACCTCATTAATAGAGATGACATAGAAATAAAATAACCATCATCTAAACCATCTAAAAATAAAAAATAGTGATATACCAAGATCCATTCTCCAATCATGACCAGAGAAAGGGCAAGCAGAAATAGGAACAACCAAAATCTCATAATATTAATCGATCTTATAATCCATTTAATTATATCATCAATAGTGTTGATATTATGTATATCCATGTTAATATTATTTATTTACCAACATATAAATTTACCATCACCACAATATGTGCAAATCTTACCCTCTTGATTGCATCATCCTCTAATATTGAATGAAAGTACAACATTATTAATCATCTCAAGAAAACACTAGCTAATATTTTAGTTTTAGACCTTCTCAAGACATTCACTAAGTATAAATATATATTTTTATAAATTTATCTAATAGTAAAATGTCCCTCAAGACATTAATCCTACAAATTTCCAAGTGTCAATAGTTTTTATTTAAAACAAATAATCAAGTAACATTTGATCACTAATATGTCTCTCCTTTAGGATCAGATCATAACCTCCCATTGTATATAGAGGTTACTATTTCTAGGAAAAAATTAAAATGGGTTTTTATATACAATGGTTTGACCCTTAATCTATGTAAACTAAGACTTATAAAACATCTAGGGTATCAAATAACAACATTAGAAACAAACATCATTACCATAAAGGCATATGATAATAATGAGCATCAATCCATTGGCATAATCCATATTCCTTTGATGGTAGGGTATATAATTAAGTAAACTCTTATTCATGTTCTCAATATTGATTTACCATATAATATACTTCTTGGATGTCCATGGATTCATTACATGAATCTCATTCCATCCACTCTTCAACAATGTTTGAAATTCTCCCATGTAGGAATGGAAGTTAATATACAAAGTGATCCTTATACATTCCAATATTTCAAGCTATTGGAAGAAAAATACCAAAAATAAAACTATCTACTAGTCGCAAATGATAGTTTTACCCTTGTTAAGTATTATCCTTCACTTAAAAATTATGTCCATCTAGAAAGCTTATTTCAGACATTTTACTTTGGTGGTTGGATTAATACACCAAATCCTTATTAGAAGAAAAATGACTAAGATCAGGGGTGAATCAGTTTTCAAAAAAATTCTTATCAATTCCACTTAATCATTCGTGAACATTCATTCAAGCATGTAGATCAGATAATGACTAAATAACCATTCATATATACATAAAACATAAGAGCACAAGATAACACAAATTATACATGGGAAACCTTCAATGGGATGAAAAACCACTAATATATTAAAATGGACTAAATTATTATAATACAAACACCAACTTTAGTAAAACACCAACTTCACATGGAACACCAACCCCAACTAGCTACGCACCAACTTAGTTAGGCTTTAGAAACAACCCACTTACAAGGAGAAACTAAACCACTAGATGAATCAAAACCAACTTAGCCCCATAAATCCCTTGATCTCCTTTAGAATAATTTTTTTCTCATATAGTAGATTAGTATCTCCTTCTTCATCTCTTCTCTCTCTTTTATCCCTTTCAAACTACCTTCTAGGCTTCTTCGCTCAACTAATCCTCTTCTTGAATTGATTAGGTCATATGACCTCAATTTTCATGCATTTTACCTCTATAAAAACTTAAAAAATTATTTTATACACTCCTATGATGGTCTAAAATACCATCTTCTCCTCCATAATTGTTTTTCTATTTTCTTGCTCTGTACACTCTCCTAAAGGCCTAAAATTGCCTAGTATTTATACAAGTCTATTGTTCATATCATTCTTAGTTAGATAATCACCATTACCATATTAGTTTAGACATTAAATTGATCTTAAGACATCTCATATACATGGATAAAATTTTATTTGTGTCCCTTTAGGTCTGACCTACCTTAATTAGGCCTTATCTCACCTATTAGGTCTATTCAGAACACATTACACTTTGCCTTCCTTGGACACTTTAAAACACTTCATATAGAAATAAAACATAATAAAAAACTAAAAGAGACCCATTATAATCTTATTTACTCTCTAAAACATTTTTTTTAATCTCTAATCACCAATTGAAGCATGTTATTAGCACTATTCATAATTATGCCTATGCATACCTAAAAAGTTCATCTTGAATAATTGAAGTAAAAACACAATTTTGATAAATAACCATGGAAATAAATCACACATATACAAGATACTTAACCTTAGGGTAATTACCATATTATATAGTCTTCATAACTCAGGGCAAAATTACTCAAACCCTTATCTACAAGTAGTCCACTCATAACTACCAATTAGCCTCAAAACATAGTCATGGAAACTTGATCTTAAACACAGTAAAGAATAATTATTATGAACTTTGACACCTTAAAGTTATTATTTGACATATAAAGATAAATATAATTATTAATCACAAATATCACAAGGTCTAATGCCAAATATTACTCTTGTAGATTAATATTTTATCTTCACTACATAGTCAAACCTGAAACAATAAAACCATTTTTGATTCAATGTTTCAACCTCTTATACTAACATCCCAACTTTTTAAAAACATGGATAGGTTATTCAAGTTACAACCAACATCATGTAAATTATATGCATGAACTCATGGCATATATTCTTAAATGCATAACTATAACTTGCTTACCTAGAATTGTTAATTTACCTTGAAGATCAGTCCTGGTGATTTTGACCTTCAACACCTATATGACCAATTCTAAAGACTCTTGATGATTTTGGATGATCTTATGAGATTATTATTATTATTATTATTATTATTATTATTATTATTATTATTATTATTATTATTATTATTATTATTATTATTATTATTAATAAAATGACAATATTCATCTTGCATAACAATCTCATGAACTTGCACCTTCACTATCTCATTTGTACTAGATAGATTAACTTATGAGAAAAAATTTCATCATATAAAATAACTTAAAAAACACATATCCAACAATAAAATGTATAAAATTATTTAAAACCATATCCATGCACTTGGATTCATCCCTAATCCATGATAACACATCCTTAATCACCTTTTCACTTCTTCCTAGGCTTCTCATTGTTTGCATCACTAAGCCTGTTAACAATTGGTCAACTTGTATGACTGGTTTAACACACCTAAGTTATATAAAATTATCATAAGACACCATGAAAATAAAATACAATTATCAAGCTTTAACCTCCATCCATTTAGAAACTTTGACTTGGTCAACTCTAATTGCTAAAGCAAATATATGATAAATAAGGCCTTTCCTATAGGGTCCACTTACTCACCTAACAAACCAATCATACCTTGAATTTTTTGGGAGAGTTCAATACAACATAAAATAACTTAATTATTCATACTAATCTAATCTAATAACTTTATATTAGCTTATTTCATATTGGGTCATTATTAGGGTTCTTTAAGGGTATAAACCATCTTCTAGTCTTAATGATCATTCATAAAGCTTAGCCCCATATTCCAAAAACCAATTCATATAAATTTGAGTTAGGAAATTTCAACATATACCATAAATGACTTAGGTTACCATGTAGAGGTTACACATACCAATGAACACTTAAAAGTCCTCAAGTTGAGAACCCTTCATTATGTGCACACAAGAGACCTCAAAACACTTTTAATTAACTTAACCTTAAATTTTTGACCTAAAACTTAGTAAAAATAATTGAAACAACATACAATACCTATAAAAATTCTCACATATCCATAATTTCCTTGGAAACAAAACTTCATACCCTATTAGGCCATTCTCTCTCTTACATTAGGTCTTAAAACTAACCTTATAACCACTATCCAAGCTCTCAAGACCTCATAAAAAACTCAATAACCCTCTCTCATTTTCAAAAACTATTATAAATCCTTAATATCCTTGAAAACACCTCATGACACCTCATTTGGTAAGGTAGGGTCTAGAACTAGTCTAGTTGCAGATTTGGACTTAAGGTCTTACCCTTGTAAGCTCACTTTGAAACTCACCTGAGTGTCCTAATGCACCATATGCATGATAAAAAAACATAATACAAACTATTATGCCTTTATTCATCCATGTCACTAGGCCATCATGCTCAAACCTTCTCAGTAGGTATCTTCATATTATGACTAGTGTCATGACTAGGCTTCTCAAGCACTTGAATCTTGACAACTGACTTTAAAACACTCCTTGATGTTTACACATCTTGGTCACATGCATTTCATTCTACTCAGATATTATCATTCCTCCACATACCTCTTCATTCTCATAATGCACATACTCATGATATGACTATGCTTATTATGACTAGGCTTCTCAAGACACTTTGTATTCAAGGACTAGTATTCAAAACATGCTTACCTTGACCTAAATCTTGACATAAACCTTAGAATAATTGTTAGGTTTCTTTCAAATTCTCTCTCAACATAGAGATAATATGTTTCATTCAAATTCTCTCTTGTCACATGGTTCATATCTCATAGACTACTCACCATGCATCTTCAAAGGATGTACCTTAACATCAATGACATCAACCTTGACATCAATGATAACACTTCTAAAAAAAATACCCCTTTATCATTTATGAAAAAACATAATTTAGTATAATCACTCTTATCTCCCTTAGTCTAGTCAATCTCCCATCTTGGACTATTCTCCCCCTTTGACATTAATGAGAAAGGGTCTTCCATAAACTACCATCTAGAACCATACCTCTTTGTAACATTGGTTATGAATAACTTAATGCAACATGCTCCCCATTACTCTATGCATACCACTTCCAAATGATCTCAAATTAAAATACCACTTATCAACATAGATCAATCTCAGTCAACAACTTGAATATCTCCCCCTCAAACCAAGAATCTACCATGCTTATAATAACTGAATAGTGTCTCCATAAAGGCTAATGGAGTCACTTATTTTGATAGAAAAATAAAACAAAATAAGCTTAATATATTCCCAGATCTCCAAACTCTCTCAATATTGAATATCCTTTAGTATCCTTTTAATATTGATTTGTAATATAGACTTAACCTCTTCATCAACCATTTGATCATCAATGTGAGCTAACAATAGGCATTCCTAACTTGATTTCATATTTTAAGCATGGTATACATATTAAATAGTTCACTTGAGCTTGTAGACTGATCATGACTCATTTTCACTATCTTTGATTTCCATACATTGATTTGCCTTCTTTATTGCACTCTAGGGGCTTTAAAACTCATGCTTTGACTTGATGACCTTCTAACTTTGTTAAGGAAAAATCTTGCAATGTTTCCTACATTATTATAATTATATAAAGCCATCTTATACATACTATTTTACTGATGTGAATTGTGACTCCTTCCATAGTCCTATAAGTACTCATTCTTGGATGGTATTTTACACTCATTTTCTTAATGATAAAATTGAATACATACTAAATACTAATGATTAAATGAACTAACATACCTCATAGCATTAGGCTATTTGATAGGTCTTTTCATGTTGACTTCCTTGTATTCAACATCCTTCTCCTTGACTTGAGCTACCACATTTTGATTTTATTTAAAACCAAGACCTATCTTGTCACTTGTAGACTTTTGACTACTCAAGATGTCATCTAGATCCTAAGTTCTCTTTTCAAACTTTACAAAAGTCCTCTCCTTATTAGATGCATGATTCAACTCAGCTTTCAATAATTTCACTTTAGTTTTATATCTGATACATTATTCCTCTTTAGCCTTTATGTTTGCATTGAATATCTCCATCTATGCTTCAATCTAATTGAAGATCTCATCATACTCCTTGGAAGGGTTACTCAGTCACTCTTCATAAAAGCCAATCTACTCCTCATAATCCTTAACCAATGATCTTAGTTTATGATTAATTCTTCTTTGGAACTTCAATTCTTCTAGGGAACTCACTAATTTTTCCTTAAGGTTCACTTCAGCTTCTTCTTCATCTGATTCTACATAAACTATAAGGCCTTTCTAATTTGAGAAACCCTCATTATCTGATTCTATGGCCATGAATAAGGTTTCATTATTGTCATGTTTAGGTTCATTACTACCATCATCATTATTAGATGCACTTGAGTCACTTACATCAGAAGAGTTATCTTCTTTAGTATAGAATCTTTTCTTGTTCTTGAAAGTTCCTTTCCTACATTCATACTTCCTAAAATATTTCTTATTCTTGTCAAGATTATATTCCTTCTTTTCATCTCCATGATTTTCATCATGTTCACCATGCTTGATTTATCCTTGTTAGGACACTTAGATGCAAAGTGGCCAATCTTGCCACATTTGAAACGTTTGAAGGGCAACTTACCCTTGTATTTACCTTATCCAAACCTGAATTTAATTACAAACATGGTTATTAGTTGGTCATAATAAACATTTGAACATTACTCATCCTTGACCTTCTTGAATTTTTACTTCTTTTTAACTTTGAAAGTTGTTTCTTTCTTGGGAGGTCTTCCTTCATTTGTTCTCATCTCATAGGCAGTCAAGATGTCATGAAGCCCATCTATTTCAAGCTTATCTAAATCATGTATCTCTTCAAATTTAGATACCTTAGAGTCAAACTTATGAGTTAGTGATCTTATTAATTTTTGAACAACTATATACTCTTTCACACTTTCTCCCAATCCTCTAATGACATTGACAACTTCATCAACCTTCAATAGGTAAGATGCAATGTTTTTATTTTCACTCATCATGAGACTTTCAAACTATCTCTAGTGGGTCTACAACTTATCCATATTCACCTTGGTGTCTCCTTCATATATGTTCTTTAATTTTTCTCTTGTATATTTGGATAATACACAATGCATGACCTTTACAAGCATTGCCTCTAATAAGCCACAAAGAATGGCATTCATTGCTTTGGAGTTGTTTTCACTAGCCTTATTACCTACTTCATCAGTTGGTATAATAAGAGGAGAAATATATCCATCCATAAATAAATTAAAAATAACATGACCTTGAGACATCAACTCATGGCATAGTGTCTCAAACTCATCACTACAACTTGCTTACCCAGAACTACTAGTTTACCTTGAAGACCAGTCATGGTGATTTTGACCTTCAACACCTATATGACCACTTCCAAAGAATATTGATGCTTTTGGATGATCTTATGAGATCATTATTACATTCTCAAATAGATATATAATATTTTCAAATGATAATATTATTCTTGTAGATCAATCTCATTAACTTGCACCTTTACTATCTCATTTGCACTAGATAGGTCAACTTATGAGCAACATTTTCATCATACCACTAACTTTAAAAACATATCTCCAATAATAAAATTTATTATAATTATTCAAAAACTTATCCATTCACTTGTATTCATCCCTAATCTATGATAACACATCCCTAATCACCTTTTCACTTATGCTTAGGTTTTTCATTATTTGCATCACTAGGCCTATTAGCGACTAGTCAACTTTCATGATTGGTTTAACACACTTAATTCCCAAAAACTTCTCATAAACCACCATGGACATCAAATAAAATTATCAACTTTCAAACTCAATCTATTTAATAACTTTGACTTGGTAAACTCTAACTAATACGACAATTTTTTAAGAAATAAGGCCTTTTTTATAGTGTTCACTTACTCACCTGACAAACCAATCACACTTGGAGGTGCCTAGGAGATTTTAATATAGCATCCAATAATTTAACTAGTCATACCAATCCATTATGAGCACTTTAAAATAAATTACTTTATATTGGGTCATTATTAGGGTTCTTAAAGGGATTAAACCATATTTGAGTCTTAATGATCATTCATACATCTTAGTCCCTTATTCTAGAAAAAATGGCTATAAATTTGAACTAGGACCCTTCCCCATCTACCATGAATGGATTATATTCCCATGCAAAGTTTACACATGCCACTGAACACTTGAAAAACTTTATTAGTTTGAGAACCCTTCATTTTATCCTCACGAGAGACCTCAAAACACATTTTATTTCCTTAACCTTCAAATTTTGACCTAAAAAATTGTCAAAATACTTTTAAAAAAATGGAATAACTCTTAAAATTCTCACTTATCCATAATTACCTTGGAAATAAAACCTTTTACCCTATTAGGCCATGTTATCTCTCTTTTCTCTCTAGGCCTTGGCATGCAAGTTATATTAGGTCTTTAAACTAACCTTATAATCATTCTCTAAGATCTCAAAACCTCATAAAAATTTAATAAAACTCTCTCATTCTCAAAAAAAAAATTATACATCCTTCATATGCCTCAAAAACACCTCACTTGGTCATGCAGGGTCTAGAATTAGTCTAGTTACAAATTTGGACTTAAGGTCTTATGCCTGTAGGCTAACTTTGAAACTATCTTGAGTGCCCAAATTACTCATATTAATTCTAAAAAAACTTTATAAAACCTCTTATTCCATTATGCATCTATATCACTAGGCCATCATGCTCAATCCTTCTCACTAGGTCTCTTCATGTTGTGATTAGTCTCATGACTAGGCTTCTCAAGCACTTGAAGCTTGACAACTAACCTTAAAATACTACTTGATGCTTATACATATTAGTCACATGCCTTTCCCACTACTCATATAGTATCATGTTTTTTCACATATTCATGATATGACTATGCTTATTATGACTAGGCTTCTCAAGACTCTTTGTACTGAAGGATTAGTACTCAAAACATGCTTACCTTGACCTAAATCTTGACATTAAGCTTTGAATAATCATTAGGTTGCCTTAAAAATCTCTCTCAATAGAGATAAAATAGTTTTGCTTCAAATTCTCTCTCATCACATGGTTCATATCTCATAGACCACTCACCATGCATCTTCATATGATGTACCTTGACATCAATGACATCAACCTTGACATTAATGACAACACTTCTCAACACTCCTTTCATCTCAATTAAAAAATATTCAACCAGGGAAAAATCTAATCACCCATCTGAGCAAGCTTCAAATAGATTATCTAAGCAATCTTTAAATCAACCATCTAGAGAACAAGCTTCTGATAAACCTTCTATTAAGAAAGTTTCTAATCCACCACCCACTAATAGAGTATCCTCATCAACTTCTTTGCACTTAAAAATCATTGATTAAGGCATGAATGAGTACATAATTTAGTATTTTTACATAATTAAAATACATAATAATCCAAATGACTATGGTAGGGTTTACCATCTAAAGGATAGTAGAATGGTTAAAAATCTTGGCATGACAAAATTTTTTAAGGGAGGTTTTCTTTCCAATGAACACATCAAAGATTTAAATCCTTCTTGCATTTATTCTGATGAACTAGCTATTTGATTCTCCAACCACAAATATCTTGTTGTAAAATCCATCATGTGAAATATAATGAACTAAAATGGAAAAGTTCTTAGCCTTCATGAATAAGGTTTCATCGAACCTATCAAAATAAAATAAAATGAGGCAAATATGGTATATTATTTAACCCACTCAATGTGCATCTTACACTCTCCCAAAGTGACTCTTCTAGTGAGTTAGAAGATGATTATTTGGACAATGAGTTAGGTTCCATAATTAGCTGCTTTGAATATCTTACCCTCACAAACCTATTTCATGACAAAAATATCCTTACACTTGAACTTTCATATCCATCTCTCATACAATGTGACCAACATCAACACCTAAATTTGATCATTTTCATAATGATGAAGCTATATCCTAGTTCTTTAGAATAAGAGATCAAATTCTAGCAAGTGACCACTAGAAAGGATTTATAATTTAGGTAATAGATTCAACATACTTTGAGGAATATAAATTACATCACTATATCATTTTAGATTCCATGTCCAAATAAGAAGAATATGAGGAATATTTCCATCTTCCTACACCACCGTAGATTATAAAGATGAATCAAATCTACTTTTTGAAGAAACCATTCCTATAAACATCATCACTAAAGAAGATCATAAAATTTTAAAACTTTCCATATCAATTTCTCAAGAAGAAAGGAACATATTTACACTTCTTCTTCACGAATTCTATGATGTGTTCACATGGTCCTATATAGATATTCTAGGACTAGATCTAGAGTTAGTAGTTCATCACCTTGTATTGTATTTAGATGCAAAATGAATAAAATAAAAAATCCATAAGATGCATCCTAAGATTACAATACTATTAAAAGAAGAAATAAATAAGAAATTGGTTTTTAGTTTCATACATCCCATTGATTACTTAGAATGGATATCATACAGTGTATAGGTGTCAAAGAAATAACAAGGGATAGAGTCTACATGGATTTTTTATATATAAACAAATCATGCTTGAAAGATGATTTTCCATTGCCCAACATAGACATGATTGCATATTCAACTATAGGTCATGATATTTTATCTCTAATGGATGACTTTTAAAGCTATAATCAGATAAAAAATATTATAAAAGATCAACATAAAACTACATTTACGACTCCACGGGGGACATTCTTTTATTAGGTGATGTTTTTTGGTCTAAAAAGGAGCTACATATTAGTGAGAAATGACCATCATTTTCCATGACATTATTGAAGACTTTGTAGATGATATTATTATTAAATCTAAATCCAAGAAATACCACCTTTAGGTATTTTACCATATTTTTAAATGCATGAGAGAGTACAACATGAGATTGAATCCAAATAAATATGTGTTTGGCATGACATCAATAACATTTTTAGGGTTCATTATTTCATAATGTGGCATTGAAGTTGATATTTATAAAGTTTCATCTATCATGGATATGCCTCCACCTAAGAATCTTAAATAAGCCTCCACCTAAGAATCTTAAATAACTTAGAAGTCTATAAGGGAAAATTTAATCAATCAAAATATTCATATCTCAACTTATAGACATTTATCACCCATTCACCTTTTTACTGAATAAATATACTCTTTTACATGGAATGAAAACAGTGAAAAAGTATTTGACAATCTCAAGAAATATATTTCCAACCAACTAGTACTAATGCCAGCTATTTCTAGTAAACCTCTTTTATTGTATAATTTAGCTACTCAATTTGAACTTGGGGAATTATTATCACATCATGATGATAATGGGAAAGAAAGGGAAGTATAATACCTAAGCAAAACATTTATATCATATAAGTTAATTTACTCTCAGATACAAAAAGCTTGTTTTATTATTGTTTTTGCTTCTAAAAAACTATGGCATTACATGCTCAACAATCAAACCAAGATTATTGATAAGATTAACCCTATTAAATATATTTTATCCAGAACTAATCTAACAAGTAGTATCATTAAGTAGGTTATTATTATTAGTGAGTTTGATTTAGATTATGTTAAGCAAAAATCAATAAAAATATAAGTTATAGAAGATGTATTTGTATAATCACTACTCAATGGAAAATCACCTCTCATTCCATAGTTCCATGATGAAAAAATAATGTCTATAGACAAGTCTCTATTTTGGCATATTTTCTTTGATGGTTCCTTTACCAAACATGGCTAAGGTGTAGGTATCATATTGATCACACCTAATGGGGATTTTATTCCTAAGGTGTTCTAATTTGAATTCCCTTGTACAAATAACATAGAAGAATATGAAGGTCGCATAGTAGGCCTCAAGATAACGATCTAATGGGAAATCAAATATCTCCTTATTTTTGGTGATTCTAAACTTATGATCAATCAAGTCACTAATGAATTCAAAGCTTGTGATGATAAACTAATCCCTTATAAGTTAATGGTGGATAGTTTGAAATTTTCTTTCAAGTACATCCAATTTTAACAAGTTCCAAGAATCAACAATTGAGTAGTGGATGCTATGTCTATAATTAGCTCCCTACTAGATTTAAGTGCAAAACATAATAAATTTTTGGTTGAGTACTTAAGGATATTGACTTATGATACACCTAATTCAAAAATGGTTTGTGATGTGGTTGGTCTCACTTTTCCATGGTACTTTGATATCTATACATACCTTAATAATAATAATACCATCCCATCCAACTTATCACCTAACCAATGAAAATCCTTTATTCAATGCACATATCACTATACCATCCTTGAAAACACCATATACTATCAAGGCTATGATCTAACCCTTTTGTGCTTTTTGAATTCTAAAAAATCTACTTTAGCAATTATAGAAACTCATGAGGGAGTTTGTGAAACACATTAAATTGGCATGATACTTGAAAAAAACTTATTTGAGTAGGTTATTATTGGCCTATAATGGAATTTGATTCATGTAACTATGTCAAAAAGTGTATAGCCTATCAAAAACATGGGGGTATTATCTATAGTCCCTCGTAAGCTTTACAACCTATCACAACACCTTGCCTATTTTCCATATGGGGTTCATACCTCATTAAAAAAAAAATCTTCATTCTTTTAATGGACATAAGAATATTAGAATAATAATAGAATATTTTACCAAAAAGTTTGAGGTAATGCCTCTTACCTATGTCATTAGAAAGCAAATTTCCATGTTTATCCTCAACTACATTATTTGTCACTTTGGTATTCCTTCCACTCTCATTTCTAATAATGGTAAATCATTAAAGAATATAGATGTTAAGACTCTTTATCAAACATGTCATATCAATCACAAATGGTCCACTCCTTATTACCTATAAGGTAATAGTTAAGTAGAGGCAACTAACAAAAATATTTTGTGAATCCTTAAGAGAGTTGTCAATGAAGTTGGTCATGACTAGCACACTCAATTATATCCTATCCTTTGGGCATACTGCACTAATATCTTCACACCCATGGGGGAAACCCCTTATTACCTTTTATATGGTAGTGAGTCTATTCTTCTCATAGAGGACAAGATTCCATCTTTGTGAATATCATTACAACAAATCATAGATGAAGAACCATATTGAACTTTATGCCGAAGTGAACTTGATCTCTTAGATGAGAAATGACTCAATGTTTTAAACCATTTGTACATTTACCATAATCACCGCCATTGCAAATATAATAAGTGGATAAAATAGAAGTAATTTCCAATTAGATATCTTGTTCTTAAGGAGAACTAGTGAAACACTAATGTTAAGAGAGATAAGAAGGGAAAAATTGAACCTAACTAGTTAGGCCCATATGTTGTTATTGACAAGTATGGATGAAGAGCTTATATATTAGCCATAGAATGTGGAGAGGAGCTTGATGAACCTATGAACATCATGCACCTTAAAATATTATATGCCTAGTTTTTTCTATATTGTTTTATTGGTATCTTGGAGAAATCAAAAAAATTAAAAATAAATGTACATAGATCATCCAGATATGAAAACCAATTTACTAGTGCTCTGGGCAAGTACAATGGTGAAAATTAGGTTTCTAGTGCCATGAGTAAACCATTGTCTATATTTACCATAGTTACTTAGGGACATAATGTTTTAATAATCCATTATATATTCCCAACTTTATTATTTTACCATTTTTTAGTCATTTATCCTATAACATGCTAAGTTTGGGGTTGATATTCCTATATGTGAACCTACATCCTTGCTCATTGTTGGTTGAATATTTTGTCTATCAGCATACTGGTAAAAAAAATAGGTCTTATTAGCCAAAGCAAGAGGATTAGTCATCTTAATGTGTAAGTTTATCACATCAGAAGGAGACTACTCTCTCCTCTCATCAAGGGGAGGTTCCCTTTAGCATGAAGAAACTTGATGCCTCTTTCTTGAGCAGCCTTCATGCCCAACAACAGGGATTCATATTTAGTTGTGTTATTTGTGTTGTTGAATTGTAACTTATAGGATGAAGGAAATAAATCTCCTTGAGGAGATATCAAGACAATTCTAGCTCCAGAACCAGTAGAGGAACAACTACCATCAAATTCTAGAGTCCAAATCTCATCAGACACTGTCTTTATTTTAGACTTTCCCTCATTAGAGATGGAGGATCTTTCTTCATGATCTGTATATAAAAATTAATTACCCATACATGTGGATTCAAAGAGGATTTGAGCTTTAGGAGCTGACGTCTTGGTAACTACATACTTTTCTTCCTTTTCAAGAAGTAATCTTTTCATCATGCCTTGGATAGGGATCCTTACCTCAGATAAATCCATGTTCAGTTCTCCTCCCACATCCTTACAGAAATTCCATCTAAGTAAAATGCCATAAGATGTTGGGATGTCATCCACTAATATATTCATTTTAATCCTCTTGTCCAGAAAGGTTGTGAATGCAAATTGAGCATCTTTGATTTGCCCCAGCAATGGCACTTGCTTGTTCTCCATGGAGAAACATCTACCAAATGTCTTGGTCAATGTGAGACCAAGAGACTCAGTGACTTTGGTAGGCATGACATTGTTAGATGCACCTAAGTCTATTATACAGTTACTTAACTTGTGGCCATTGATTAATAGGGAAACATAAAAGGGTTCTATTTTTCCAGAAGTAGTTGGAGGAGTAATAATTAGATTATTTGGAATAGGCATATTCATTGAAGAATCAAAAGTTACTTTTTTGGCCTTTTGTCCTATAGGGACAGTCTGATTTTTAACACATTGGACTAACTCATTTAGTTGATCCAAATTAGACTGCAAGTACTCAAATTTAGACATCTATATTTTTGTCTTTTTGACATGATCAATTATATCAAATGGCTGAATTGAGCTAGGTACAGAGAAAGGTACTTCAACTTTTTGAGTTTTAGGAGGGATGAGAGGTGGGCTAGTTTGTGAATTAGAAGTAGAAGGGGAAGGCACAATAGATGTATTTACCTTTTGAGTGATTACCAGATCTTTTGGTTGAAAGGGCAGAGCTGTCCCATGCTTGACAATTGTGACTGCTAGTTGTGATTGCTCTTCTATCTTTTCTTTATTAGCCTACTAGACTAATTGGTTCTTAGACCTAGTAAAAACTATATATGATCTATCTGAAGCTTTTCCTTTGATTCCAAGTTCATCTTGATAATTCAGGAAACCATTATGGGAGTCGCCAGTTGATTCTTCTTGACTATCTTCAATGATATCAGCATCATTTTCTTGATTTAATTCAGGCTAATAAGAGAATTCTAATTCTATTTCAAGGTATCCCATTGTTGAATTGGTTAGAGGAGCTTCCAAGGCAAGTTTTCCTTGTGGGGGAGGAAGGTGATTTTGTTGTCCTTAGTTTCTAGAAACATTGCCCTGATATGACTGATTTGGGAATGTCCTTCTGTATGTAGGAGTAAATGACATTCCTTGAGCCATTTTTTTTTAGGCCAAGGAGCTCATCTGCTAATTTATGCACCATTGGATCCATGGTGCTTGTAGATGCAAATTTGAAAGATGATGAAGCTCTATTTCTATTGGGATCTTTTCTTATTTTCCCTTCTAAGATGAGATCATCTTCTACTTTAGTGGCCAAAAGTTGAGCTGTAATGAGATCTATTTGGCTAGCATGTCTCAAGAGGAAACTAACTTCAGGTAGCTGAGAATTAATGAAAAAGCATTTGAGATTCTCAGTTGTAGGTCTGGCAATCATAGGAATTCTATTTCTCAACTTATCAAATTTATCTATGAAGTCTCTCATAAGCTCATGCGGCTCTTTTTTCATCTATGTAAGTTGAGATAGACGTGTATGTGCATCCTCTGCAAGTTTGAATATGGCTTCAAACTTGGCTTTCAAAGTATTCCAATCAGTCATAGATCAAGCCTGTAGATGGTAAAACCAATTTGCAGTAGGACCTTGTAGTGTTTCAATAAAAAGTCTGATTGCTACATCTTCAAACTCCACCTTGATTACTCCACAAGCTATATTGAATGCTGCAATGTGTTCATCAGGATGAACTTTCCTATCACCATAAAATTTAGGGAAATTCTTCCTAGAACTATGTGGAAGCTCATGTATAAGAGGAGTAAGATTGAGAAGATCAAAAGGATTACCCCAAGGGCCTTGAACTGCCATTATAGGATACTGAAAAGGTGGGATAACAAATCTCAAAGGGGTAATTATAGGCACAACTTTATCAATAACATAAGTATCCTCTGGTAATGGGGATCTGGCTTTAATAGGAGGGAAACTCTTCATTCGTTAGAGATGAGATGGTGAAGGAAATAGATCAAAATCACTTTGTTGTACTAGCTCAAAAACAAGATCAATGACACCTTTATCGCTTTAGATTTGTGTATACCTTGAATCTGCCAGATTGTAAAACAAAAATGGAAAATATTTGACTTTGCTTTAATTAAAGCTTGGGGCTTTAAACTGTGCATTCTTTTCCTATTGGTGTGGAGGTGAATGGGATGGATAGACTATAAATAGATAATGGGTATATCCCCAATGAAGTCACCAAAAATTGTTGGTTGAATATTTTGTCTATTAGCATATTGGTAAACAAAATAGGTCTTATCAGCCAAAGCAAGAAGATTAGTCATCCTAATGTGTAAGTTTATCACATCAGAAGGAGACTTCTCTCTCCTCTCATCAAGGGGAGGCTCCCTATGGATATGTTATGTATATGTATAAACATAAAATAATACTCAAAGATAGGACCAAACATCCATCTCTCTTTCTTTAGAGATGATGTATGCAAAACAAAGGAAAAACTCAAGGGAATGATAGACAGCTCTCCTCTTCTTTCAGGAAAAACTATTTAGCTAGCCACAAGAATACTCTTAGAAATTAAAGTGGAATGTAACTGGGAGTATGGTAACCAGCAAATCAAAATAGAACACAAAGTCTCTATCTGAAATGCTCAAGAGTAATATACGAAGGGCAATGAAAGCTCAAAGTCTTTTCAAAGTCCTTTACACAACAATGAAAAAGCAAACACACTGAAGGCAGCTATGGGGGCACAAAGTCTCTCCACAGTTGATTTTTTAGGACACCTTTTTGACTAATTTTTACTGATCATGCTTAATAAATTAATGAAACATAAGATATATCAAGGAAAAAGACAAGAATAGCTTCCTTAACAACAAAGAATTCATAGCACAAAGTCTGAAAAAGTTCCTTGATTTCTTATTTCAATAATAGAATATGATCAATAGACTCAGCACAAAGTCTCAATGATGCCTCTCAATTTAGGCAGAGTTTTGTTCAGATTGTCAAAAAGAAGATCATTTTACAATGAAAGAAAGTCCCTTATATAGCCATTTGAAGAAGGACTCGAGAACAATAATACATCATGATGCATTGGGAAATGTTAGGAACACAAGCTGGAACTTTGGGGCCTTTTACCCATTTGATCTTTTCAATGTAGATGAACAAGCTATGCAATTGAAAGATTACAAATTTCAATGTCCAGCTATCGATCTGATCTTGTCTTCATCATTCCTCCTTTCTAGATTGATTTCAGGTCTTGAATTCATCATTGTTCTATCTTTCCTTGCTTTCAGCTAGTTTTTGTCTTAAATTTTGGAAATGCATTTGGGTCTATGGATCAAAGGATCAATGGATATTTCACTGTCTTTAAAATTGACGTTTACATGCCCATCAATGTGATCCCAATGGCTAGTTCACTATCCTAAATTTGACGTCTTTGTGAATGTCACCCCTTGGTCTTCTTTTGGCTTTCAGCTTGTTTAGCACTTTTTTGAATTGGACATACCCTTTCGGGCCTTGATAAATGATCCTTGTCAAGTCAAAAAATCCCTTTACTTTGACCGCTGAGAGTCCTCCATAAGGGCAAATATTTCCCTGAGATTTATTCTTTGAAAGCTCCCCACTAGAATTTTCCCTGGACTTTTTGTCCATGCGAATTTTCCCCAGACTTTTTGTCCACGAGAATTTTTTGTAGGACAAACGTCTGCAAAAATTACCCATGGAAGACTCAAATAGAAAGCACCCGAGGAAAATGTCCATGGGAAGCTTTCAAAGAATAAATCTCGGGGAAATATTTTCCCTTGCAGAGGACTCTCGGTAGCCAAAGTAAAGGGATTTTTTGACTCGACAAGGATCATTTCTCAAGGCCCAAAAGGGTATGTCCAATTCAAAAAAGTGTTAAACAAAAAGATGAAAGCCAAAAGAAGACCAAGGGGTGATGCCCACAAAGACGTCAAATTCAAGATAGTGAATTAGCCATTGAGATCACATTGATGGGCATGTAAACATTAATTTTTAAGATACTGAAATAGCTGTTGATCCTTTGATCCATAGACCCAAATGCATTTCCAAAATTTGAGACAAAAACTAGATGAAAGTGAGGAAGGACAGAACAACGATGAATTCAAGACCCAATTCAATCAATCTAGAAAGGAGGAATGATGAAGACAAGATCAAACTGACAGCTGGACATTGAAAGTTATAATCTTTTAATTGTGTAGCTTGTTCATCTACATTGAAAAGATCAAATGGGTAAAAGGCCCCAAAGTTCCAACTTATCTTCCTAACATTTCCCAATGCATCATGATGTATTACTGTTCCTGAGTCCTTCTTCAAATGGATATATAAGGAACTTTCTTTCATTGTAAAATGATCTTCTTTTTGACAATCTGAATGAAACTCTACCCAAATTGAGAGGCATCATTAAGACTTTGTGCTCAGTCTGTTGATCATATTCTGTTATTGAAATAAGAAAGCAAGGAACTTTTTCAAACTTAGTGTTGTGAATTCTTTGTTGTTAAGGAAGCTGTTCTTATGTCTTTTTCCTTGATATATCTTTTATTTCATTAATTTAATAAGCAGGATTAGTAAAAATTAGTCAGAAAGGTGTCCTAAAAAATTAACTATGGAGAGACTTTGTGCCCCCTTAGCTGCCTTCAGTGTGTTTGCTTTTTCATTGCTGTGTAAATGACTTTGAAAAGACTTTGACCTTTCATTGCCCTTTGTATATTACTCTTGAGCATTTCAGATAGATACTTTATGTTTTGTTTCGATTTGCTAGTTACCATACTCCCAGTTACGTTCTACTTTAATTTCCAGGAGTATTCTTGTGGCTGCCTGAATAGTTTTTCCTGAAAGAAGAGGAGTGCTATCTATCATTCCCT
This sequence comes from Torreya grandis, assembly GCA_037957365.1. Lineage (NCBI taxonomy): Eukaryota > Viridiplantae > Streptophyta > Pinopsida > Cupressales > Taxaceae > Torreya > Torreya grandis. Next base: position 1,223,613 of record JARHVA010003157.1, on the reverse strand, counting down.
TGAGTTTTTCCTTTATTTAGCATACATCATCTCTGAAGAAAGAGAGATGGATGTTTGGTCTTATCCTTGAGTATTATTTTCTATTTATACATATACATAGCATATCCACAGGGAACTTCCCCTTGATGAGAGGAGAGAGAAGTCTCCTTCTGATGTGATAAACTTACACATTAGGACGACTAATCTTCTTACTTTGGCTGATAAGACCTATTTTTTTTACCAGTACCCTGATAGATGAAATATTCAACCAACACTCATGATAGCATAAAAACATATTTTATCTTCCTTATTTTAAAAAATTCCAAAATAAAAAAAATCAAAAACATTGAAAAACATCCCAAAAATATGTTACACATCAACCTCCACACATATATCATTATAATTAACTTCCACATTGTTCACTCTTTCTTGGGTGGGTCATTTACACATCAGTTTCATCCAACACTTAAAATGATTCATCAATCATCCACTTTCTCATCACTTCCCATGTTGGGAGTACTACATCTAGATTGATATCCCCACGTGGACTTTATCTAAGGTGGATTATATAGGTAGTGCTTAGAGACATGGGGTATCTAGGGTTATATAGGCCACCATCTTCCCCATCATCTATTTTCCAAAACATGGATTAGCTTATCCTTATGCTTCTTCCATGATTTTTTAATAACTAGCCTAGCTCTTGGATATAATTATGCAACTCTTCCTTTGAATGTTAAGTCTTTGCTTATAGATTTTTCTTCTCATTCCTTCTTTTATTTTGTTTATTCTATTTTTTTTATATACCTTGCCATTAAGTTGGTTATTTAATAAATTTTCTATCCTTAACCATTTATTTTTATCCATTTTCCTCCCTAACCATTAACTTGGTTATTATATCATTTTATCTTTACCCATTTACATGGTCATTTCTTTTTCATTTACTTTGTTCATTATTATTATTTTTCAATGTATCAATTAATCATTTTTAGAGTTAATATTTATTCATTTATTTGTGTATCATTTTTTGCTTAAAAATTGTTACAATACCTTTTTGTGTGTGTTAGTATCATTTAGATTACTTTTTGTTTTCACATCTTGTTTTAAATTTTTATTTTCTATGTTTTTGAAAAGATTATTTTGTGAAATTGATTTAACAATTTTGGGAATATTGGTGTATTATTCCTAATTTAGTTAGAGGGTATGGGTAGTAGAATCAGTAAATAAATATGCAATAATTAAGATATTAATTTGTGTAAATTAGATTACAATTTTTACCTTTATAAAATATCAATAAGATGGATAAAATAAGAATTAGCTATAAACTAGATGATACAATAGAGATATGATTTGAGATTCACTATGCAAGACCATGACACTATCACAAACTAACATCTAATATTTTTTTATGATTGGATAGGAGTGCCTAAAGTGGATAGGACTAGCACCAGCACTATAGTCCACCTCTGCCATTATTGTCCTAAGGATTTGAACTTTTTGGGTTTTGTTTGTCAAGTCTGTTTGACCCTATCCATGAAGTTTTGATAGCTGAAAGTGTATAAAGCTTCCTATAGAGCATATTTTATCTTAAAACATTATAATCCATTTTGCTTTGACCAATTTCAAGAGAGAGGGGGGGTTAATATGTGTAATATTCACTAAAATTGTATCCACACCCCTTGTGTAGGCACACTACCTACATACCAATACTCTGAAGAGGGATCAAGCCATATGTTATTCTCCCACTTGATGTGATTTATGAAATTAAGTGTATAAATATGAAAAAAAATTAAATTGGATGTACTTGAGGTGAGTATGGAATTGTGTAAGGATTTTAATAAGATTTTAAGTGTATTAGCTAGATGTATGTAGAGAATAGGGAAGATTTCTTAGGTAGTCTTACTTATATTCTTGCTTACTTCATGATATTTTCCAACCATTTCCAAATGATCTTTGAATGGGATTTTATAAGGATCTATTAGTCATGGGTTTAATTTACTTCCATTAGGACCACATGGATAAAGATGGGGAACTATAAATAATTTACCATTGGGGCAAAAATTACACTTGGACAAGAGCATTAAAACTAGATAAGAGTGGCTTCAATGCTATAGTCTAAGTGTGGCTCTATTGGCATGAGCTGACGAGGCCTAGGGGGATGGATTAATCATGGAAAAAGTGATTTATATCAATTTGGATCAAGTATGAAAGGCTATGGATGACCAAGAATTAGTGAAAATATGCCTATAAGGGTCATGAGAGGAAGCAAGAGGGACCTATGGGTTTGGTGTCACAAACCATGCTCAAGTTACCAATTTTTGCATTTTATATGACTATATTTTCCCCTCCTTTATTTTAGTGATGTAATAAAGATAAACACTAGGATAAAGGAAAAATAAAAAGTGTACCTCAACTTACTTGTAAGGGTGAAGCCCATGAAGCTATGTGATATTGGGTGTGCATAGAGAGAGCATGTTATGAAGTGAAAATTTGTAAGAGAAAAGAAATAGTAGATCAATTCTTACTAGATATGTTATATCTAAAATAAGAACATACAAAACTTAGGTAAGAGAGAGAGGAAGATAAAGGAATAAATACACCACATTGGGTATATAGACCAATATAAAACTTGTTTTTGTGTTGATTGATGCTAGATGTGTGTTGTACCAAGAGTAATATTGTGAATGGAGCTAAGTGTTCAATTCCCTCGAAGTGGCTTAAGAATGTAAAGGCTATCCCTTTTGCTCCATCATCACCCAATAATTAAAGATATGTGATCATTCATGTGTTAATCAATGTTTGGACTATGTTTCTAATCCCTTTGATTAGGTGGCTCAAGAATACAAAGGCTAAGTAGTCCTTTGGCTCCATCATTACCCCATGAAGTGAAGCTATGAACTGATACTGGTATGAAATGTGTGTCATATGAGATGGATCCTAAATCCCATGAATGTATTATGATATGACAATGTTGGCATGGATAGTTGAATGTATGCTAGAAACTATGCCACTCTTGGCCACTCTAAAAGATGGATATTAGACTTGTATGAAAGCCACTCAAAAATTGCTGCACTAGACTTATATGAAAGTCACTCAAAAATGTGGAAGTTAAGATTGTATGAAATCCACTCCAAAATGATTCTAACCACCTATAGATGGAATAAGGCATGCAACTACTGAGAATGCCTAGGTAATGTTGAACTTAAAAAGAAAAGAAAACAAATGTGCCATGCATATTTCCCTCAATAATTGGTGTCTAAAACATTGATTTTGATCTAGAAGTTATACCAACTACCGTATATAAAATTGAAAGTGAGAGTCATTATGTCATGCATAATTCCCCCTATATCTATATTCTCTAAGCAAAAGTGTACTTAAAAATATTGATTTTGAACTGGTCTAACAATGTAAAACTGTAGTTGAACCTACTTTTTTTGCTTCTTCTAGAAAGTCTAGTTTTTATATTATTTGGATAGGAGCACCAAAAATGGATGGTAGTGGTACTAGTGTTGTATTTAAATCTTAGTGCTATTGGCCTAGGATAAATTTGATGATTGTTCTAACATTTTCACTATCTACTTGGTCTATTTTGATTGGTTTGATGTTTGGTTATTATTCTAGGTGTGCTAAAAACTAGATTTCTATTATTAGGAGCTCTAATCTCTGTGACAAAACCCTTATTTGTTGTCCCCTCTTCTAAAGATAGGAATGAGGACCCTACAATGACTTCCCTTAGAATAAAGAGCCTTGAAAGTGTGTTATACTACAAATACACATGATATAACAATGATAATTGATATCTCAAGATATAACATGGTTTGTATTGAGAGATTGTTATATCAGCAAGGGTATGCCTAGATAGATATAACAATGTAATAAGATGTGCAAAGTATTGAATTAGAACTAGAAGTGTTAGTTATTAGTTGTCATAGATGGATGGATCATGATGCCTATCATTGCATCTAAGAAAGCAATATAATGCATGATGTGAATCATGACATTGCAAATAATGATAAGTAAATAAGCAACAAGCACATAAGGCAAGAAGCAATAAATATACAAGGGTGGCCAAGGGGCCAAGAAAACAAGGGACATAGGCACATGTCACTCAAACTATAAGGCAAACATACAAGGTATGAAGCAATAATCATTTAAGAGTGGCCAAGGAGCCAAGAAAATAAAGGACATGGGCACATGTCACACAAACTATAAAGTAAACATAAAAGACATGTTTAAATGCCACATACACATATAATTAAAACAAGCAAGGTTGGCATGAAATCCAAAATCACATAGAAGATTATAGATAAAGGACATTGTAAAATATCTTAAGGTACACATATGAATAGAAACAAAGGACATGGGAAAATGTCCTAAGGCACATATATGAGACAATCAAGAATTTATAAATGCAATCATATCTGGCTACACAAGGGAAGAAAGGAAAACATATAATAATTGGAAATACAATCGCATATAACTAATCAAAGTAAGAAGGAAAATATGCAAGACATGTTTAGTACAAGACTATGTATATGCTAATAAATACAAAAGTGTTATATACTAGTGAGTGTCTATAGTGTAGTCTGTGTAAGCTAGTAAGTAATCTGGATCATCATGATAACTAGAGTATGTGGTGTAGGAATGACATACCCTGGATGGTGTAGTCATGCAAAATATGCCCCCAGTGGGTATATGTATTGATATCTTGAATGTATAAGTAGGATGTCCCCTCAATGGGTGGACTGAAGCAATCAAGGATCTAGATGTCACTACACACACTCAAAAAAGATCAAGTGAAGCATGGTAATGTATATAAATAGACAAACAATAACATAGAATAATAAATGTATATTTAGTATGATAGTAGAAATTTAAAGCATGGATAACGCATACAATTTAAATATTTTTAATGTTTTTTTTATTTTTTTTTATTTAAGGCTATATATAATTAATCAAAATAATACTATGTATATGAAATTGAAAAGAAGCTATGCACAAGTAAGCTAGGAAGGAATGATACTAACTGATGAGTCTCACGGGAGAATCCTTATCATGGTTTCCTATATCAAAAAAAGGAATTATGCATGATTATGAAGTATGATTGAATGACTTTGAATATGATTTATAATGTTTGGATTCATTTTTGGTATCTTAGAAATCATAATAACCTATATTGTTCCACTCATCTTTATCATCTTGATCTCTAACCAATGGAATGCTAGTTTTGACTTTTGTTGTATCTAGATATTTTCCTTTGATAAATTATGTATGTGAATGATTTTCCTTAGGATTTTTAATAATTCCCAAACCTTTGTGACAAATATTATCAATTTATACAATAGGAGTAGTGATTCCTTGAGCATGCTTTCCCAACCCTGGACCTTGATAATCATACTGTTGTAGATATTTCTGACCAAACCCATATTGCTTTGAAAGTTGAGTCTCATTTTAGATAGGTGGATTTTCATATTTTTCATGCTTTAACTATGCTTTTGGTACTATTTATTTCTCTAATTTTGCTTTTTGATCCTTTTTTTGTTTTGAGTTATGCTTTGGTAAACACTTTTGTACGATTTTTGAATTTGACCCTTTTTGAATGTGTTCTTATGTCACTATAGATTTCTTGATTTATTTACCTTATATAAGGTCCTCATTATAAATTATCTATTGCATATGTTTATTCAATGTCAAACATGAATCTTTGTGATGCCCATATATTCTATGATATGCACAATAATGTCTGGATCGCCTCACTAGATGTAGAGGAGGTAGTTTGATCAACTTGGATTTAATCATTTCCCTTACTACCTCACTTGAACTCATATTTGATATTTGAATTCTATTTTAATCACTAGTTATAGTGTTACTATGTTGTGATTTCTTGTTTTGATATGTAATATTGCTTGCAACTAATTGACTAGGTGAAGGTGCATATACATGATTGACACTAGGGTGCCTTTGAGGCTTTTGTATTATAATTTGATTTTCCAATGTTGTGATTTTGTCAAGTAATATTTAATTTTATTTTTGTAAATTTGATATTAACTTGATCTACTGGTGATTTTAACCCTTAGATTCTCACAAGTGCAAACCCTAGTTGCTTCTGATTAAACATGTAAGCATATATGTTGAATATGGCTTGAAGAAGCTATTAGGCTGAATGTATGCATTAAGAACAATAATATAGGATGCCTCACCTTTTGGAGGGGTGATATCATGGACCTAGTTAGAGGGGAGGTAGTTCTCACCTGTTAGGATTAAGATCACAATTGATTACCTTTGTATAATCAACTAAACACGAAATTACACCAAAAGTAACATGTAACTAGAATTCAGAAACAACACAGAATATGAGAGACAATAAAATCTTGTATTAACACTCTTCTAGAAGGAAATACAATGAAGAAATCACACTCTTCCCACACCTCTTGGGCATACAGTAATTCTCCCTCAAGAGTTATTTCTCTCAACCAATTACAAACACAACTCAAACACAGAGTTGTTCCCTCCACCAGTAAGTGACAATCAACTCAACCATTGTTGCCTACTTCTAGTCCACCAAATACTCCAAGTACTCCAAGTAGATCTCCCTAATCTTACAGACCTGAAAATCAACTGATCTTACTTACCGTGTAGATCTCCCTTGATCTTGCACAACCTGTAAATCAACTGATCTTACAATTGGAAGGATCTCTTCCTTGTCCTTGATTACAATACAGCCCCATGGGTCTCTTAAATAGATCCCATACAAATAATAATTAGACTTCCCAATTACAATAATTAGAAATGTAGACTCAAGATTAAAATTAGTATTTACATGTAAACTAATTGTCTGTCTAAAATTAGACTAGTTTTAGAAACGCATGTAAATGCACACACACACAGAGATTGTCGACGTCGGTTCTTGTCTGACCAATGTCGATTGACCCCTAATTGATGTTAGTTATTGCATAGCTAAATATGATTGACATCATTTGATCAAACTGATGTTGGTTGCTTTGACACTCAGTAACCTCCTCCATTTGCATCAATGAAGCTTTTAGATCTACAACTTAATAATCTCCCACTTGGAGATAAATAGCTGCACCTATACCTATACCTATACATCATCTAATTTTGTTTCCTAGCTTGTATCCCTCTTCAAGTTCAATCTTGAAGACCAACATAAGTTAAATGAAGATTCAACTTCTCCTTTGTTCCTAGATTTGTTAACATTTCCATAGGGTTCTTATCCTTGCTAGCCACCATGACTGCAACAACCTTCTGCCTCTCAGAAATCTAGCTAACCGCCGTACCACCAATAATGAACACATATCCTATAGTGCTTCTCCTGTCATCTAAGTAACCTACCATATCTAAATCTACATACCCATGTAGAGAAGTGCTTGACCCTGCATAGCATGTATACCTGAAGCTGGTCCCTCTCAGATACCTAAGAATCCACTAAATTGCTTTCTAGTGCTCCTTTCCCAAATTGGCCATAAAATTGCCAACAACTCCCACTGCTTGGGCAATATCAGGTCTAGTACTCATGTACTCAACCTCATCTTAAGACAAAATCAACTTGTGACTTTCCCTATCTCTAGAAATAATCATGCCAAAGAATTTCCTTGTTGCTCCCAAATCCTTCATGGCAAACCTCTGAACTAATTTTACCCTTAGCTCAGCAATCTCCTACATGTGTGACCCTGCAACAAGCATATACACTACATACAGTAATAGAATAATGTAGCTAATATTATCCAACCTGGTAAAATAAATACAATGGTCACATTGACATTGACTAAAGCCATGCTTTGTCATACACCTGTTAAACCTTAAACACCATTGTCCTGCAGCTTGCTCAAGACCATATAACCTGGCCTTCTGTCTCACCTACCTATTCTCTCATTTCTTTAACCTAGGAATCCATTTGTCTTTCAGTGCTTTCATCCTAGCTGGCAACTCTACCAAATTTCCTGTTTGGTTCTCTTCCAAGGAATCAATTTCCTCATTCAAGATTACACTAACAACATCATCAACTTTCAAGATATTTGAAGCAGACACAGTATTACTAACTGCCATTACCAAACTATCCCAGCTTTTAGGTAAAGAGCATAAGATTAAGAGAGCCTTAATTTCATCATCAAAATAAATATTGACTGAAATTAACTGATTTACTAATCCATGGAAATCACTAAGATGACTATGTACCGATCCACCTTCCTGCATTTGCAAATTAAATAATTGTTTCATAAGAAGTACCTTATTTGAAGCTGAGGGTTTTTCATATAAATTTGCCAAAGATTCCATTAACTCTACTATTGTCTTTGCCTATGATAAGTTGGAAATCATAGATGATGCCACGCTCAACCTTATAGATCCCAGTGCCTTCCAATTAAGAACATTCCATTCTTCATCTTTCATATCTGTGGGCTTGCATGCAACCCCACCCAATGGTAAGTACATATATTTATGATATAGATAATCTTCTATCTGCATCCTCAATAATTGATAATTGTTGCCATTGAATTTCTCCATTCTTAGCTTACTTTCTTCTGCCATTGCCTTACTCCCACTCAATTAGAAACCCTTGAGAGTGACCTATAATCAACAAACACTAACCTGCTCTGAACTAGGATCTAATACCACTTGTCAGGATCTAGAACAGAAAGCTCTGATACCACTTGTTAGGATTAAGAGCACAATTGATTACCTTTGTATAAGCAACTAAACACAAAATTAAACTAGAAGTAACATGTAACTAGAATTTAGAAATAACACAAAATATGAGAGACAATATAATCTTGTATTAACACTCTTCCAGAATGAAATACAATGAATAAATCACACTCTTCCCACACTTCTTGGGCGTACAATAGTTATCCCTCAAGAGTTCTTTCTCTCAACCAATTACAAACACAATTCAAACACAGAGTTGTTCCCTCCATTAGTAAGTGATAATCAACTCAACCGTTGTTGCCTACTTCCAGTCCACCAAGTATTCCAAGTAAATCTCCCTGATCTTACACACCTGCAAATCAACTGATCTTACTTACCATGTAGATCTCCCCTGATCTTGCACAACCTAAAAATCAACTGATCTTACAATTGAAAGGATCTCTTCCTTGTCCTTGATTATAATACAGCCCCATGGGTCTCTTAAATAGATCCCATACAAACAATAATTAGACTTCCCAATTACAATAATTAGAAATGCAGACTCAAGACTAAAATTAGTCTTTACATACAAACTAACTGTCCATCTAAAATTAGACCAGTTTTGGAAATGCATGCAAATGCACACACACAAGCTGCCAATGTCAGTTCCTATCTGACCGATGCCGGCCGACCCCTAACCGATGTCGGTTATTGCATAGCTGAATATGACCGATGTTAGTTGATCAGACCAATGTTGGTTGCTCTGACACTCAGCAACCTCCTCCATTTGCATCAGTGAAGCTTTTAGATCCACAACTTAACATCACCCTCTTGGGGGAGAGGAGAAGGAAATTCTTTCTTGTGAATAATATATGACATTGAAACTCGATAGGTAGTTGTTATCTTATGTAATGGATCCTTTAAATATGCAAGGATTTTATTCTTGATTGAATTACACATAATAAAGAGATATCATGTTAAATAAGTTATTAGATTTATAAGTTATATATCAATATTTTTATAAATAATATTCCACATGAGATATAGAAAACAAGGGATAGAAAGCATGAATTTGTGCATGAATGCATAAACAACTTTGGCATGTGCTATGAAATTTTTAATGTGTTTAGCATGATAAACTTGAAAAAAAATCCATATGAGAGATAGAAAACAAGGGATAGAAAGAATGAATTTTTTCACGAAAGCATAAAGAACTTTGGCATGTGCTATGACATTTTGAATGTGTTTAGCATGATAAACTTGAAATTTTTTACATATGATAGATAAAAAGCAAGAGATTAAACCTTGTATTAAAGACAAGTAAACTTTTCTTTGAAGGAGAGGCATCTTACTATGTTTAACAAGGGATTTCTTAATATCATCCCATATTATGAAAAGTAAGCATGAAAGGAAAATAATTAAGATTTGTATTAACATATGGTAGACTTCATCATTCATGTACATGATAGGACCAAGTATGGTCTACTTATTATTTGCTAAAAATGCAAGAAATATTTGAAAATAAGTGAGATCGATTTTTGAAATTTGATTTCATATGTAAGGTGATACCTCAAGAAGAAATGGGATGTAGTAAATGTATCTAATGTTTGAAATATGATTATTTTAAAAATTACTATGAAATTTTGAAATTTAAAGTGAATTTTTGAGTGAAATATGCCAATAACAAACCAATAATTTATTGAAAAATTGGTGATTTAAAGAGACATAGTAGATGAAACTAGGGCTTTGAAAAATAAATATTTTTGAAAATTACTATTGAATTTTTAAAATTAAGGGGAATTTTTTATTTTTAAAAATTAGAAAATTACTGGGAAAATATTGGGACCTAGTATGGGCAACTAGGGTTTGACAGAAAAATATTTTAAAATTACTATGAAATTTTAAAATTTAATTCTATTATTTTATTTTATTATACTAGTAAAAAATTAGATAAATATGGGAAAAATCAATAGGAAAATTACCATAGGGTTTCTAGGGTTTTTATGCACAAATGAAGTAAGTCAGGTTCACCAAATGATTTAACAATTTTGGTAATATTGGTGTATTATTCCTAATTTAGATAAATGGTTTGAGTAGTAAAATTAGTAAATAAATATGTAATAATTAAGCTACTATTTTTTTTAAATTAGATTACAATTTTGACCTTTCTAAAAATAGTAATAAGATGGAGAAAATAAGATTTAGCTAAAAACTAGCTAATACGATTGAGATAGGATCTGAGATTCACTATGTAGGACTAGGACACTATCAAAAACTAAGATATAAACTTAATTTTATGGTTTGATAGGAGAAATAAAAGTGGTTAGGAGTGGCATCAACACTATAGTCCACCTCTACCATTGTTGTCCTAAGGATTTGAGCTTTTTGGGCTTTGTTTGCCAGGTCTGTGTGACCCTGTCTATGAAGTTTTGAAAATTGGAAGTCTGAAGCTCTCTATAGATTACATTTTATCTTTAAACCCTATATTCCATTATTCTTTTACCAATTTTGAGAGGGGGGGTTAGTGTGTGTAAAATTCATTGAATATATATCCACACCCTTCATGTGGGCATGTTGCCTACATACCAATACTTTGAAGAGAGATCAAGCCATATGTAGTTTTCCCACTTGATGTGCTTTGTACGGTTGAGTGTATGAATATGCAAAATGATAGACTAGACATACTTGAGGTGCTAGGGACTGGTGTAAGGATTTTAATAATCTTTTAAGTGTATTGGTTTGTTTTATATAGATAATAAAGAAGATTTTTTTAAGTAGTCTTGATTGTATTCTTGATTACTTCCTATTTTTTTCTAACCCTTTCCAAATGATCTTTGAATGGGATTATATAGGGATCTATTGGTTATGGATTGAATGTACTCACGTTTAGCTGACAAGGAGAAGGATGGGGAACTATAAGTAATTTTCCATTGGGGCTAAAATTGTACTTGGATAGGAGCACCAAAAATGGATAGGAGTGCCACTGGTATTATGGTCCAAGTGTGATGCTATTATCCTAAGCTAAAGGGGCCTAGGAGGATGGATTAGTCCTCAAAAAAGGGGTCTGTCTCAACTATGATCAAGTTTGGAAGGCTATGGATGACTGGGAATCAATAAAAATATCCGTAAGGGACATGAAAGCAAGCAAGATGTGCTTATGGGTTAGGTTTCACAAACCACACTCAAGTTACCAATTTTTACATTTTATATGACTATAAAAATACATAATAGTATGTTTATGATTTTAATATATCGTACCATACTTTACTTTTACATAATTTATTCTTTATTTTGTTCATGTGCTTAAAACATCAACATTCATCATGATTATTAAATATCATTGATGGTAATGTGTTTTATGCTATATTATATATTAGGTTACTCAAAAAAAATTATTATTAGAAATCCAATGCAAGGAATTAAAAAAAACTATACTATAGCTATGTCACATTCTAATCCATATATGAATCCAATCATACATCACATAACCCATAATCCATAATTCATATGTGGAAAGAATTGAAACATGTTAGTGTAAATCAAAATGCAAGAAATATAACTAGTGTTACACATATCCATACATCTATAAATCATGTATAAATTCCATATAAAATAAATATAAACAATACATAATGTCCATCCACATAGTACAAATTCTCATAATCATTATATATATATATATATATATATATATATATATATATATATATAATGTGTCTATACAAAAGGTACATCTAAAAATATCTAGACATAGATTAACCAATATGTTATATATCCACAATATCATGTCTCATCATATCTCTTTGAATGAGTGTTAGGTGTTGAGAATAGTTCCTCATATCATGGTGTGCCTAATGAATGACCCATCACACATTGTACCTATCCCACTAACCTCTCTGACTCAATCATCTAGACTGATCTCCTTGATGTAGAACATCTCATAGAGTACTCTCTAAAATATTTTGCCTTCTGAGAATGTGGCATAACCTCTTCATATAAATTCTTGTAATATGTGGCCTACTCCATGTCCCTCATCACTCTGTCTCATGTAGTGATTTATACCTATATAGATAGTAATGCCCTGGCCTCTACTAGCTCAGTCTTATTGTGTATCTCTCGTATTTGTAGCATTATGTTAATGCTATATAGTCTAGAGTCTAGGTATATAAATCATTTTTAATATCTATTTTAGCCATCCCATCCATAATAGCTTGTAACCTGTGAACCTTAGACTATAATAATCTAATCTCATCTATTTGGTCCCCTCTACCATCAACCACACTATTTAATCTAGAAGCCTCAATGTATAATCTAGTAATATCCTTATCATGAGCTCTAATCTCCTCCCAGAGTCTATCCACAAGAGCATATTCCTCTCTAGATCTCGAAGTGCATGAAGAAATAGACACATCCCCCTATCTATTTGGTGTCTTATGTTTATCTCATGACCACATCTTCCCCCTCACTATTAACTTTTATAAACATATTCTCCCTGATAACTACTCTGTATTAAAATACATCCTTGTATACACATCTATATCAACCCTTATTATTATTATTATTAATTTGACCTGTCAAGGCCAAATTACTACCCCTATCATTCAAAATTTTCCCAAATTTGGTCAATAGCCCTTTGTAGTGGGTCAAATCGATGAATTTTGACCTTGAAGAGAAAATTATGATGTAAAATGTAAACAAATGTTTTCAAAAAATAAAATTTAATTCCAAAATAGCTTTGAAGATGTCCAAAAACATTAAAATGGCTTAATCCTAATGTTTCATAACTTGAAAAGGACATTTGATATGTCTTATAAGCCAAAAAGGGTCCTTTTTCACCCCACACATACAAATTTACAAGTTTTAAACATGGAAAAAGTTCAAAAAGTCTATTTATTCATGTTATAACATGTATTTCTTCTCAATACTTCCATTCCAAGTGGTGGAAGGCTTTGTTCATCTTTTATAATGGCAAAAGGAGCTTAATTCCTCTCATTTTGCAAGCAAAGTATGGATTTCATACATATAAGGTATGGGTTATCATTTTCAAGGCATATCCAAGATTAAATAGGAGTTTCATGGTAATTTATGGTAATACAAGCCCAAAACCAATCTTCTATTAGCACTTGCCCAGTTTGCACAAAGGGACCTACCTATAGTTTTTATGATGGTACAAACTACTGGAGGAGAGTGAAGGTCTAAAATATTATGGTGAATAAAGTAGAATAAAATATATTATTGATGGTATTAGTGTCTCCTCAATTGGATTCTCCAAGCTCATGAAACATCCATTTGAAGATAGGTCAATTTTTGCTACCCTGCAACTAAAAAGGCAATCAATTTTCTCAAATTTATCTTCACCAGGGCAAAGTTTTAGGGAAATTTAAATTGTTATAAAATATTTGGAACTTGATATATATTTTAATTACCTTCTTAAGTTTTTATTCATGAAATTAAAGGTCAAACAATGCTTAAAAACTCAGCCATTCAATCTACAGTATTGACATGCTTACAAGGAAGGTTGTACGGTCATGGGAGAAGGAAGCAGCTTCAAGTTTTTAATAAATTCATGTTTTTAGGGTTTCCATCGTGGTTCTAATTTTTTTAATAATTTTCTCAAGGAAATCCTCTAATAAAATACATTTCTTAAGCCCATATCCATGCTTCCATATGTCTCAAATGGGCTAGTTTAGCATTCTTTAAGGATTTTTTGCAAATTTTAACATTTTAAAAGAAAACCATGTTTCAAATTCACCTCCTTGCACTCCTTTAATGCCCTCAAAATTCATGTTTTATGATAATTTAGTTCCCATGTTTGAATTTAACTCTTTATCTTTGCCTTGTCACACTCCTCCATGCTCCTTTCCCACCACCATCCCAGCCACCCCATCTCACTATCATACAGAGCCATTTTCCATTATTTTCAAACTTCTTGTTCATCCTCCATCAAGTTTTCATCCACAATCTCCATTAATTGTCATTTCACCCCTCCACCCAACTCTATTCCATAGTTTCATGGTTAGAAAGATCCAAGGGCTAGTTGAAGTCAAAAGCAAGGTGAAAGGAGACGTATACCTAGCCAAGTACTATGCACAAGGCAGAATGAAGCATCTATAGAAGATGGCATAGTCAGGTATATTTAAGATTGGAATGAGGTTTCAAAGGTGAAAGATAATCTTCATAATGTTCAATTAATGATAAAATAAATCATTTTAATGAAAAGGAAAGAAGGTGGAGATCACCATAAGCACCAAGGGTAGATATATCACCTATCAAGGTTATACACAATCATAAAAGTGACCCACAATAGATATAAAATAGTCATAGAAATATTATGGATATATCAAACCCAAAAGGGTTATGATATCTCTTCTTAGGGATTATGCCATAACATAATCAACCATATAAGGAATAATAGATCATATTTGAGTTTCAAGATAGGCCTAAGGGGAAAATGACCACCTACAGCTACTAAAGGTTGTTCACAGCTAGAAAGGGCTAGGGATTTTAAGTTATAAAGCATGACATCAATATTATGAGGAGATTGAACAAGCAATATAAGGTTTACCAATCCCTACAAGGTTTCATTCATGCCTTGAGTAGTAAAGAGGTAGTCATAAAATTATTCTCAAGATCACTTGTAACCATAAGATCTATGGAATACTCACCTACAACCCTCAAAGAAAGATACAATGCTAATCATGCTAGAGTGTGGGATAAGAGGTAATATTTCACTGTTTAAATACTTTTTGTGTGTGATATTTTATCATATATTTGAGATGAAAAGGGTCACTTTGTGATGTCATAGGTAGTGATTAAGACCTATGGGCTCAGTCCATACAAATAACATCATACAACCATCTACAAGGGTAGGGATATAGTCACTTTTAAGGATGGTATTTCAAGGTTGAAAATAATGGTATAAGGTAGATATTCAATTAATTATGTTTCAAATAGTTTATATCATTGAGGAGGATTGAATAGCACTACATAGAACCTCTCAACACACTATGACCTATAGGCTTGTACCTTTCTAAACAAAGCCAAATTTTTAACATGATGATCTTTCATAAAAGCTTTAGGTTTGTTTAGTCACTAAGGTACATAGGTACTAAAGGAACTCATCTCAATAGACCTAAATTATAAAAGGTATGGATTTGAATAATCCTAAAGTAATTTTCCCTAGTTATGACTACCTACAACCACCACAATTTCAAGCTCCAGCCAACCCTAAGCATGTTACATCAAGGGTAAACATCATGATCTTGAGGAGACTAAAAAATATAAAAGTGTTATAAACTTTTTTTAAGATAATTTTGGTAATTCATAACATCCTCATGATTTTTTCATTTTTGACACTCTCTAGACACTCCCATAGGTTCCCAATTTGTGCACAGACTTATGAATACAACATACACATGTAGTTATTTTATTTCTATGTAAATACAATAGTTGGTGACTAATAGGGTCTACCAAGGAATGACTAACAACATGAAGATGGTTATGAAAATTATTAATCATATAAATGAGATTTTTATGGGGTTTAAGAACCCAATATAACCCTCTATGGCTAAGAGGAGAAATAAGCTATATCAAAACCCTAAGTACACCTTTAGGGTCTACCTAGTAGGTTTGACCTAATAATTTAACAATAAGCCCTCCTAAGAGAATGAAGACTTTTTTAATGAGTTAATTTTAATATGGATATCCCCAACATAGTTTTAAGGAGAAATGGAGATTCAAGAATAAGAAAATTTTATAAAAAAGTATAAATGCAATCAAAATCATGCTACCTTTAGCCACCATTAAGAGAAACTATAAGCATACTAATCATAGAGGGTTAAAGAATGAAACCCTAGGCTAAGAAGGTAACTAAGATAAATAAAAGGAATTTATAAGAGGTTTTGAGTAGGAATAAGTATCATATAGGTTTTGGAGGCTTGTAACCACTAATCAAACATCACTTATAGCTAGAAAATGCAACCTACAATCCTTCTTAGCCTACAGTTCATTTATAATGAAATGAATGCAAGATTATCAAGAGAGAGGGTTTTAAGTTTTGATATATTTTTGAAGATTATTGAGACTTTTTAAATAATCATAGACTCCTAGACTACACCTTTGATCTTCTTAGGGTCTAAGTCGTGTACTTGGTCCAAACAAATATGGTAGTGCAAACACAATCATATGAAGCAAGACTAATTCAAGGGGTTCATATTGAGATGTCATATACAAGTAAATGAAAATTCACAATCAAATCCTTCATAAAATATGATTGGACAATGAAAACTCAAGATTGAAGATGATAGTACAAGTGCATTGTATGGATAGATGCCAATTTTGAAGCCTAATTACCTTGTTAGGAGGTTTAAGCATGCTTGAAATAGGGGTAGAGTATGTTTTTCAACATATTGATAGGACTATTGTGATAAATAAAGAATATTTTTGACCTTTAAACCTCTCAAACATCATGAAATCATCTGGAAACACCAAAACTCAATCAAATATGCACATAGTCCATGTACAAGGGGTCAATTTTGAAGGAAATTAAGAATTTTGGGAGCTATAGGTGGAGTTAGGACTTTAAATTTTATGATAAAAGTAATAAATACTTCAAGAATACTTTTATAAATTTTAAAATTCATTGGATGAGTGGAGATACTTTATATTTTGTCACAGTCATTAACATGTCTTTTGGAGACAACCATTGGAGCAGATAGTGTTTTAAAGTGCCATAAAAGTTTATAAGCTTGAGTGAAAGTTTTAAAATCATGGGATTATGTTTTTACTTTATCATAGTAAATTTAAATATTTAAAAAACTACAAATCATAACCAAACCATGCTCATACATGCTTTTGTAAGTAAATAGCCATATAGGCAAAAAAGGCATTTTTGACTTTTCAAGAAAAGAGATGCTTTCAGAGTGTTTTGATAGAATTATATAGACCCCATGATGATTTTTTTAGGCTTTTTTAATTTGGGTAAGAGTCATTTTAATCTTGGTGAAGTTTTTTAATTTTTGTAGTTTTAGACACCCTTCCAAGCCTCTTGTTTAGATGCTTGTATCTTTTACCACATGAGGATTTTGGATGAATTATATTAGTATGTTTTTAGTACCAATATTTAATTATAATTCATGAAAATTTGAGATTAGTCGATGGGTTATTCGTTATGAACAATTTTTAAGAGTGTAGGCAGCCCAGAATGCAAGTAAAACCCTACAAGGAAATTTCCTACACGTGATAGCTTTTCATATCTATTGCATGGAACCCAATATTTTTAGGGATTTTATTTAAATCATTTTTCTACATATAAATGTAAATATTTTTGGATTTTTAGGTATGTACTTCATGAATCATCATTTTGAATATTTAGCTTTAAAACCCTCTTAAACCCTCAAAAAACCAATTTTGTAAAAGGTTGATTTTATTTCCATAAAATCATCATGGATAAACTTGAAAAAATTTCAAAAATAAATTACTTTTATATATAATTCCAAAAATTCCAATTTTATCCATGGAGATGTATAGATGAGGGCAAAATTCATGCTTTTGTGGAAAAAGCATGTAAAATGAAGTATAGGGAAGTTAAATGAAATAAAATAAATAGAGATTAAAGAATGAGACTTATTATTCATCCAAAAATATTCATTTTATTATAAATAATCCTATAAATGATGCTACCAACTCAATCAAAATGGCCATTATGTAGGAAAATAGAGCAAAATAGGTATAGTCAACCCTATTGACTGAATGACGAGTGTTTTCTCATCAAAATAACATATATTATGATGTGAAAAGTTTTTCCAATTATTTTTCATTGTTTTTTCAGGTTTCATGGTGTCTTTTTATAGGTTTCATGGATTCCAAGCACACAGATTGGCTTTTAGGCCTATTTGGCTTAGTAGGCCTCATTGATCAAGTGTCAAGTTTGAGTTTGGCATTAAGAGAAGCTATCAAGGAGTTAAAAATGAGTTTAAATTTTTCATATATAATGTTAAATGGAGATATCATGCACATATAATCCTTAAAAATTCCATTTTCATTCAGGAAGAGACTAAAGAGGTAGTTAACTAGTCTTAAGGAGCCATGACTCTAATTTGACTAGTGGATAGGTCATGCGTCTATCCTTGGTTAACATGTCATTCCAATATTTGAAATACATAAAATATATCTTATACTAAGAGAATTAAAAAAAAAATTGTGTCATTTCATGCAAAGGAATATTGACTTGTCAACATAGGCCCATCACCTTATTCCTACACCAACTTTGAGGATCATGCTTGTTTTATGGAGTTTAAAGAAAATTAAAGTCTTTTTTAATTTTATAAAGGGATTAGATATTTATTTAACTAATAAATACTAATAATTATCTCATTTAAATTTCACATTGGTTTAAATGTTTATTTTTGACATATATATTAGTTTTTTTAAGCCATTTTGGATTATTCCTAAAGCTAAAGAGAAACTGTAATTTTGGCATCATTTATCAATAAAGGAAATATTATTCACATGAGTTTTATATTAAAATAGAGTTTATTTTTTAATATTTACTATCATATAATTGGTGTATATATATATATATATATATATATATATATATATATATATATATATATATATATATATATATATATATATATATATATATATATATATATATATCCCATTCTTTTAGTTTATTTCTCACTTACTAAGATAATCTCATCCTCTACAAGTCAACTAAAGAGCTAGGAACAAAAATTGCTTTGCAAGCTTCTTTCTATGCCTATTTTGAAACAATTATGTTTATGATTTACTAAATAGTTTATTTTTGGTTCATATGTGTGCCTTAATTTTAAAATTATGTCATATAATAATCATTACTCTGGTATGTCACCCCATTAGATAGGATTTCCCATTTTAACTTCTTTCTTCCCTTTTCACCCCAAAAAAGGAAAATAGTAGATTAGTTTTAGTGATAGATCTTAAGGGAACCATCCCTCTCTAGATGTTATTATTAATTAAGATTCACCCACACTCTGAGAATATATAATTATATCATTTGGAGAGAAGGTGTTCTCTACACATCTTCAAATAGGGTGCACTCCAAATTGATAACACCTACCTCACATAAAATCTCTACATCCTCCACCTTAATAATATCCACCATGAATCCTATATCTTATGCTCTTTCTCTTCCTCTATCTCCTATAACATCCCTCCTAATCCTAGATCCCAATTTTATGCCTTATGGCTACCTACTCAAGCTAGCCACCAATTTATACCTTCATGTTTGAGGTGGTGTATATGGAATATTAAGTCTCAATGGCCTCTATTTATCCCACAAATATACATATCCATCAACAACTCATGCATTAATCATATCTCTCTGATCACTCCATCTAGCTATCTACAATTATAACTAAATATGAGTTCCTATCATTGGATCAATGGTCATACCCCACTGCACTCTCTCCCTCATTGATTGTGTAAATACATGTGCACTAGATGGTATATGTTGTCTCACCCTAAACTGTCTCATCACCCTATCTAGGAGATAGTTCTCAATGCTATAGTCATGTCTCCTAATAATATATCAAAGAGTCATCATATAATACATGTGTAAACCATATGTTCCCACTAAAATATGATATCCTTGTATGGTATCTAGGTGATTTGGTCATCACCTAACTTTTTAATAACCCTCTTATAAAAATCCAAATCCCATAAATGTGGTATATAAGTGCCAATGATCATATTTCAATTGTATACCAATGGTTCATCAACAAAATGAGTGCTCATGTGTCCAAATGTCCTCTCTATAGCAATGTGATCCCAACATCACACTTGTAGTAATGTCAAAGGCCTAATCTCCCTTCCATATGTATAAGTTTCATGATGTAAATAATGGTACAGGTGTGCTATTATGCATGAACCCCATGAAAATATATCACCCATCTCCATCATATCTCCAATAATATATAAAAAACCAATTGGACATAACCTCCCACTCTTGTCAGGTAGCATAATGCCATTGACAATAGCCATGTGTATAATCATCAAAGAATCCATCTCTAATTTAGTAAAATAATTTGCATCTAAACTAACTCTAAAAATACGAATAATACCATCACCAAAAATTTTAAATAATGTGATCTCATGTGGATCCTTCCCCCAGTATACCCATCTCCCTTGTATCAAAATATGCATAATCCAATACACATCCTCCAGTGTGACTATCATCTCTTATATCAGTAAGTGAAATGTACTAGTATCCTTGTGCCATCTCTTTGCAACTGATGTCAGTGGTAGCCTATCTACTTTAATCTATGCAATTTGTGTAATATAATATAAACCACTCACCTCTAGAACTACAAACTCATACTCTATAAAGCTCCCAATTTGTGCCATCACTCTAGGTCTCCACTCTTGATTGATCAACACTGGTAATACCTCCTACTAATCACACATGTTATCATGTAATTAATTTTACTCATAATAAAATTCAAATCATCACTATGTTATAATAATTAAAACAAAAAACAAAAAGAAAACAAGTATACTACCAAACAAACATATTCAATCTATGTCTTCATACATCATTTTAATACCATTTATCTTTTCTTGAAATCTTATTTTGCTCTTTAAAACATGTATTCTCTTTTACATTAAGCATTTTTGCTTCTAAATTGTTTGATTTTTCTATCAACCATTCAATTTTGCCTTTCCCAACCAAACCCATAACTTTATTAACCTCCTTTGAGTCAACCCCTGAGTTGTCAATAAGTTTGACTCATTCTTACTGGCTCAACTAACCAACCCCATACTTTTCTCAACAATTTGAAATGGCATTCACCCTCATGGGTGAGGAATCATTATCCACCATTGATTATTTGGTTCATTTAATAAATCCAAATAATCCTCCACCATTTGGGTTATTCCTCTAGAAAACTATAAATAAGCTTGAAAACCATCATTTTCATCCATCATGACTTATCCTAATGAAATTTTATTCAATTAACAAGTGAATCTAAGTGAATTTTTATGTTATCCTTTGCATTAGAAGAGTGAGAAACCACATTTTAAAAGATAAAATCAAGTTTACATTGTAATGGAGGAAACTTGCATATTTGATATAAGTTTGTGTATATTATTTTATTTATTTATTGATCTATCTTAGTTTGAATTTATCTTAGATTAAGATTTAATAATTACTTAATTTCATAGCATTTATATATTTAGTTCATACAGATTGCTTTGTGTGATTTTTCTCCTTTTGCTACATGTATGCATCCAGAGATGGATTAAATACTTGATAATGCTTTACTTGATCTAAATGTATTAGGATACTAACATGGCTAGAGGTTGCTTTAAATTAATATAATTGAATTTGGGAAGAATGGGAAAGCTTTTATCAGTGTGATATAGTATAAATGTACCTCCATACTAAAATTTCCAAGTGATATAATACGTAACTGAGATGTGCATTAGTGTGCAATAGTATAAATGTGCTTCCATAGTGAAATTTCTAAGTGATAGAATATGTGACTTAGATGTGCATTTATAAAACTCTAAAAGGGGAAAATGTCACACTACATATCCTAAAAATATATACCAATATGTAAGGAAGGTTTTTAATTTAAAAATTATTAGTTACTATGGTAAAGGACATAATCAACCCCTAATGTCCCATTCTAGTCAATTTTGTCCTATAAGGGTGGTGTTTGATTTTAGAAATTTAAATGTCCATACAAATTCTTAGAGAGATTTTTAGTGATTAATAATATTTTTATAGGTGTAATACATAAAATTATAAATGGATACATCCATATAATTAATTAGGATGTGGTGAAGTGGAAAAGTAGGTCTAGATTAATTTCTCAAGTCATTTAATGTAAAAGTGGGATAAAACTAACATTATCAAGTATTGAAGGCCAAATTTGATTGATTACATTTTCTCCTCCTTTATTATATCAATGAAATTACTAGAGTAAAAGGAAAGATATACCTAAGTGTGTAAAACACACTTTACCTTTGAGAAGATACTTCATTTGTGCAAGATACTTTAACTTATCCAATCATGTAATAATTCATGAAGTAGTCATTTTTTTTCATTTGAAATTTTAAAAAGATAGAACATTGAACATTTAAAATTTGAAAAGAGAGCAAGGGAAGAATACATATATATGTTTGATACAAATGTTACTTTTTTAACGTTATCTTGAAGATGTTGCTTCTTTAAGCATTAGAGAATTGGTGTTTCCCATGAAACACTTGTATAAAATGGTTTCTTTGGTGAACCAATGGGGAATAGAGGGTGATAAATCCCCAATTAGGATCAAACATGGATATAAATTAGAACCCATTGAAGGATGCATAAACCTCAATTTTAATTTTTACTATTTGTAACCTGAAGAAGGAAATTGGTTGGAATCCATAATGTATTTGTGAATGATAATTTTTTTATAGGGTGTTGAATCTCTAAGTGATTCATTATTCACTTTAATCAAATAAACTACTATAGATAGAATATATATTCTATTGGTTGAATATTTTGTCTATCAGCATACTGGTAAACAAAATAGGTCTTATCAACCAAAGCAAGAAGATTAGTCATCCTAATGTGTAAGTTTATCACATCAAAAGGAGACTGTTCTCTCCTCTCATCAAGGGGAGGTTCCCTATTGATATGTTATGTATATGTATAAACAAAAAATAATAATACTCAAGGGTAGGACCAGACATCCATCCTTTTTTCTTCAGAGATGATGTATATAAAACAAAGGAAAAACTCAAGGGCATGACAAATAGCTCTCCTCTTCTTTCAGGAAAAACTATTCAGCTAGCCACAAGAATACTCTTGGAAATTAAAGTAGAGTGTAATGAGGAGTATGAGAACCAACAAATCAATACATAGCACAAAGTCTATACTTGAAATACTCAAGATTGATATACGAAGGGCAATGAAAGCTCAAAGTCTTCTCAAAGTCCTTTACACAACAATGAAAAAGCAAACACACTGAAGGTAGCTATGGGGGCACAAAGTCTCTCCACAGTTGATTCTTCAGGACACCTTTTTGACTAATTTACTAATCCTGTTTATTAAATTAATGAAACATAAAAGATATCACAACACAAAGTCTAAAAAAGTCCCTTGTTTTCATGAACAGAATATGATTAACAGATTGAGCATAAAGTCTCAATGATGCCTCTCAATTTCAGTAGAGTTTCATTCAGATTGTCAAAAAGAAGATGCTTTTACACTAAAAGAAAGTCCCTTATATAGCCATTTCAAGAAGGACTCAGGAATAGTAATACATCATGATGCATTGGGAAATGTTAGAAAGACAAGCTAGAACTTTGGGGCATTTTACCCATTTGATCTTCTTAATGTAGATAAACAAGTCGTGCAATTGAAATATTACAACCTTTAATGTCCACCTGGCGATCTGATCTTGTCTTCATCATTCCTCCTTTCTAGATTAATTGAATCGAGCCTTGTATTCATCCATTGTTCTGCCTTTCCTCACTTTCAGCTGGTTTTTAATTTGAATTTTGGAAATGCATTTAGGTCTATAAATCAAAGGCTATTTTACTGTCTTTTAAAATTGATGTTTACATGCCCATCAATATGCTTCCAACAGCTAGTTGAGTATGTTGAATTTGACATCTTTATGGGCGTCACCGCTTGGTCTTCTGCTTACCACTTTTTTGAATTAGACATACCCATTTGGGCATTGAGAAATGATCCTTGTTGAGCCCTTTATTTTGGCCACCGAGATTTCCCCACAAGGGTACCTGCCCTTCAAGGTCCTTTGGCAGCCCTTTATTTTATCAATCTTCATGGACAAATATTTCCCTAGGCTTTTGTTTTGGCAGTCCCCATAGACAAATGTTTCCCCAGGCTTTATTTTTGTGTACAAATCCCTAGGGAAAATTCCTAGGTGTTTGACTTGAAATCTCCCCGTGGGTAATTCTATGGACATTTGTCCCACAGAAAATTCCTGCAGATAAAAAGTCTAGGTAAAATTCCTTTGGACAAAAAGTCTGGGTAAAATTCTCGCAGACAAAAAGTCCATGGAAATTTGTTCTACCAAGTATTTGAATAAGTCTTTGGATATCTTTTGAAAATCCGAAGGGTGTTTTGGTCGATTAAGTGTCCTTCACAAGGGCACTTGTCCTTCGAAAAAGTTCCTTTCAGCATTGAACCACCCCTTTGAACTTGGCCGATGAACCATTAGTTGAACCAGTTCAAAGGTTCAATGAAGCATGCCAAGTCCTTTTGAAACAAAGCTAATGAACCATTGGATGAACTTTGACATTGAACCAAATATTTGAAATTGCCTTTGAACCAATAGTTGAACCATTTGATTAAACCTATCTGTTGAACCGATTTAATGGTTCAACAAAGAGTGGCAAGTCCTTTGAAACAAAGCTGATGAACCATTCAATAAGCCAAATGGTTGAACTAAGTGAATGAACCTACTGTTGAACCTTTTTGTTGAACCTAGACGTTGAACCATGTTTTGGTTTAATGGTTCAAACAATGCTTTCAACTGACTTACGAACCAAATGGTCAAACCAAAAGATGTTGAAACAAAGGTAATGAACCATCTCAGTGAAATAAAGCATTGAACTGCTTGTTTGAACTTAGCCCTTGAACCTATAAAAATGAATCTGCCTGTAGCGTCCATAGATTTTCCTTTTCTTGCATGGTTCATAGATTTTTCTTCCTGCTGAGTCTATAGATTCAAGCCTGCAGAGTCTGTAGATTCAAGCCTGTAGAGTTCGTAAATTCAAGAAAATCTTGAAAACTAAAGAATTTGAATGCCCAAGACAAATTTTGAAAAGAGAAGAGATAATTTTGGTCTATAAGACCAAAATATTTCAAATGTTGTCCTAAAAATGAAAGCTATTTTTGGGGAACAACATATTCAATTGTCACTTTTTACCTAGTTATTAAATTCAGGATTAAAAGATAATGGATAACATCCATGATCCTACCATGGCTACAAATAGTAAATAGTGTTGAAAATATGGAATTAATTTGTATCATGCACCTTTAATTTTAAAAAAAAGTATAATGTTTATGAATCTATATGAATCCCCCATGTGATAAATGTAAAACATGTAATTATATGTAGATGAAAAATTTGTGATTTATGTTTGAATCTTGTGCTTGAATTTGTATCATACACCCAAAATTGTATGAATTTATAACATATTCATATAATTTGAATACATATACATGGAATATGACCACATAATTTGTACCAATAACTTAAATTTGAACCATTTTTTAATTCTTTGAAACTTTATTTTGTACCCAAAAATTATTTTTTCTCAGAGGCTCATTTTATATATGAAATTCCCACTAAAATACCCCCCTTTTGAAGTGTTTTAATGTGTCTTGAAATTCACTCATCTCAAAATAAAATTTAACTATATCATGTGTAGTATTATATAATAGTTAAATGTTTTATAACATATGAAAAAAACATTTCATCATAGTAAGATATGTATCATTCAAATCATGTATCCAACATATGATTCAAGGTCTAAAGTGTTGAATATAGATAAATTTATCAATGAAGGTCATAGTTATAAATTGTAATAAAATAAATCTAGGCAATAGTTAGTGAACAATATGGATCATGGTACTCATTAAAATAAACAAGATCAACAAGAACACAAACACAACATGCACAATGTCAAACAATAAGGCCAAAGGCTAAGAACAAGAGACATGGTTAAATTGCAAAATAAAATAAGGGACATGTTAAATAATTTCACAAAACATAAGGCTAAGGACCACAATAAATGGACATGTTAAAATTTTACACAAAATATAGGGATAATGGCCACAAGCAATGGACATGTTCAATACAGATACTTAGAAAATGTCTCATATATATGTTCAAGAAATTTTCATGCAAAGGACAAAGGATGAACATAATATACAATCAAATTCTAATCTATTAAGTATAAGTAATAACATAAATGAATCATAAAACTATAATATAGTCTACACCATGTATATGTAATGTGATCATATCCTACAAAATAGCAATATCCATGTACATAATGTAAGATATAGATGTTAGCAAGGCATCTATAAAGAAAATAAAAGATCAACATAGTATAGGATTTATATAATGAAAACACTTTTAAAAATTGTAACCTTTGGATAAGATGTCCCCAATATAGCATTACCACTAGGTATAGCCAAATCTAACATCTTAGTCTTTGTGAAATTTATGTCCTGCATCACACTCATAAATCTTACTGAAATTCATGTGTTATAGGAAAGGAGTAAGGTATCTACCAATAATAAGATAAATAAACATATGAAAATATTGTAAAATAGATGTCTAATTATGTTGAGATTCTCATTTTAGATTTTTAAAATATTTTGAATGTTTTTTGTATTTTTTGAAATATATGATTTTTTTGTTATTTTTTAAAATTTTGAAACTAGAGCTCAATATAATAGTAAATAAACCATCAGATCTAAATTATAATAAAGAGAAGGGATTAAAATAATTTGTAACATGTCTATGTAAAATATGCATTGAATATGATGGCAGTCCATGTATGAGAAAGATGTCCCCATTGCATATGTATTATGGCCAAAAGGCATGTAGAAGATAGAATAGGAATGTAGAGTAGTGATTATACATCCTCATCGCATAAAATTTACACTTTTAATCTCGTTTAATACACATGTATTAAAAAAATGACACATAAATAAAATATTTTACATGAATAATATTGTTGTGTAAACTGAAGCTAAGTGTGGTACCAAAAATTTTGTTGCATTAAGGATCTATTTTTTCTCATTTTTTTATTTGGATGTGAAAAATGCTACATGACATAATATTTTGGCTCAAGATAGTAATGGTAGTCAATGTTGACTATTTTTTGTTGATATCATCTATTATAAACATGATGGTAGTAAAGGTTGTTATGATAGACTTT
Source organism: Torreya grandis (assembly GCA_037957365.1). NCBI lineage: Eukaryota > Viridiplantae > Streptophyta > Pinopsida > Cupressales > Taxaceae > Torreya > Torreya grandis. Next base: position 1,196,037 of record JARHVA010003157.1, on the reverse strand, counting down.
ATATTTGGAAAGTGAAAAGGAAGAGCCAAGAGTCCAAAAAGATACAAATAGACAAGGGATATAATATTTAACTTATCACATGTGGAAAAATTATAATAATATCATGATGAAGCAAATAAGAAACTATGTACAATCATTTTTTAATGTTTTTGAATTAACCAATAACATGGTCCATATGATGTTCCTATCAAGTGCCTGCATAACATGTAATCACCTTATTAATTATTTTTTAAACCACTAATTGAGATGGGATGATGATGTCTAGGCCCTATGTTATCAATATTATTATGTCAATCCTCTTCATAATCATGATTGTAATTATCTTGTTGTTCTCAATTTTTTTTGTGCCACTCTTATCATTGTTTGTATTGATATATGTAAAACCAAATGCAACATACTCTAAAATTGATTTTTTTATTTCTTTCAATTTTCCATATGTGTTATATCATTTGTTGTTGTTGTGATGGTATAAGTTATCTTTGATGGAATGTTAGTTACAAAAAATTTATCCTTTATCTTTTCTTTCTCTACATATTTTTTCTCTCTTGAAATTGTAACCATTTCACTTTCATGCTTAAATTCAACAAGTCATAATCTTTACCAAAGTTTCCCCCATTGATCGCATCCATTATTTTCCTAGTGTTTCATTTCATTGATCCAAGGTAGGGTCAATGTGAAATATAATGGAACATGTTTTTTATCCCAAGTGTTATTGTTATCTCAATGGATATAATGTAGCATTAAGACCCATTAATATTATCCAAGTTTTGATTGGCATACCCAAGATGTTGGATAAGTTTCATGATACACATATTCACTTCATGAAAAGATTTCATCTTTATCTTTTTAAATTTCTTTCCATCAATGTGAAGATTAAGAATCAAAGGCTATAAATATGATAGATGATTTGTAAATGCCTCCTTTATAACCACATTATTCATCACTTTTTCACAATGCCATATGAGATCTACTATTTCAATACTTTTTTGCATTATCATATTTAGGAATACCTAAAATATATGTGTTTTTTCTATTTAGTTGATCTTTAGCTATTAATTTTGAATTTCCACAGTATACCCTTAGATAATGGGTGTGAATAAAGTATGAGATAAATTTTCATTTAAAGGATTGAAATTTAAATTGTCTAGTTGATATTTTGTCATATTAACCAATATTAGATTCATTGTCATTACTATCATAATAAAATAAAAAATGGACATCTTGTACATTTGAATTTACTAGTAAAGGAATATTAGGATTAAGTTGAGGTTCAACCACATTATCTTGATGTTCTTTTTGTATAATTTATTTTCATTTGTTCCTTTTGTAACTCTTTTTATTCAAATTGAATTTTTTTTCCAGTTTTCAATTGTGATTCATGCAATCTTATTTTTTGTTCTTGTATTCTTTTGAGTTATATTTGAATCTATATTTGTGTTAGCTTCAATTGATCAATATCCTGCAACTCCTATTGGTCCATCCAAAACTTTTATTGTTATATTTTTTGTTTGTTATTATTTGACTCTTTGTTTCATATGTGTATCTTTAATCCCAATGGATATAACTTGAGAAGGTGGGATGATATATGAATTATCTAACTTTTATTGAGATGCCTTGAATCTAAAATATTTAAAATGGTTATCATTTGTAGGAAATAAAGATTAGTATCCTTCATGCATGACTTTAAGACACGTATGAAATGTAGACGGTATTATTGCCATCATATGTATCCAAGGTCACCCCATTAATAAATTATAATGTAGATTTTTGGGTACAACATGAAATAAAAGAGACATTATTTTAGTCCCAATGTTACATCTAAAGATATCATTACAAGTTCTTGTCATGAAGATTCATTGTGACCTTTTATATTTTGATATATTTGTCTAGAATTATCAATGTTGACACCTATATTTTGTAAGAAAATATTTTTTCAAATGTACACTCTACACCCAACATTAATCAACACTCATTTGAATCATTTATCTTACACTCTAACTTGAATAGATAGTGGGATATTTTTTGTGATTACAACTTGTATTGGTCATTATTCATCCTCAAAAGTAATAATAATTTTTGTATTCTTAAAGGTACTCATTATGAAATCAAAATTAATAGGTTGTGTATCATTAGGAATATTATTATCTCACAATACAACATAGAAAATATCCTTGTAGACCACTAAGCTTTTTGGTAACTCAAAAATTGAAATTTTAGTGTCATTATTTTTTAGTTGATCCATGATATCATAAACTTTGTATATATTTGATTGCTTTGTGAGAGGTTGATGGAGTTAAGGAGGAACATGTTGAATTCTTCCATGTTGTGGTGGCCTAAATATTTGATTATTAATAACATATACCACATATTCCAATATAAGTTCTGGTTAAATAATGAGAGCATGATGATATATTTTGTAACCTTGAGGTATTGGAGGAGGAAAAATGAAATGAGTCATACATGTCCTTTATCATCTAATAATAACTGGTAAAATCTCTAATTAAATGTTGAAAGAATAATAATTAAGTAATACTTGAGGTTAAATAATAGGCTTTACAACATCCTAAATGTATGAATACTCTTATTCCCATGTCATACTTGAAATTAAAAAAAAAATTAATGGTGCATGTGTTTTAGCATGTGATTTGATCCATTTTATTATATTATATTCCTGGATAGATATATTTTTTACAATGTGAGAAGTAAGCAACATAAAGCTAAAATTTAGATCCTAAAAAAGTAAAATTTTATGTATGGAAATTAATAAATCCCCTAAAACCCAAGGTTAAAATAAAGTTCTTTCAATGTCAGATATCAAACTTGAAGGTCAAAATAAAGTGCTTTCAATATTAGGTTTTAAATCTAAATTTGAAATCAAATTATTTTAGTGTAATATATTAGATACAAGGTCAAAATAAAGTTATTTTAGTGTTATGTGCTCAAGAATTTATCTTAACCCTAAGATAAAAAATTTAAAGTAATGCTCAAATAAAATGTATGTGTTTACCAATATGTTTTATCTCCATTTCGAATTAAATGATGTATTAACTCTAATTAAGATAAAATGAATTAAAATATATTAAATTTTGTAATTAATTTTTTAACTATTATAATGAAAGTTAAATCATTTAAATAGAAAAAGTTCAAATGAATGAAGGAAACCACATATGCGAAACATAAGAAGACTTTTTGTGTATATTTATATGTTGGATGTGTATGACTAAGAAATTCTTAGAAATGAATAAATACATCTGATTATACACATGTAATAGAAACTATAACTATCACTGATCATGTCATGGTCAATATAAAGGGGATAAGATGGACTACCACTACTATATTATACTAGTTGACTATGTCCTCTATAAAAATTTAGGAAAATTAAGGCACAATCATCTTTGATTACTTGAAATATGCCTATGTACATATATTTCATCCTCATGTGCATGTTGTAGGTACTAAAATCTGATTGATATAGTACCTCAGTTTTGTACACTTAGTGAATACCTATCATAGTTGCACCTTTTAGTTCTATACATGCCTAATACTGAAAGGTTTGCATTCACTATCTCTTTATGCCTAAATATATTATCTCTTGGTTGGAATATTATGATGATGATGACCAAGCCTTATATATTTTTCAAAAAATATCTAAACTATATTATTATCTTTCATTTATAGCTTTGGACTTATACCTATTTTATAATTGCCTAGACACTTGTGTCCTAGACAAAGACTTGTGTTGATACAAGGATCCACTTTTCCTCCAAACTGTCTAGTGCCCAAAATTCATCCAAATTTTCAAAATAAATGTATCCTAAAGATTTGCATAAGTGATTGAATGTGAGATATTTATAAAATGGAATGGTATATATAATATTTATCCTCATTTATTAAATCACCTAACAATCATCTAGAAATCACATACAACACACAAGGTGATATACCAAGAAGCAATCAATAAATCATTTAAGTGAGCAAACTTTCCCTCCTTTTCCCTATTTCTATATTAGTCATAGGAGAAGTATTTACACAAGTATAAATAAATCAAGGATAAGCCCATGAGCCATATTTTCTAATTTACAACCTATTTCACTACATATTTTTCCTTATCACACATTTCATCCTTATACACACATAAGACAACACATAGGGGAAAACTACATAAGTATGATACCTTTTTTAGCATATTATCTATGTAGGAAGTTCACATTGACAAAGGGATAATTGGCTCAAATTAACACCATGATCCCACTAACCCATTTTTATCATAGTCACTCTAAGGGGAAAGATCTAGGGTTTGATCATTTGACAAATATAAATGATCTATGTGTATGAGCTAATGACATTAAAAAAATGACATCAAACCCAAAATGCTCTAGTTGGTCACATTTAAAACTAGTAAATATTATGTATAGGAGACCTATAGAAGGGTTAGACACCTATGTTGATACAACTGTCCAAATATGATGTAAGCATTCCATGACATAGAAAGAATATTTAGAGAATATAAAAATTATTCTAAGATCATATTCTAACACAATTCTATATTTTTATAAATCAGGCCTACATGCACATGTTAAACTAGTTAAGTATAATTTTTTCTAGTTCAGTACAATATCTATCAAAAGTTATACATTACTAATTTTAGTAATATTAGTTGTATAAATTTAGAATACTATTTGTTTGAGTTTTCTATTAATTGGTATGCTCATTAGGTTAGGTCACCACCTTTGTGTAAAATATAATTCAATACCCATAACCCTAGATAACACCATGTTTATCTAAAAATATAGGGTTAAACATTTGGTGAACCCAACCTTATGTATTTCCATGCAACTTCTAGTGTGCTTTGGGTTTTTCTGATTTTTCCAATTTCTAATTTATTAAAATTTGTTATAATAAATATATTGTTTTCAAAATCAAAATAATATATTAGCACAATTAGTTTATCCTTAAAGTTTGTGTGACTATCTCATCATGTTCTCATTTTAGTTTTTAGAACATTTCAAATAGATAAGGTGGAACCTCTTCCTCTTCCTCTTCCTAACCCTAAGGAGGGTCATAACTACCATCCTCTAACAATGTCCATGTTATCACTCTTCCAAGGGGTAATGTGGTACATCTTATGGTTTCAAATGAATATAATCAACAGGGCCTTCCTTAAACCTCTCCACTTCTCACATCTATTCTTGATGGTGGGAGTATTATTAGGAAATTTATGGTACCTAGGTTTTCTATTGGTCAAGCACTTTTAGATCAGCTCACCATAACTAAAAAAGATATCTAAAATCAAAGCCAATACTTAATATCAAATCTCCCATCATTAAAAACCAAATTTCATATATGCAAAACTCAAAATGTTCTATTGATGCACCTACCTCTATACCTCATACCAATGTTGTCCCAAATAAAGGATCATTTCAAAATAAAAAGTTCAAAAAGAATCCATTTATGATAATTAATTTACTTAATATGTAAAAGGATAATATAATTACAAATTATATTCTAAGTGTATTTATTAATTACAACTTAGTTACGTTACCTCATTTTCAACCTCTACAAAGAATAAAATATTATTGCCAATATCATAGAAGGTATGGGCATCATACTAATCATTTCTTGGATCTAAATAAAAGGTTCCAATGCAAACTCAATAGTTGTAATCCTAAAATTGTTACATCTCACTTTTAATCGTAAACATTTTTAAATATTAAAAAAACACAAAAATACAAAAAATTTCAAATTTTCAAATATATAAAAAAAAATTGTATGTTCCTAGTTGTACTATTTCTTCTACATATGTTGTTTTCTCCATGTTAGTATATAACTTATAATTCCTTTTATATATACACATATTGTTCACATTTCATTTAATTTTGATACAAAAAAACCTAGACAAATGATATATGCACATATAGATGTGGGCCTTCCCTCCACTCACACCATAAGTACATTGGGGAAATCTTCTTCTTTGATCATGATATGTTTCATTTATATTATTCTATGATCATTTTCCATTATCATTCTTGATCTTATTTACATACACATGCTTATATCCATGCTTATACCCTTTCCCTTCCCATTATACTTTATATGCTATGTACTTGGCATCAATTGAAAACATATTTGTTTAGGAACTAGTATGCTATGTTCATTTTGGTTACCTATAATCCATTCTTTCATTTAATAACTAACTTGAGTGTTCCTTATTTGATATTATCTTTTAGTGTATTACTTATTTTTAGAATTTGAATATTCTCCATTGAGTGTGGCTTTCATGCCTTTACTTTCCTATTTAGAAATTTGAATATGTCACTCTGTTGTGTTGTATATGGGCATTTAAATATGTTATTTCTATGATTTGTGGACGTTTGACTAATTTATGTCCCTTTTATTGTGTGGCATTTGAACATGCCCCTTGTATGAGGTCTCCTTGGACCACTCTTTTTTATTTATTTTTGAGTGCTCTTGTGTGTGTGATTGATTGCTTCTTAAGATTGTATTGTTACTCTCTATATGTTTTCATGATCTACATCATGCATCTTAAGAATTGATGTAATCACATACTATGTGACTCAATGTTATGTTTACCTAGAAAATTTAATCCTATATGCTACATGATCCATATGCAACTTATATAGTTATATTATCTTTTTGAGATAAGGTAAGTACCATATTATACTTACCCACACTTTAAAAGAGGGGCATATCAATTTGGGCATGTCATAAATGCTTGACTTACACATTTACATAGTTTGAGATTTCAGTGAGGGCATGTCAAAAAAGGCATGACCTCCACACTTGTTCAATATTCAACATCTCTACATTACAGTTGGGGATTTTATAGAAATATGTTCTCCATATTTACACCAGTTCTTAAATTCTCTAGATTTAGAGGGATAATGTCAAGGAAACATGTCCTCCACACTTTCACTAATTTTAAATTCATAAGATTTCATATTTATATGATTTAGATATATATTTATAGTAGTATTTTACACATTGTTATTTTTATTATACCAAGGTTTCATCTTGAGATATGTATGAGATGCATATGGCATTTAAGGGAACCTAACATTTTTAAATTAAATAATTTTACATATTTGAAATACTATTATGGATTGTTATGATACCTAATATGGACTAGTATAGACTATTATTGAGCTAATCTATTACAGTAGTTGGTTCACCTTTGAAAGGTTAAGTTGATTAAATCACTCAATATTACCAAATTTATAAGTTAGATTTGATTAAATTATATAAATTTACTATATTTATAGGTTTTATATTATTAAATCATCCACCATCATTAGATACATAGAGTGAGTTTACAAAATCACTCACACTCACTAGATTATTCACATATTTGGGCTACATGATTGAGATGTAACAAGCTCAATGACTATGTTGCAACTCACAATTACACTAAGGTTTGGTGAATGTGTCCAATATCACTCTATATTTTTTTTTGGACTTGTAGGTTTATAATTATCTTAATCTCACATTCAATGTTTCATGACGCATCCTTTCAAATGAAATTGCCAATAGGAAAAATGATTGCATTGACACACATGTGTATCATAAACTTGTTCTCATTTCTTTCATGAATTTAAAATTATTAAAATTTCATATTCCATACATTAATTATATATTTTAACATGCTATTAGTTTTAGTTAAATCACTAATAAAGCATTCAATTTGGGCTCACTTAAAGACAAGGTGTGTCAGACACACCTAGGCACACATTTATTTCCTTTAAATTATCAATTTCATTACTAGATTAAAGTGGGGTAAATTTAGATACTAAAATATTATTTATCTATCACCTCATTCTTATATGCATGGTGAATACCTATAATGGTTTTACCTTTTTATTTCTAAACATGCCCATTGTCTAGGGCTCATATTTACTATCTCTTTATGCCTAAATTATTTATCTATTAATCTAGCTATTCTTATTCTAATGACCAGACCTTCTATATTGTTCAAAAAATATCTAAACTTGATTATTATAATTCACTTCCAATTTTGGAATTGTGCTTTTTTCTATCTCCTTGGACACTTGAGTCCCAAATAGACACCTATGTCAATACAAGTGTCCATTTTTCCTACAAAGTGTCAAGTGCACAAAAGTAATCCAAATTTTCAAAATAAACTTATCCTAATGGTTGGCCTACATGTTTTAACATAATATATGTCTAAAATGGATTGGTATATATACACTATATCAACCCTCATTCATTCAATCACCTAGCAATCACTTGGAAATCACATACAACTCACAAGATAATATACCAAGAAGCATTCAATCAAGAATTCAAGTGAGAAAACTTTCTCTATTTGTCCCTATTTCCATATCAGTCATATTAATAGTATTTACATAAGTCTAAAGCACTCAAGGATTATCCCATGAGCCATATTTTCTAGGTTATAAGTTAGGTCATTCCATGTCTTTAATTATCACACATTGCATCCTTGTACACACACAAGCCAACATGTAGGGGATAATTACATAATTATGAATCCCTCTTCAAAGTTTTAGATTAAGGTAAAAGTAGGTTTTGAAGGGGCCCTAAAACCCTGTACAGATCAAGAAAGATAAAGCATTACAAACCGCCAAGAAAGGCAAACCCACTAAAAAATAGTAACTAAACAAGGTTTTATAGGGACCTAAAACCAACAATATAAACTACTAAAAGCTCCCCAAGTTTTAAAAGGACCTAAAACCTAAACAAAACTAGGCAAAACAACCTAAAAACTAGGTTTTACAAGGACCTAAAACCTCATAAACAGATACACCAAAGCCCAACTCCAAAAAGAATAGAGCAGGTTCCCAGGTTCAAACCAATAACCCCAAGAACACAATCTCAAGGGAATTTCTCACAAACGGTAGTCGTCAAAATTTTCCTTTGCATGGCACACCTTCCTCCCTAAGCACTAACACGATGTAGGTAGATCTGCCATACCCATCATTTTTAATGAGCAGGGCTCCTCCATGGCTTAGGGTTTCTCCATTTTTCCCTGAACAAGGTGTCGTGGCTCAATCACTAACCACAGAGGAAACAACATTTCCCCCAATCGATCACTATTTTCTTCACTAACCAAATTAGGATGGCAGTTCAACTTAGGTTAGAGATCCAACCCAAGTTCCATCCACAATATGGCAAACCAAAGCAAAATAAAATATCACACAAAAAGAAAGATCTTAGCATTTTGGTGCCACGTACCAATCCACTGCCCATAACAGATAGTACCACCAACAAAGAACCAACCCCCAGAACCGTCACTACCACCGCCCATTCCATCCACCCAAGCATCTATGAGATCACCCCCTCTACTCAGAGGAATCACTGCCATGGCAATCAAAATGTCACCGAAAAAATCACCGATCCACTCAGAACAGGGTAATGGTCAGCACGGCAGCCACAAAATAGAAATCTGAGGTAAAAATACAATTTTGTGCAATAATAGATTAAGCTTTCTGCACCATGCACTAGCACTCCCACCGTCTTATTGACCTGGTTGCCATTAAATGAGGAAGTAGCCATGGAGGTTAGGGTTTTAGCGTGGTCGCATCTATGGCTGCACTCCCTCTTCCTGCATCCATGGCCACTATTTTTAAATCCATCTTCAAATTTTAGGCTATAGGTATTGCCTATTTATAAAGGAGTCTTTTGGTTAGATAAATATTATGATCCTATTATCCCATTTTTATCATCATCACTCTAAGTAGAAGAGCTAGGGTTTGATCATTTGACAAAGAGTGATGACCTATGCACAGAATCTAAATACATCAAAATAAAGGTGAAATATAACCCAAATGGTTATAATTTTTTTCAACTAAATTAAATTATTATATCATATAAGACACCTAAAATAAGATTATACAACTATGTTGATGTAACTATCTGAATAAAATATAATCATTTGAGGCCATAGAAAGAGTGTTTTTAGAATCTAATGATTATTATAGTATAATTTTATAGTCCACTTCAAACATGTTCTAGATTAGACCTGTATGTGCACAATAAACTAATTGTATATCATTTGTTTCCAATTCATTGAAATATCTATCAATAGGTATACTTTACTATTTTTTTCAATCTCAGTTGTATAAATTTTGAATATTATTTTTTTGAATTTTCCTATTAATTGTCCTACTCATTAATTTAGTTCACCACCTTTTCATAAAAGGTAATATAATACCATTAAACATAGATAACATTTGCATATATAAAATTTAGGGTTAAACACATGTGGATGACTTATAAATGACTCTTTCAAAGTTAGCTATAAACCTATAAATATAAATGGGGAGTGTAACAGGGTGTGCTAACCTAAATCATCCCCATGATGATTGATAATTGTATTTTTATCTATTAGAAAGGGACACAATCAAGGATCAATACTGAATAAACACAAAATCATAAATATATAAAACATGTGAATGAAATATATAAAATAGATAGCATGTACTCTATTGGAAAAGAGAAATTAGACATAAAATAAAAAGTATCATTATCCAAAATATATTTAGGAAAGGTACATATATATGTGGAAGATAGACATGTCCTCACATCCTCATGAATAGTGGATTACCTTCCCTAATGACCTAAAAATAACACATAAGTAAGCTAAACTTGTATATGGGAGAACCATTAAATGGAATAAAAACCTACACTAACACCCCCTTAAGTGTGGCTTAGGTGGGTGGAGAATTGGGTCCCAACACAAAGTCCTGATGAAGAACCCCAGTACATAGAAAAAACCTTAAAGGAAGATGATAGAACTTCTCAAACCCTAATAAGAACCCAAAAATTAATATGCTTGCACTCAGTGAAGGGTTTGGTGAATATATCTATAATTATCTCTATAGTTTGGATGTATCAAAGATAAATTACTTAATCATGGATAAGATCTTGAATGAAATGCATGTGAATCTCAATATAATTGGTCCATTCATGGAGGACCAAAAATCTTGAAATCTATACTATGCTTTGATTATCACAAAATATTATTATTGGTTGTAAAAAATGGATGCTAAACTTAGAGAGAATCCCCTGAACCCAAATAGCCTCAATGATAGAATTGTCAACTCCTTTTTATTGTACATTTGTAAATGATAAATAAATAGCATTTTTATTCTTTAATGACCAATTATTTTTTCCTAAACCAAGGGATAAATTATAGCTTTCAGTAGATTTATGATTATGAATATTGATATCCCAATATGAATATGTATAACCAATCATGTCAACATCAATTATAGTTTCATTGTGAATCTAAAAATCATGAGTACCCTAAATGTAGTGGAAAATCCACTTATATACTTTCCATTGTAACTCATGTGGTTCCTAAATAACTCTAGAGACCATGCCCACTACACATGAAATGTCCAGTCTATTTTGCATAAGATAGATGAGATTATCAATAAGTTGTCTATATAAGGTATCATTGACAAAAAGAGATGGAAAATATGCTTCAAGATTCACATCAGATAGAAATGTATTTGAAGCTAGTTTATATTCAATCATATTAAACCATGAAATAAAATCAAGAGCATAATTGTCTTGTGAAACAATAATCCCATATTGAAACTAAAAAAATCAATCTTGAGGAAGAAATGCAACAATCCCAAGTCAATCATTGATAACCTATCAAAAAAATAGTTTTCACTGCTATAAAGGTGGATGAATAACTCCATATGATCAATAGATCATCGACATATATAACTAGGGATAATAGTGAATAATCGTGCCACAAAATATAGACATTCAAATTAGAAAAAAATCTAGTGAAACTAATTGAAAGAAGAAAAGAGTCCATCTTGGTGTTGACTTCTTTCTTCCCTTAGGCATAGAAAGGAGTCAACCTATGTCTTAAGTACCCAGGTTTAAATTGGTCACCCTATTATGTTTCTTAAAGTGTTAATTTAGTTTAAATGGGGGATCATTGGTTATCATTCCAAGGTAGTAAGTTTGATATGAGGTACTTGTTAGATGCTCTAGGTTACACCCTAGCTGAGGAGAGGAGTGTTCATGTTCAAATCTCAAACCCAGTCCAACATGTGAATGACCCTAGGCTATGGATTACCTAATGTGTAGGTCAAACCTCTAGATTTTATGGGGCTATCTCTTTTAATTTTTCAATTTTAATGCTCTGTCTAAGATCTAATATCTATGTGGATGAAAATGGGTAAATAATATTTCATAATGAAAACCTATTCTAAAGTGGTGATGCACCCAAATAATCTCACTTATTTACTCAACTCATCTTGGACTCTTGGCACACTATTATATAATGCATAGATCTAAGAGACTATCTCCAAATATTTTTAAGCAAAAATATCTCATCTAAATGTCAATTGAATGACTAAAGTGAGAGGGTCAAAATAAAGAGGCCTAGTTGAAGGGACTAACAATCTAACGTCTACTCCAAACTTTAGATATCAATCTCACAACACACTAGACAACCTACCAAGAAGTTTGTTAATACCTAGTTTTAACTTGGATATAAAAAATGGAATGTCATACCAATATTTCATATCCATAAAATAATGAACATAGAATGTACAAATCATGAAGAAGCTATAAGATGCTCTACTTATCATTCAGAAGGTGCATGAGTACAAGTATTGGAAGAATTTCCTCATGCCATCCTAAGGGATACAAATCAAGGCTAAAATCCTTCATTATATAGAATAAATGGGGAGAGGATAAGGTGGATATGGCATATAAGTGAGATAACGAGGTCATAATTTACCTAGGGCCACTCAATCCTATAGTTACATCAGTTATTCAACTCTTCTTCAACTCTCCCATGTGTTAGTCCTCCTCAAAAACTCCTTGAATGATTTGTTAGCATTTAAATGGGGTTGTGGAAGATGAGTTAGCTTCAATTACTCTTTTTTAAAGTATTTACCATGACTAAAATAGTTTATCACTCCTCCTAATAGTATTTATATGATGTACATGGGTGTAATTAGTCCTCCCAAGAGGTGTTGAGTAGCCCCTTAGCCTTTCTCATGAAGATCAAACATTGAAACTACTTTAACCTTGCATAATGGCCTTAAAAGTGCATTATTTTCTATTTTTTATCACTTACCAAGTGTTACAACCTACATTGACTTCATTTCTTATCCCTTTTTTGCCAAACATGGGATCCCTTGGTTCACAAGATAGGCTAAATAGGCTAATAAGGCAAATTAGGCCTAATATCCTAATTATTGATGTTGAACACACATGAGAGACATAATAAAAATTTAGAAACCTATGATAACATAGGAATAATACCTAAAATAACATCATACATCACAATATGAGCCTTTCTGACTAATGAACACTTAAAATTTTGCCATAGTAGATGACTAGGCCTTCATGTCCTTGACTTCTGCATACTGGTACTTTTGATTGAGCTTTTATAGATGTTTCTAGGTGAAATTATAATCATATTATGACTTAAGGGGTTGTGTCAAGTCTCAAACCATCTATCCCAAGTATTAGAATCACATTGAACTATCATATGCCCTTCTTTATGTTAATTTTATTGAAAAAGTACACATTTTTGACCATTTTATACCATGTTTTTACAATAAATTACCATTGGGTGAGTCTTATATATGTTTACTTTACCCTCCATGAGCTTGTTAGGTCATTCTAGGGTGCTTTTAAAATTGGGTCTTCCTAGGGTTTTAGGGAGTTTTATGACTTCTTAGGATTTTTAATGATAGTTCATGGAGTATGAACATACAATTTAGAAACAAATTCCATTAATCTCTAGGGTATTTACCTCCTCAACTTCCATGAATGTCCTAGGTTCCCATGCAAAGAGTGGATGGAGATATGAACATTAGAAGGTGGCCTTAAAGTAGTATACACACCAATTTTGAGTGCCTAATTCCTTAACATTCATTTAAAAAGGTCAACCACCCAACATCAATCAATATTCTATGGATATTCATTCCATACAAAGACTTAAACTTCCATACTAACTTTGGATATGATTTTACATGTGGTGTAGTAGGTAAACATTTGAAGATAACCCTTAAACAAACTGTGTGGAAGCTGACTAGTTTGAGTAGGGTTTGAAGAGACTTAGACTAATTTATTCATTTATCTACACTTGAAACCTCCTTAAATATTCTCAAACATCATCCTACACCTCATATTGTCTATTCAACTTATTTCAAGAGCCTGAAGGTACCTTAGGATTGCACTAGGGTCTATGAACAAGATTATGTTCTTGACTATAATGGCCTAGCACTAAGGAATTTAGCCATATATCTACATATTAAATACTTATATGATGTTTTAATACTATTTTCCACCCTTCTTAATTGTTTTAAGACTATCTATGGGACCAAACTCATTTACAAACCCTCCAAAACTTGATTTTGCCCATTTAGCACCTAGACTGTCTATCATGGACATGCCCTAGTCTAAGATAAAATAGTTGGTATAGCCACTATTTATCTATCCAAAGTGATGGTATTGGTGCCTTTATTGGCTCATTATTACCATTCCTACCAATTTTTAAAACCTTATTATTCATATATAGGCCTCAATTGATCATTTTAATTTAGACTAGCTATAAACTACTTATTGACTATGTTTGAACAAGAAACATCTAAGTACGACATATTTGACATTATCTCTTAAGGCACTTTGGGTCATGGAGGTAACCATAGTTTATTTAGGACCAATATTATTCTTGGGTGAGGGTTTTACAATTCCCCTTTCTTTGTATACCCTACCCTTTTCATGCTTAAGGCTCAAGTTTGCACATGCCTATGTTGTTTTATGCTTCTCTATGTGTTACTCTACCCCCTCATTACATCTAAACCTTAATCATCCTTGCATAAATTTTTATCTTATATAATAAGAATAACTTGGGCTCTAATATACATATACCTATTATAGGTGTACCTTTTTTCATGTTATGTATGTGGGGTCTAAATGTCAAGTTGTATGAGTGAATAGTGATAAAAAACTACTCAAACCTTAATAACACTTTATATCTCAATTCATCTCCTATAATGAATATCTTCTCATTTTTATGTCCCCAATTATTCCAACCCATAAATATTTCACATAGTTAGTTTTGGGTTTTTTCACAATTAGGGTTATGAAACCTTGAGGTTTGATTATGCCTTGTTTAAGGCTTCTGACACCTTTGAAAATTTCTTATGATGACATTATCTCTTTAGACAACCCTTAGATTAATCAAAATGTATACAATTATACATAGGCATATTCATGTTTGCATTAGGTCTTTCTAGTTTATATGTATTTTTATCCCTCAAGGGCATCCTGACTCAAGACTTGAGTATTGTTACCTCAAAGTGTATGAACCCCTTATCTAATATACCTCATTTCCTTAGGGACTTTCAAGGTGTCCAAACCTTTTTTTTACAACATGTTGGTGATTCCAATGCATGTTTCTTCACTATTTATACTAGTTGACTAAATTTCTTCCCTTTATGCATGATTTATCTAAAGGTGACCTAGTTTTCATAGTTTGTAGTTGTATACACCTCACCTTTATTTGTGACTTCAAATCCCATTGATGAATGAGGTGATTGTCTTAAGTTTGTCTAATTATAATTATGATAGTCATGTGCTTTCACCTCAAGTCTACCTAGATGAGTAGCCTATAGGTGTTATTTTAGGTTGAGTCTCAACCTCATATTAATGAAATTAGGTGTTTAGACCTAGAATAGGTCCATATAGACCTCTTCATTATTTAAATCTTGTCATGGTGGATCTTTTTACCCATAAATCCTTCATCATAGGTACACATAGTTGTCTCCAAGCTATCTCACTATCTAACTTTTATGCCTCCACTCCGTGATCACTATTATAAGTGACTTACCCTTGATTATGAGATTGTGACTTAGTGGAGGTGGTATCAAGTTAAAATATGACCTATTTTAACAATCCTATCATGAACTTAAGATTATTTTATATCCATCTACTCATTAAGATAAGTCTTTATTTACTCCTCAAGCTAATTTCCAAGAGTCTTACAACCTTCATTGTAGACTAAGATAGTTCAAACATGAAATCTGAGGTAGATGCTTCAAGGCTACTTATGATGTTCATATAACATTAGGTCCTATATTATAACTCACCATAAGTCCTATCTTATCTTACCTACACTTTTACTTGAAGATACCTCTCTTAGCCTCATTAAGTGCTCTTTTTTGTGCCTATTGACTGTGTGTTAGAGCTCTGTATAGATAGAGAAGAGGCATGAGGGTGGTCTCAATATGTCATTATGGCCTTAAACCTATTTTACTACTTTAAAAATTCACATCCATATTGAAGAGACAAATTATTCACTCTTATTAGGTAGATTGGGTCAAGAAAATAAATTACCTTAAAATTCCTAAACTTACCTTAACTTCTACTAATAAGGTAAGTTGGGATTACTACTAGTCCTATTGACTTGGTTTTCATGATTATACTTGCTTGGGTTTCTTGGCATCCTAGTTTATTGAATAAAATCACCTAATGCCCATTAAATATCACATATATATGACTTACTAGACCACTCCAAACACCTTGCCTCTTGAGGTAGCTATCATGACTATTTTAGGTGACTTTGAATTGAGTTTTAGCTCTTTTCTCATCCATTAAGCTATCAACTAGGCTATCAACTACCCTTTTAAGCACTAGGATCTTGGTTGAGGCATGAAACCTACATATTGGACACATGTAAAGTAAGTAATTTGTTATTGAGCCCTATTTTGGGTGTCATGTTATGATATCTCCTTCTTAGACCCCTACTACAGTGGCATGGTTATACGTGATGATCTCTCTCAAAGAGGCACTCATTGATATCTTGTACCTTTGGAGTTTTATAGAGGTTGTCGATTTGGTTCATATTTCATGGAGGTTTCTCTCAAAGCCTCTAATATTCATGATATCTTGAATGATTTCCTCATTTTTCTCAACTTACTCTTCACCATTGAATTTATGCCTCTATATGAGGTCTAGAGGGACTTGGTTGAGTTCTTGATTAGGTGAGAGTCTTATTAACCTTATCTATTTTATTCCTCCTTTGTTTTACTTTTTGATGTAGAATTTTAATACCTTACACATGAAGTGGAAACAAACTATCCCCTTTTGGAGGCAGTCTGGCCCTTCAACATAGTGGATCCTTTGTTCATGATGATTGGGAAAATGAAATTTTTAGATTTGACCATGGGGGGTTTGTGGAGATTTTTTTACTTGATTATTAATGGAATAATGGTTATGAGATGAAAATTAGGCATTAAATATACTAATGGACTAATAAAACACTTCAAGTAGCATTAATATATTCACCTAAGTGCACTAAAATCTTGCAACTTTAAGAAACTCATCTCATAATCTATAAATAGAAGAAATATTGGAGTTTGTTTACTTTAGACACTCTCACATATGTGATATATGGGTTTGGGTCATTGATTCAATATATGGGATCATTTTTAACACACAACAAGCATCTATTTTTATTAAAACTTTAAAAGTAAACCAAAACCATTGTAATCTTTAACCCTACATAGATGGATATGCTCATGAGAGTGGACAAATTTTTAGCCATTATTCATAAATCACATGAGATGTATTTGAGGATAGATTGCATGGATGATACATTAAAGGGAAACCCTTACTCTCCCTAGTATTTTAAATCCTAATATTCTCTCTCCTCTTCATACTAAGTTAAAACTTAAGATGTTGCACAAGTTACCAATGAGAGTGATGGAAAGATGGGATAGGTTTAGATAATCTTAGGGATTTATAACTCTCAAAATCATATATTTTCACTTGGGTGCTATAGATGCATCCATAGTATAATCTATAATAAATATCCTATAAGTACACCTATATGGGATGGTGAAAACACCTAATTTTGGCTTCAAACTACCACATTTGCTTTGGAGATAGATGGAGAATGTACACCAAGTGTTCCCACAATTGTTATATGAGTGTACAAACCTATAATATCATTTTAAATAGTTTATTTTCCCTCCAAAATGTGACTTCATGTAAAAACCTCCTTTTGAATTCATAGAAGGGCAATAAAACACATAAAGGTGAGATACATGTCATAATTTGACCTTCCACCCTTTTGAGTGGTAAAAACTATAGGAAGGTGGAATAAACATTATCATCACATTAATTTTCCAATATGACCTCCTTTATCACTTAGTACACTTGAACCATCTTGACCATGGTCATAAATACCAAGAATAACACTAGGTTTCAAAATTCATTTGCCTTAAACTTTTCAAATTATCCCTAAGTAATGATAATAAGGGTAAAATTACCATTTGGAGAATATATATAAAGGCATTGGAAAACTATAAAACCTATGAAAATGTCAATTTTATAATATAAGGTTAACCATTTTGCCCTAAGGGTCAAAATTGGTCAACATTTTTTATGACTTTTAGGGATGACCACCCTACTGGTCAAAATAACCCATAGGCTCAAGTATGACATGACCTAAAAGACTAAAAACATGGAATTATTGACTGATCTAGTAATTAGGGACACTTCTTAGACTACATCAAAATCAAGACACAAAGACAAGAAAGGGAAACACACCAAGCAAGACATAAAAACATAAAAGAAAACAAACTACAAACTTGTGTAGACCACATTTGTTGGAAGAAAGACAAAAAAATCAATTAAATAGTATATACAATTAACCTCAATGGATCTTTCCCCTCCTAGATCAAAGGAGAATTGTATTTGGACTTTACTTCTATAAGATAAATAATGTGTGAATCAAGTAGCTCCATAAATAGGGAGCTTGGTGGAGTAGTCCTCTTGTTAACCAAGTCACTTATGATGATTTCAAGTGCCAATCAGATGTAATAAGATGGCCTATGAACACATAATCACTTGGTGCATAAAATATTAACCCTTACTACTCCTCATCTTCAAGCTTCCTTCTTGGCTCAAACAACCTTTCTTCTAATTGTAGACTCATCATCTTGACATTTTGAAAACCTTGAAATGGATGATTAGAGATTACAAATAGAATAAGTCCCTTTTCTTCATTTTATTCAATCTTCACATAGTACTCATCAGGGAAATGGATAGCTAAAACTATAATAAGAGGTTGGTAACCCTATTTAAGGACCTCGAATAAGTCTTCTTCTATTGTGTCACCCTCTTGAGATGCATGTTTATGGAGTTTCCTTCCCATTGCTTGGTGAACTCATATTCTTCAACCTAGTTCATATCATAACATGTTTCAAGGAGGTTTTAAACTACTCCTATAATATCAAATAGATCACTTGAATGATCCTTTGTAACTCTATCATCATTAACAATCATTTGATGATCTTTAAAACTCTTAGAGTTACCTTGACTTCTAACCTACTTGACTAGTTTGCAACTTTATTCCACCATTGTTTCAAGTTGATGATGGATAACATAGTGAAGGGAAGCTTCCATGTCATCAAGGAGGTCCTAGGGGTCATCCTCATCTTGTCTAATGGAATCATCTTCCTCTTGTGATTATAATGAACCCAAAAACTATCAAGATAATAAATTATTAATAGGCAAAGCTTTTTGAAAATAATAGCTTGTATTCATTCATATTAATGACTTGAAATAATTAAAACATAAAACATGATTAAATAAGCCTCAATTTAGATTATAGTTAACATGCAAAAATTTAAAAGAAAATAAAATCTAAAAAAAAAATTATTTTTAGTAGTTGTTATTTTTAGTAAGTTTTGCATGTAAGCACAAGCAACTCTAAAAATATTTTGAAATAAACTAAACACTAAAATTATCCTATGGGATGAAATCAAAATAAATTTTATGTTTGGTCCTAAACATATACAATTTCTAAAAATAGAAAATTCCAAAAAAATCATTAAACGATAATTTTGGACCCTCAGATGATCGTGTATGGCATCCAAAAAATATCTAAAAAAAATTAAGTAGATAGATCATATTATGAAAACAAATAATTTTTTGAGATGGTCATTTTGGTACATGGAAGATCTCAAATAGATCTATGGGTAAAATTTATGGCCTTCAAAAGATTGGCCTATTGTTTTTGCATCATTCTCCTCTGGTTGAATACAACTCAGCTCCTAAGAGTTGCCTTGATTTTACTACTGCAATTTTTCTTTGTCAATATTATTCATCTCCCATTCTATAATAAAAGTGTTTTATTCTTACTACATTCCTTCCCATTATACCAAATACTTGTTAAAATTCCTTTGCCTTATGTTCATTGTCTTCATATCCAAAACCTGCAGTATTTTTTCCTTCTTTAAAACATGTTGCTACCAATTTACTTCTTCATATTCATCAACTTCATCATATTATATATGGAATTAATATAAATATAAAACTTTAAATACTAGAGATATATCAAAATTATATGGTAAACTCACCTCATAAGCATTGTTATTGATTTTCTTCATAATTCTGCATGGCCCAATTTTCTTGTTCTTCAACTCATTGCATGTGACTTTTGGAGATATTTCTTTCCTCAAGTAAACTATTACCAACTCTCTTTCTTCAAATACCTTGGATATTCTTCTGACATCTATTGATGCTTTATATTTTTCATTACTTTCCTACAATTTTCTTCTTACTCCTTACAACTATTGCATATGCTCTGCAAATACTTTTGCATCATCACTAATTTGATCTGTAATTGGTAATTGTACCAAATATAATATACCCATAGGAATTCTCCCACAAAAAAAATGAAATTATGAATTTCTTGTTGATATATTCAATAAACTATTATATGTAAACTGAACATGTGGTAAAGCCAAGTCCTATTCCTTGGGCCTCTCCTCCGCTATACATCTCAAAAAATTTCCCAAGCTCCTATTCATAAATTTTGTCTTTCCATCTATTTTTGGGTGATATATAATACTAAATTGTTTCTTAGTACCCATATTCTTCCACAAAGTCCTCTAAAAATGACTTAATTTTTGTGTCCCTATCTAAATTAATAGTTTCTATAACACCATGCAATCTCACAATATCCTTAAAAATAATTCAACTCTAGTGGAATCATTGGTTTTCTTACATAAAATGAAATTAACCATTTTACAAAATCTATCTATAAAAACAAAAATTGAATCATTACCTCTCTGTGTGTTTGGTAATCCCAACACAAAATCCATACTCAAATATGTTCATGGTCCTCTTAGAATTGGTAATGGCATGTATAGTCCAGTATTTTGTGCATGTCCTTTTGCCACCTAACATATCCTACACCTTGAAACATACCATTTCACACCTCTCTTCAACTTTGGCCAATATTTCTTTTCCTCCACCAAATATATTGTCTCCATCTTACCAAAATGTCTAGCCAAACTACCACTATGTAATTCTCTTATTATATTGTCTTGTAGAGACCCAACTATAAAGCATAATTATTTCCCTTTGAAGAGATAATATTCTTGTATAATATATTCATCATGAATAGTATCTATCCCACCTATTAATTGATTCTTGCACTGCTAAACTATCTTTCTAAAATATGGATCAGTATCATATAATTCCTTAATAGATTCAAATCCAACTACTTCACTCACCATAGTAGTTAATAATGATACTCTCCTTATTAATGCACCAACTACCTGATTCTATTTTATTGATTTATGTTTCAACACAAAAGTATACCCCTATAATAAATAAACCCACTTTGCATGACTACTATTCAACTTGTTTTGTGTATTCACATACTTCAAAGTCTCATGAACTATAAAGAGGATAAAATCCTCAAGCACCAGTTAATGCCTCTAATGTCTTAATGCTTTTACAATTTCCTAAAGTTCAACATCATAGATAGAATACTTTATTCTTACCTAATTAAATTTTTCACTAAAATATGCTATTGGCTTTCCTTCTTGACTCAACATAGCATCAATTCCCACAAATAAAGCATCACAATCAACCTAAAACACTTTGTTAAAATTTGGTAATGTTAAAATTAGTCTTTCTATAATATTCTTCTTCAAAATTTCCAAGCTTTTTGTGGTTGTTCTAGTCCATGAAAATTCCTTCCCTCTCATGCAATCTATTATTGGTTCCATAATACTACTAAAAGTTTTAATAATTTTTTTGTAAAAAGTTACTAAACCATGGAAACTCCTTACCTCTGTAATGATTTTTGGAATAGGCCACTCAATAATTACCTTTATCTTTTCTTCATCCATTCTCACTCCATTTACTAAAACTACAAATCCCTAAAATACTAAACTATTCTACATAAACTTGCACTTTTTCAAATTTACATATAAATTTTCATTTCTTAAAAAATATAATACCATTCTCAAATGTTACATGTGTTATTCGTTAGTCTTACTGAATATCAATATATCATCAAAATAAACAACCATAAACTTACCAATATATTCTCATGGCACTATATTCATCACCCTCATAAATGTGTTAGGTTCATTTGATAATCCAAATGGCATCACCATCCACTCATATAAGCCATCCCTAGTCTTGAATGTAGTTTTCCACTCATCTCATTCACTAATTAGAATATGATAATAACCACTTAGATCAATCTTAGTAAAATATTTTGCTCTTACAAGCACATCCATCATATCATCTAAATGAGGTATAGGAAACCTATACTTTATTTTACTTTTATTAATTTATATATTATTCACATACATTTTCCATTCTCCATATTTATTTTAGAGTTATAAATCTTAGTGTTTCATATGGGCTCATACTCTCCCCTCTCACCTTATTTCTTAGTAATTTAATAACCTATTTTTTTAATTCTGCATGTTTTATTAAACTCATCCTATAAGCTACTTGATTGGGTAGAACTAATCCTAGAATAAAATAAATGTGACTCGAAATGTGAACTCATTATACATAACATCTACATATTTTTTCAACACTCTTGCTACTTTTTTTGGTATTAGCACCATTTTTTTTCTTTATTCTTCGCTACTAATACATAACAACAACCTAACACCTTCATATCTTAGAGATATTATTTAGTAGAAAGCATGTTTTATGCCTTATGTTCCTCTCTAAGAGGTAAAAAACTACCTTTTTACACCATTTCCAAAAAGTGTGTGTTTTTTTCTCCATCATGAATTACTTTCCTGTCAAATTACCATGGTCTTCCCAATAACACATGGCATGAATCCATCAAAATAACATCACATCATATTTCATCATTATAACTTTTTCCTATAGAAAACTTGATTAAGCACCTTTTATTTACTGTAACTTCATTCCCTTTCTTAAATCATGAAATTCGATAAGTATTAGGATGTTTTTCAAATTGTAAATTTAGTTTCTCTATCATTTCTTTAGAAACCATATTTTCACAACTACCACCATCTATAATTATTTTTCATAGCTTTCCATCCAAAGTACATCTTGTTCAAAAAATATTTGATCACAACCATGCATCACCACCTTCTTTATTCTACACTTCTTCAACATATAATGGTACAACTTCATTCTCTCCAACTTCTACTAGTACAACTTTAGTATTTTGCTCATCTACCTCAACCTCAACTAGATTTACTCTTGGGAGATCCCCTTGCCTCATTTCTTGATTTTGATGGTACAAACACTCAAATTATCTATACCCTTATTTTCCACATTTATAATGAACATAAAATCTATGCTAATTTATAAACCATCCTCTAGCACCACTATAACCTCATCCTCTTTAAAACCCTCTTCCTCTTTGTTGGTATTTAAACCCTTGCCTATTATCATCTTACCTTTCTACACCACATGATGATTCACCTCTATTGGTATTAGACCCACATATGGTGGTATCAAACCCACCTCATCCCCTATTTTTAGGGGATCTACCTCTTCTTGGACTGAAAGAAGTTCTTTCAAAACTTTGTTTATTTTTTTCTTCTACCTTCAAATCTAATTAACATGCCTCCTCCATGCAAAGTATTTTATGCATGCTTAATTAAATACCATTTACATAAATTTCAACCATTTTATCTTCTATTTCATCATGCTCCACTCATATTTAAAGCTTATAAAACTCATTTGTATACTCTTGTATATTATGATCTTTTTACCTCAAATTATGAAATCTTCTATATAGGGTTTGTGCATAATCCACAAGAAGGAATTTTTCCCTTAGCTTCTTCTCCATATTTTTCCATGTATTAATCTTCTCTTTAACTTTTATCTATCTCTCTTTTTTTAAGTGATCCAACCAAATAATTTCATGAACTTTCACTTTCATGCATGCAAACTTTACCTTCTTGTCTTTTCTCATAGTATTCCACTCGAAGAACTTATCCATATTATTCATCCATTCTATCAACTCCTCTAGTTTTAAAATACCTCCATAATCTATAACATCAAGATTTATTCCTTCATTTATTCCTTATAAATCCTAAACCATACTCTCTTCTATCAATGGTGGTTGCTCTTATTATTCTTCTTCTTGCTGAACTTCTTCATCAGGATAAATGTCCTCCTCACCACCACCTTGTCTTCTTCTCTAATTGGTGATAACATTGGTCAATTTTTCCACTTGCCTATATAGATATTGTAATGTCCTATTCATATATACAATACCTCCTCATCCTCTCACCATGTCTTACTCTTCCAAGATTCAAAATTTCTTACCAGATAATGAACCTAAAAACTATCAAGATAATAAAGTATCAAGAAGAAAATATTTTTGAAAATAATAAATTGTATTGATTCATATTAAATGAATTAAAATAATTACAACCTAAACCATGCTTAAACAAGCCTCAACATAAAATTATATTTTACATGTAAATTTTTTAAAATAAACTAAAATCTTTTAAAAAAAAATTTTTATTTTTAGCAACTACTATTTTTATTAAGTTTTGCATGTAGGCACAAGTAGCTCTAAAAATCTCCCAAAATAAACTAAACACTAAAATTAGCCACTAGAACAAAATCCAACTGAATTTGACATTTGGTTCTAAAATATATACAATTTATAAAAATAGAAAATTCCTAAAAACATCATTGAATGGTAATTTTTAACCCTCAAATGATCATGTATGGCCTCCAAAAAATATCAAAAATATATCTAAGTAGCTAGAGAAGCTTAGGAAAGCAATGATATTTTTGAGATAATTATTTTGGAGCATGGAAGAGCTCAAAAAAATCTATGGGTTAAAATTTATATCCTCTAGAATATTGGCCTATTTTTTCTACATCAGGTTCATCAAGATTCTGTACTTTATCATCTTCTATAGTTTTGAAAATTGAATGGTATCCCTCCTTACTAGGTTGTGTCCCTATGAAAAACTCTTCTTCAAAAATATCCAAATAATTATCATGTGTTGTATTTTCAACATGATATTCATTTCTTACCTCTTCAAAGAGTGTCATAGGACATTCTTGGAATGACTCTAAGAGAGATGAGATGTATGCCACATTTCCTTCATTTAGGTATGTGTCTTCAACCACCACATTTTCTTCCTTCTTCTGCACATTATTCTATATGAATTTCCATGATGTAAATGACTTATAATCTTGAGGAGGGAAGGGTGTGGATTGAATGATTTCAAACTTGTCTGGTAGCTCTTCACTATTCCTTGATTGTATCACTTGGTTCCAAGATGGAAACTTAGGCTTAAGGGTTTATTGCATTTAGTGTATTATTTTTTAAGGCATGAAAGGAGGTATGTGAAGCTAAGGTGGTGTTTATTTTTTATATTCTATGGATTTATGTAGATGATGGTCTAAAACCTCAATTTTTTTAGTAAGGCATGCTTGAAAATTAGACCTTGACTAATCATGATGACTAGTTTCTTTGATGCACACTTTTCCTTCTTCTTGGACTCTTACATGGAATGATTTCCATGATTGGAAAGTTGATAATGATGGTGAGGGGTTCTGAGGGTATTAACATTCTATTGGTTATAGATCTTAAAGGGTGGTGGGTAGATCAATACAAGATTGACATTAGATGGATGAGGAAATAAAATGTTGGTGAGTTTGTTGCTTTTCATGTACTACTAGCCTATCTTCAACTTTATAGATTAGTCCCTATATGTTCAACATATCACTATTTCCTCTTATATAACCCTTCCTCATAAGAAATGACTAGTCCCATTTAGCCTACTATAATGACACCCTAAAACCCTCAATGACATGTTTAGGAATCTCTTTCCCATACCCCTTCACTATATCAATGTTCATCATATGCCTCTCATGATTTAATAGGGTTTGTTTAAGGCCAGATATGGAATGGATTGGGTATGAGTGAGGTTTATAAGGAACTTTATGGGGCTTATAATATATTTGATAATCCTAAAAATAAGTAAACTCATCATGGGACTAGTGAGGGTGAATATGGAGTTGATAAGGGTTAAGATAGGGTTGTAAAGGGTCATGATGTAATTAGAAAGGCTCATTGTCCTACTCATAAGATAATAGGCAACATAATTCTATCACATATAAATCCATACTTAATTATCAAGCACATAAAGATCAATTAAGTTATGGAAAATAGCTCATATCACCCTTGAAGTGAAGCCTTGTCATGAATTTATTGTAAATTTTTGGCTACAACACTGATGGCCTAATGCTTGAATCTTTTAAATATGGCTGCAAGGTGTGATTCCACATTGTCAAATCATGTTTCAAGGCACTTAAATCTCATACCACTAGGTGCATCATAACTATTGGAGGTTATAGGTTGTACCCTAGCTAATAAGAGAAGTGTTCATATCCAAACGTCAAACCTAGTTCAATATGGGAATGACCTTATGTTGTCGGTTACCTAATGTGTAGGTCAAACCTCTAGATATTATGGTGATAGTTACCTTAATTTTTCAATTTCAATGCTCTCTTTATGATCTAAAATCTATGGGGATGAAAAGGGGTAAATAATATTGCATAATGAAAACCTATTCTAAAGTGGTGATGCACCTGAATAATC
This sequence comes from Torreya grandis, assembly GCA_037957365.1. NCBI lineage: Eukaryota > Viridiplantae > Streptophyta > Pinopsida > Cupressales > Taxaceae > Torreya > Torreya grandis. The sequence goes on along the minus strand of JARHVA010003157.1, from coordinate 1,169,117 downwards.
TCACTTATCCACTCAACTCACCTTAGGCTCTTGGCACACTAATAAATAATGCATAGAGATAAAAGACTATCTCCAAGGATTTATAAGAAATAATATTTCATATAGAATTTAATTAAATGATTAAAGTGAGAGGTTGAATATAAGGAGGCCTAGTTCAAGGCATAAATAGTCTAACTTCCTCTCCAAACTTTAGCTATCAACCTCACAACACAGTAGACAACATACCAAGAAGTTTGTTAATACCTAGGTGTAACTTAGACCTAAAAAAAGGGGATGGCATACCACTTTTTCATATCAAGACAAGAATGAACACACAAATTATATATCATGAATAATCTTCAATGTGCATTATTCATCATTGAAGAGGTGCATGATTATAAGTACTAGAAGAGTTTCCACATACTAGCTTGAGGGATACAAATCAAGGATAAAAGAATTCAATATATAGAAGAAATGGGGAGAGGAGAATGGGGATATGACATGGAAGTGAGATAAGGAGGTCATAATTGACCTAGGTTAACTCAATATTATAGGTATACCATTTATTCAACTCTCCCATACGTTGGTCCTCCTCAACAAATCCTTGAATGAGTTGTTCTTATTAAAATGAGGTGGTGAAAGATGAGTCATCTTTAGTTACTCTTTTTCAAAGGCTTGACCATGTATAAATTAGTTTATCACTCATCTTAATGGTATGTATTTGGTGTACATAAGTGTAACTAGGCCTCCCAAGAGGCGTTGAGTAACACACTAGCCTTTTTCATGAAGATCAAACCTTGAAACTACTTCCACCTTGCATAATGGCCTTGAAAGTGTATTATTTTACCTTAAATTATCAGTTACCAAGAGTTACAACCTACATTTACTTCCTTTCTTATCCTTTATACACCAAACTTGGGATCCCTTAGCTGACAAGATAGGCTAATTAAGCCTAATAGCCTAACTATTGATGTTGAGAACCCATGAGAGACCTGATAAAATTTTATAAAACTATAATAACATATTAATCATACCTAAAGGGACATCATACATAATAATATGATCCTTTCTAACTAATTAACACTTGTAATTTTGTCATAGTAGCTTATTAGGCCTTTGTATCCTTGAGTTCTAAATATTTTTAGTTTTGAGTGAGCTTGTAGATATGTTTTTAAGTGAAATTTTGGGAATATTATGACTTAATGTGATGTTTCAAGTCTCATGCCATCTATTCCATGGATTGGAATCACTTTGAACTATCATGTGCCCTTTTTATGCTCATTTCCTTATGAAAGTACATATTTTTTAGCATTTTATATCATGTACATATAATTAGGTACCATTGGTTGAGTCCTCTCAGAGTGTACTTTATTCTCCATGAGTTTTCTAGGTCATTATAGGGTGCTAGGATGACAAAACACCAAGTTTTTTGAAACTAGGTCTAGTTAGGGTTTTAGGGAGGTTTGTGACTACTTAGGAGTCTTAATGATATTTCATGGAGTATGGGCATCCAAGTTAAAAAAAAATCATTAATATATATTTTATTTATATACTCAACTTCTATGAATGTCTTTCATTCCCATGTAAATATTGGATGGAGATATGAACATTATAAGGTGGCTTTAAGGTAGTTTGCAGACCAATTCTAAGTTCCTAATTCCTTAAAATTCATTCATAAAATTCAACACCCAAATTAAAATAAATATTTAATGTATATTTAGTCTATAGGGGGACTTCAAATTCATTATTATCTTTGGTTTTGAGTGTGCATGTGGTGGAGTAGGTGAACATTTCAAAATGACCCTTAAATTGATTGTGTGCAAGATGACTAGCTCAAGTAGGGTTTAAAGAGACTTAGACCAAATTAATCACTTATCTACACTTAAAAACACATTAACTAGTCTTATACATCCTTCTAAACCTCATATTGGTTATTCAACTTGTTTCATGACCCTGATAGTACCTTAGGATAGCACTAGGGTATGTGAATAGGATTGTGTTCTTGACTATATTGGCCTATCACTAAGACATTTGGTTGTAAATATAAAATTTAAATCCTTGAAGGATGTTTTAGGACTCTTAATAAATATTTATCATTTTTTTAAACAATATGTGTGACCTAACTCATTTTTAAACCCATCAAAACTTGATATTGCCCATTTAAAACTTAAACTATCTATCATTGACATGGCCTGGTTTGAGATAAAATAGTGGGTATACCCAATATTTTTATGACCAAATTGATGGAATGGGTGACTTAATTTGGTCATTATATCTATTCTTACAAATTTTAAATACCTTATTATGATTATAGAGGCCCAAACTGATCATTTTGGTTCAGACTAGATGTAAACTACTTATTGATTGTGTTTGAATAAGAACCCTCTAAGTGTGACTTATTTGACATTGTCTCCTGAGGTACTTGGGGTAATGGAGGTGCCAATAATGTACTAAATTAAAATATTCTTCTCAAATTATGGTTTACCAATTCCCCTTTCTTTTTTTATGATGCCCTCTTCATGCTTAAGGCTCAAGTTTGCACATGCCTACATTGTTTTATGCTTGTGTAGGTGTCACACTACCCCCTCATTGGTGATGACCATCATTTTTGTATCCTCATTGGATCTGAATTTTAATCATAATTTCATAAATTTTTATCTTATAACATAAGCAAACCATGGTATCTAGTATGCATAGACCTACTATAAATGTACCCTTTTTTATTCTATGTATATAGGGTCTGAGTGTCAATTTGTATGAGTGAATAGTGATCAACAACTTCTAAAACATTAATGATACCTTCATATATAAATTAATAACCTATCATTCATATCTTCTCACTTATAATTCCCCAATTAGTCCATCCCTTACATATTACACATAGTTAGCTTAGGATTTATGCACAGTCAAGTTTATGAAGCCTTGAGGTCTTGATCATGCCTTGTCTAAAGCTTATGACACCTTAGAAACTTTATTATGATTCCCTTATCTCTTTATACAACCCTTAGAGAAATTTAAATGTATACAATCATACATAGGGATATTGAAGGGTGTATTTGGTATTTGTAAGTTTGTATGTACTAGTAACCCTTAATGGCATCTTGACTTAAGACTTGAGTATTATCACGTCAGAATATATGAAACCCTTATCTGATATACCTCATTTCCTTGGGGACCTTCAAGGAGTCTAAACATTTTATTTTTAACCTAATTTTGATCCCAATGCATGTGTATGCTCTCTTAATACTACTTGACTAAATTTCTTCCCTTTATGTATGATTTGATTAAAGGTGACTTAGTTTACATAGGATGTAGGTGCATACTCCTCACCTTTATTTTTGAATTAAAATCCTATTTAGGAATGAGGTGATTGTAGTAGGCTCTTCTAATTTTCATTATGATAATCATGTACTTTCACCTTAAGTTTGCCTAGATGAGTAACTTGTAGGTTTTATTTTAGGTTAAGTCTCAACTTCCTACCATTAAAGTGATGTATTTAAACCTATAATAGGTCCATACAGACCTCTTCATTATTTAACTCTTATCATGGTGGACCTTTTTACCCCTCAATTTTGCCTCATAGGTACACACAATGGTCTCCAAGCTATCTCATTATCTGACTTTCATTCTTCCACTACTTAAGAACTATTGTAGGTGACTTATCCTTGATTATGAGATTGACTTGGTGGAAGTGGTATCAATATGGAAGGTGACCCATTGTAACAATATGATCATGAACTTAAGACCCTTTTCATATCCTACTTAATAAAAGTCTTGATCCCCTCCTCAAGCCAACTATCAAGAGTATTATAACCTTCATTATACAGATTGATATAGTTGAAGCATGTCATATGAGGTAAATGATTCAAGGCTACTTATGAGTTTTATATAGCATTATGTCCAGGATTATAACTCACCATAAGTCCTATCTTATCTTACCTACACTTTTTGTTGAAGATACCTGTCTTAGCCTCATTTAAGTGCTCTTTTTAGTTCATGCTAACTATGTGTCAAACCTCTATATAGATAGATGAGAGGCATGAGGGTGATTTCAAGATGTCAGGATGGCCTTAAACCTATTTGAATACTTTAACAACTCATATCCATCTCAAAGAGACACATCATTCAATCTTATGAGGTAGATTTAGGCAAGAAAAAAAATTACCTTAAAATCCCCAAACTTGCCTTAACTTCTACTACTAAGGTAAGTTGGGATTACTACTAGGCCTCTTGACTTGATTTTCATGGTTCTACTTGATTGTGTTTTTTGGAATTCTAGTTTAGTGATTGAACTCACCTAATTCCCATTATATCTTACCTATATATTCCTTCTTAGACCACCCCAAACACCTTGACTCTTTAACTAGTAATCATTACTATTGTAGGTGACTTTGAACTAATTTTTAGCTCTTATCTTGTCCATTAAGCTATCAACTTCCTTTTTAAGCACTAGTATCATGCTTGGGTCATGGAACCTACATAATTGACCACATATAACTTAAGACATGAATTCTTTATCCCTATTTTAGGTGTCACGTTATGGTATCCCCTTCTCAGACCTCTACTATAGTTGTATCACTATAGGTGATGATGCCTATTAAAAAGGCACTCATTTCTATCTTAAAACATTGGAGTTCCATAAAGGGTGTCCCTTTGGTTCATATGCCATGGAGGTTTCTCTCAAAGCCTCCAATATTCATGATATCTTGAATTATTTCCTCATTTTTCTCAACTTGCTCATCACCATTGAATCTATGCCTCTATATGAGGTCAAGAGGGAATTGACCAAGTTATTGATTATGTGGGAGTATTCTTGAAATTATCTCATTTACGCCTCTCTTTCTTAACTTTTTTATGTATAATTTGAAGACATTACACATGAATTAGAAATAAACTATCCAATTTTGGAGTCACTTAGGCCCTTCAACATAGTGGAACCATTGTTCATGATGATTGGGCAAATGAAATTATAAATTTGACCTCATGGGGGGTTTGAAGAGACTATTGTGTTTGATGATGAATGATTTGATGGATATGAAAGATAATGGATATATTATAAAGACTAATTTACTAATAAAACACTTCAAAAATCATCTATATTTTCACCTAAGTGCACTAAAATCTTACAACTTCAAGAAACTCAACTCATACGCTATAAATAGAAGTAATCTTGGAGCTTGTTTGATTTAGACACTCCCAAACTTTTGATGCAAGGGTGTGGGTGATGTATTCAATATATGGTATCCTTGTGAACACAAGAATAATATTTTTGCATAAAAACTCCAAAATTTGACCAAAACTATTATAATCTTTAACCCTTCATAAATGGATAGGCTAATGAGAGTGGCCAAATTATTAGTCATTATTCATAAAACACAAGATATGGGTTTATATAAAAATTCCATGGATGATAAATTAAATGGATACCCTTCCTCTCCCCAATATTTTAAATCTTGATATTCTCTCTCCTCTCCATATTGAGTGAAAACCTAAGATGTTTCACAAGATACCAAAGAGAGAGATGGAAAGATGGGATGGGTTTTTACAATCTTAGGGATTTAGAACTCCTCAAAATATCATATTTTCACTTAGGGGTATACATACATCCATGTTATAATATAAAATAAATATCCTACAAGTACACCTATATGGACTTGCTGAAGACACCTGATTTTGGCTTAAAACTACCACATATGCTGTGGAGATTGATGAAGAATGGATGCCAATGTTCCCACAACTAGTAGATGAGTGTATGGACCTATAATATCATTTAAAATACTTTATTTTCCCTCCAACATGCCACTTCATGTAGAAAACCTCATTTTGAAGTCATAAAAGGGTAATAAAACACAGAAAGGTGAGATGCACATTATAATTTGACTTTTCCACCCTTTTAAGGAGTGGTATGGACAATAATAGGGTGGAATAAACATTAACATCACATGAATTTTACAATATTACCCAATTTATCACTTAGTATAATTGAACCAACTTGACCATGGTCATAAATACCTATAATAACACTAGGTTTCAAAGTCATTTACCTTAAACTTTTAAAATGATCATTAAGTAATGATAATAAGGGTAAAATGGACATTTGGAGGATATATCAAGGCATTGAAAGACTAGAAAACTTATGACAATGTCAATTTTCAAATATAGGGTAAACCATTTTGACCTAAGGATCAAAATAGGTTAATAATACTATGCTAAGATTTCATGGTGGTTGTCTTTTACCCCTATCTAACCTTATATCTATTCGATTAAAACATGTAATCTTGTTTTAGGAGTTTGTGAATACATTTACAGAGACTTATTATACATATTTTATGTCTATGTATAATATCTATGTTATTTATGTTGTGGTAATGGTATGTAAGAGAGATCTTATTCGTTATGATTTATTTAGTACTCTATTTATGTTATTTATGTTTGGTATTCTATAACAAGCCTTGGAATGGTCCTAATAGTCTAAATTTACTAATATATAAGATGACCCAATGTTTTGGATTATACCCTATTATGAATCCATCTGGTGTTATGAGATCCTACAAAGTATGGAAAGACCAAAGGATTAAATATGTTATAATAAATATATGATAAACTAATTTAGGTATTTATCATGTTTTAAGGTCTCTTGACAAATATTGAGGTCACCTCCATTTGAGCATTCACTTGAGATCACATCTATTACCTTAAAAGGGGGTGTTTGACCATAGGATGATGTTAGTTTGACCCCAAAACATCATTAACACTATAAATCTCACCTTAAAAGGCCTCCATGATTACCATAATTCCATGATAAAATAGTTTCATATGTAAAGGGAATGTCTTTTCATAATTCAAATGCTTTACTATCCACTAAATGGGCCTACACATGGGAAAAAATGGCTCTTCAACTTCCCCATCTATACTTCATGTTCTAAAATTAATTTTGACCCCTCTTTTCCCTCCTCTTTCTAACCAATAATGTTTCAAAGTTTGAAACCTTGAGAAAATGTAATAAACTAGTGTTTTATAGGAGTTTTCAAGAAAGTACGGATCCATAAATTATGGACATGGTCAAAAAGATTCAAGGATATATATAATGGATTTAGTATATAAATCAAGTGAGAGAATACAAGAGTTTAAATCCAAAAAATATAAAAAGAAATTGACCTCCCTTCCCATCATCCTCCTTGGCATCCATGGATAACACCTCTAGTTCTTATTTATTATGGATAAGAAATAGAAAATGGTGACTTCAACTCTTAGATAAAATAAGGGGGTATAATGGCCTTATAAACCTTGGAATTGGTCTATATAATGGCGACTTATGATCTATGAACAATATTTAATAAATTAGGGTAGTCAAACTTGTCTTTTACATCCACATAGGGTCAAGAATAAAATAGTTTTAATGTGTTCCTAGCCTGGTTAAAGAAAATGGTGGTTATATATACTTTTTACAAGTCCTCAAGATTATTCCATTACATTCTTCACCCCTAGTTCACATGTGTGATCTTAGGTGATCAAGAAACATCCAAGCTATCTCAAGCTATAAACTATAGACAATGTTTCCTTGATGAGGAAGAGCCTCCAATGCATATATCTAAGAATAAATATTAGTTTGAGATTGAATGATGGTTTATTGAGATAATTAAGGTATTTTTTCCTCCTTATCATGAGAGGGGTGATCATATGAGCGTTCAACTTTCCCAAGATTCTACCATTAAATGGTGTTTCCTGCATATTTGAACTTCATTGTGAATGTAAACTAAGTTTTCATGGTAATGTCTATTTAAGGTCCTTAAAACACTATAGAGTAGGAAAGATTGTTTTAATCATGTATAAGATTCCCTGTCTCAAAATAACTAGGCTTCATTGTGGCTCTTATAGGCAAAAAAACATCAACGAGCTTCCCAACACCTTCATAGACATGTTTAGCAGAGTTTAAGGTTCATTAATAGAAGTTAAGGTTTTCATAAAATCCTAGGTTTCAAATCCTCCCTTCATATGTATAAGTAACCAACTCTAAATGTATTTTCCTATTGAGAATGTGAGTGGGGTGACTAGGGTCTTCATATTTCATCTTTAATATGAAACAATAGTCCATATTAACCTCTCAAGGAACCTCTTCTATATGATGGCCTCATCAAGAAGCAAATAAAACTCATAATATGATTTGAGTTATAAGTGAAAACTCCATAAATCCCTATGACAACCACCTATAGTTTCAAGCCTTTCTATCCAAAGCCTAAAGTATGGAAACTAGATCAAATGCTCCATAAGGCTATCAAGATCCATTGAGACTATGAGAAAAGGGGTATATTTAGGTTTAAGTCCCATTGAGAAAGCATATTCAAGTTTAGGAGGTTAGCTTAGGCCAACCTGTAAAGGGTTTTAAAACCATCATGTACAACTAAGTCTCAAAAATGCAAATACAGGTCATAGACTATGAATATGGTTATCTTAAAGGAGTGTTATTTAGATTAAAGGCAAGCCACTAGGGTCTCAAGCATAACATAGAAATACTCCTTTTATTTAGGAGCCTACTTAAATCCACCTTAATAGTTAACATGCCTAGATCATTACCTATAGGACTGTAGGTAGTCTATCTCCAATGTTAAACATGAAATGATATATGCACATAAAAGGAGATAACTCAGACTGAGATGGTGGTCAGAACATATACCTCATCTTTCCAAGGATAAAGAGTTTTGAAAGGAATAATTGAGCAAATTTATTCAGGCATGTACAGTGATCTAGGTTTACTTACTCAATTTGGAGTGCATAACTATGGTTAATATAAATGTCAATAAACATGTGAAATGGAAACCTAAAGTGATAATGACATCTATGTCCCTCAATATTTCACATGATGGTGATACAATTTTAGCTAGATGTCTAGTTTTGAGAAGACATTCAAGACATATAGGTATATATGTCTAATAATAAGGAGTTTAGGTAACTAGGCTAAGAGAAGTCCTATTTAAAAGGTGTAAGTAATTATGATAAATTGCCATATGAAGTCCCAACTCTATCAACACTAAATATAGATTAAAAAAAAGACTACTAATATCTCTAATACAAGCTATTCCAAGCACTTGGAATGAGCAATGATGGTCATGGTAGGTTTACATGATAAAGAGATTGAGTTGATGGTTAAGACAATTGAGGGAATATGATTAAGGAAGAGATAAGATATAGAAGGGTGTTGTAGTAACTTTTAAACCATAAACACACCTATAGTTGGATTAAGGTTATAAAACCCAATGTGAGTCTATAAGTCCTTATGCCACATTTGACCCTCAAGACCCCATATTCACCTCAATGATAGATCTAAACATCCAAGCAAACTTAAGGTTATGATAAGATGCATGGTGATGACTCAAGTCCTAAAGTATTTGATATAAGTAAAATAATACAAAAAAATAGTAAAATTCAATCTTAACACCCTTCTCAAGCTCCACTACCCTAAGCTACTATGTCAAGCTACCAACTAAGACACTCAATCTCACATGGCATAATGAATCAATCCTAGTGCTCTTAGGATCAGTTTGGGACCCTTATACACTCAATATCTATGGAGGAAAGAGTGGGATATAAGAGCCCATCTCTATGAACAATCCTTGGGATTATTAACCCACTGAGAATGCTTACCAAGAGTTTAAAGGTCACCAAATTTCAATCAATACTCACTATACATTTTACATGGGACTAAGAGACATTCAAGAATTGAAGGGGTCTATAGGCTAGACATCCATGGCAAAAGGTTTTAGTTTTTGGGCCTATACTCTATGAACCATCATTAAGATGGTAGGCCACCAAAATCCTCTCTAAACCTTGATTAAGACCTGATTAGTAAATTTAACCTTAAAAAACTTCTAAATGAATAGTTTGAACCTTCAAATAGTATTTATGGTCTCCTTAGGTCACATGGACACTCAAATAGTATACTAGTTGGCACGTGTAAGGTGTGTAGTATATGAATGAGATTGAAAGAGCTACTCCAATGTTTTATACAAGAGTGGGGAAGAGGTATGCATATCCTATATGTTTCAAAGGAGGGATGGGGATCCATATGTATTAAATAATTTCTTAGTGACCACTTATAGGTGTCTCTATGTTTAATAGTCACTTGTAGACATGTCTAAGTGCCTAATTAGAGGACTATGTGTTCATAAAGGTGAAGTAAGTATCTCACTCAAGATAATAAAATTTTTCTAAGGGACCTAAAATTTGGATTTCATAATAACAAGGGTGTTGAAGTGCATCATAGCTCTAGTTTGGAGTCAAGATGTATCAAATTTTCCTTTAGGCCTATTGGTCTAACACCTCTCTCAAGGTAATTTTACTTGGAGACTAAAATAGAGGATAAAATGGATTTAGATAATAACTCAAAACATCATGTAAATACATTTCAGGAGGTTTCAAATGTGTTATCAAAATGGATTTACATAAGAAGGATCATATTTGGTCATTGTGTCTAAAACATTGCCTTATGGGTGTATAAAATGTATAATTGTCACTCCAAGAGTAACTTGATGAGTTCATAACTACACAATAATGTTACATGGGGGTCTTATCATTTTTTAAAATTTGAGGGGCCTTGTCTAGTTGAGAATAGTGGCATTGGTTCATAATTTAGGGGCCTAACCTTTATGATACATAGCTAAGAACCCAAAAACCCCTAAAACCTCCTTAAAACCCTAATAGTGACATGTTGAAGAAAATAAAAATAAATAGAAATAAAATTAATTAGAATGTCTTGGTATACACTTGGATATCATAGTTAACTCTAAGGGGAGCCCATCCATGGCATTGATCTATATGGGCAGTTGTACAGACGTCCTAGAAACATTATTTTGTCAAGGTTTAAGAATAAATCTAAGGGGTAAATCTTGATGAAAGATTAAAAATCATGGGAAAAGTTATTTTGAGGCATATTCAACCTTGTAAAACCACAAAATAGTCACAAATACTATTGTAAATTCCCATGCAAGTCTACACTAAAAGGCTATTCTAAAAATTCTAATGAGAGGTGATTTAGTCACCTAAATGAGCTAAAATTATAGGTGTATAATGATTAAAAGGTATAATTATTGGTATGGTATGATTTTTTAGACTTTAAATAATCTCATTCACTCATCTTTGAGGTTTTTTTCAATCCCCATATCCATCCAAGTAGCGACTAGTCAAGAGACTAGGCTAATTGTCTAATAGGCGTACTTAATCAACAAAGTAAGATATTCATGGGTGTAGAGGGATAATATGGAGTAAATACATGGTCATGAAACTTTTGTAACTACATAATGAGGTGAGTACACCCATATCCTATCCACCATGAAGGCTAGGGTAATTTTCCAAGTTATATTGGCATGAAAGATAGAGGTAGCTACTAAATGCATCATGGAGGGGAGATAATTGAACCAATTAAATGCTTTGTAACTATCAAAATAAGAGTGAAATGACTAGTTTGTCATGTTAATCCTTTGTATGGGGTCAACCTTAGCTAAAAATAGACATCAACACCCCAAAAGGCTCATTGAATACCACTCATCACCAACAAAATGCATGGAGAAGTGTAGAGATTGGTTGTAACTAATAATTAAAGGGATTATGGTCATTCATGACCTTTTCATGCTCTTTCCACACCACATTATCTTCTCACTCTTATTTATTCTTCAATAAATTTATTTTCTAGCTTAGTTTGTTATATTTTTATTTATTTGTAGAAGCGTGAATTTTCATTCTCCTTTTTAGGTCCTTTCCCTCAGTTGTTAGAACTCTATCATGTGTAGTTCATGTGATGTGCTAAAGTATTGTTAGTTGTGTTTGAAGATAAATATCTTTGATAGTGTCTTAAATAGACCTCTTATCCATTACCTTTAAGTTGTGGACATCTATCATAGCCTTCATAATGAAATAATTATGTTTAGGATCTCATTGTAAAACTTATTTCAGTCACTAGTTCTTACTTGGTTCATAAAGTGCTGATTAAGGATCAGGTAGAGTGGATAAGTCAATATTGGTACATCACCTCATTAGGTTAAGTTTCTTTCATGCATTTATATCTCTTTTCACCCCAAAAAATAATTAGTTCTTAGGAAGTTAGTTTAAATTGATGTACCCGAGGAGCTAGCCCTATAAACTAGAGGTTTGTTCCTCTTATAGGTCACCCAAATCCTTTGGACTAATCATATGTTATCCCAAATTTAGAGAGGTCTGAACCATCTTATCCTAAGGGTGAAGTTTTGAGAGTTAACACTTTTGGCATGCCTAGTGGGACCAAGATTCAAGTGAGTTAGATCATACATTTGTATATTTGAATGATATCAAAGAGATTAAAGTACTTGATTATTATATTAGTAGTCAAATTTCATTCTAAAAGTGCTCATAATGTCTTCATCAAAAGGTAAGGAATATGAGTTTGTTGAGTTATCTTTGGACTTTACTAAGAGAAATAGATACCCTAGGTCTAATCCTAATCCTACACCCCCTAATTCTCATAATTATGCTAAATAAACCACTACTACAAAACCTACACCTATAATGGCTAGGCCTAGACATCAAGATTTTTTGCCCTTCACTGGTGGTATCTCCTTAAATATGAACCTATTTGATGATATACCTACTACAACACTTAACAGCCCTATTCATAGGAAAAAAATCAACCACCCATTTTGAACATATTTTATACATATCCAACCTATGCTCAATTCACAATGTGACCCAAGGAAATGTGGTAAAAAGGTTATTGACAACTAATTTGAAGGGTAAGCCACTTCAATGGTATATAGGCTTAACAACTACTTCTATCAACACTTAAGATGAATTTGTGGAACACTTATTAAAACATTTTAAAGATAGGAGTGATAACTTATCTTTATTGGAAAAACTCACCACAATCAAAAGGGTTCCCTAATATTTTATGGTAAACTTCAATTATAGGTTTCAAAAAATCGTATGATAGGATCCCCATGGTAGTCAAACCCATCCCTAATTATGGCTTTTTATACTACTTAAGATTCCTCAATTATGATGTAGGATTTGTTCACTACTTTCTTCCTTAGAGTCTATAAAGTATTCAACCTAAGTCCTAAGTACCCTAGTCTACCTAATACTTCACTCTTTTCATATCTCTTAACCAATCAAGGTAGTTCGAAGCAAGTCATTTATAGTCATGTCAAAGACAATAGGTTCAATGTCTTATCAAGTCATAAAACATCATGACGGTTATCCTTATGTTTAGACATGTGTTAAGGTCCATAATAGGCCTTGAAGTGGTCTCAATAATCCAAATGTACCATGGTGGATATGACTAAATATTTCAATTTCTAACTCATCATGAAACTAATTAGTGTGTTGAGGATATGCAAGGTATGGATTGATCATTATTTTTAAAAATGTTTTGAAGGTACATGATAGCTTAGATTGGGTTTTTATAAGTTTATAAGGTCTTTTAATAAGTTTTTAAATGATATTCATTGTAAATCTCCTCTTGAAGCTATATATTGTCTAAAAAAAGAGTACTTGGCCTTAAAATGATGATATTTAACCTTAAAAGGTAACTAAATCCATAAAATACACCTTTAAAGACCCCCAAGATCACCACATTTCCATAACCAAGTGGTTTCATATGCTAATATTGTCCTTTTCACAAGTTAATAGCTTCATTTGCCACTAAATGGGCCCCACACATGTGAAAATGTGCCTCTTCAACTTCCCAAGCCATACCATGAGTTTTCAAACATTACCTAACCCCTATTTTACCTCTTCCTTCCTACCAATGGTGATTCGTGATCTAAAACATTATAAAATGCAATAAATTTATAGGTTGTAAGAGTTTTCAAAGTGGTACAGATCTATAAAGTATGTATATGCTCAAATAGAGTTAGGAGTATACAAGCAGAGTTTGACACACGTATATGATGAATAAATCTAAGTTTTTTAGGTCCTAAATATCCAAAAACTACTTCAATTCCTCAACCAAGATCTTTGGTAGATATGTAAATCACTTCATGTTTGTGCTCAATCCTTACAAGAGAGAGAAGGTGAGGGTTCAAGAACTTGGCTAAAGAAAATATACTTGATGACCTTCCAATCATGGGCATTAGTTTTAGGATTAATCTTTTATTCTTTATGAACAAACACTAAGAAACTAATAAACCTGGTTACCATCTTCATCTACACAAGGTAAAAGAAGGGTAACTGTTTCAATATATTTTTTTCTTGATTGATCAAACTAGTGGTTCATCATGTCTCTTCCAATCCTAGAGATACATCCCATGGAATCCTCTAACTCTGTTTCACATGTGTGAACATATAATAGAGAAATATCTATCCTTACACTATCTAAAAACTATAAATCAAGGTTTCATTGGTGGGAAAGAGTATTTAGTGCATATTTTTGAAGGTGAACAATGTTTGAAGGTATAATAATGGTGTCTTTAAGTTATTTAGGTATCTTTAGTTCAATTTAAAATTTCATATAAACCTCCAACTCTCTAAATTGGTTATTCCAAGTGAATATTATTTGTACATTTGGGTTTCACTCTAAGAAAAAGTAGTATGTTGTATGATAAATGGCTTGGAAGTTATCAAAACATGAATAAGCACATCAAAGTAATTTTTTATTCATACCAAAATGCCCTTCTCTCAATATTTTCAGACCTTATCATAGTATTCATAGGAAATAAACCACCAGCTATCTCTCAAACACCTTTATAGTCTTGTTTTGTAAATATTAATGTTTTTAGTAGAGTTTGAGGTTTTTAAAGCGTCCTAAATTTCCATTCCTAACTGCATATGCCTCATTGATGACCCTAAAGTGTTTTATTTTGATAGGAATATGTGTGGATATTCTTATGATCCTTTTAGATCATTTTATGTATGAGTTCATATTCCAATCCAAGACCTCAAAGAGCATATGACATTTGACAACCTTATCATTATCAACCTACCTAATTACCAAGTTTCAAGTTTCAAGCTCTATGTGACCTTATCAATCATCATCCATAAGTCTAATACTTCTACTCAAGTCCAAATAATAGAAGAAAGTTTTAAAAACATTATAATTCCATCAAACACCATTTTTACTATGATGAAATTAACTTATATAGGTGTTATCATTATTTAGATATGATGATCACCACCTATAATAGATAACTCAGATCCACTTTTGCTAAATCCTTCAAAGTCATTGTATGCAAATGAGTCTCAAATGTAAAGAAGGTCCATGAATATGTAGACTCCTATATTAAGGAGATGAATTGAAACATAATAAGTTCATTGGTATCTCAAGTATAACTAAGAGGGTACTCTCCTAACTTAGAAACCTATTCTATAAACCACTTGTTAGTCAACATACATGACCCAATACTCATATTACTATTAACAATCTGTATCCTCAAATTTTAACATGAGATAGTATATACACATGAGTAAGGTACACAAACTAATAAGTAATATAATACATGGATTCCATGTCACCAAAGGCAATGAAATCTATAAAAGTGCATAATGAACTAAGTTGAGAACATACAATTAGTCAGGGTTACCTAGAAAGTGAGGGTGCCAAACTAAAGAGAGTGAAAATGTTAGTATGTATGTAAATAACAACTCCAATATGATGATTAAATCCACACTTATTAATATCTCATATGATGGTGTGATTAAGTTAGTGACTATCTGGTTCGAATTATAGACCCAGAACATGCAAACTATGGTGTGACTATGCATACAAGTGTGTTGATAGAGTTAGAAAATATAGACCTAAGGGATATGATCAAAACTTGGAATATGATATTTTAACCATGAATCCATCCCTATATTGAGATAAGAGAGATTATTTAGGTCATCACATTAATTTTTTCAAATACTTGTACAAAATAATGATAGATTAGGTGAGACTAAGGGAAAGGAGGGTTAATAAGATGGTCTGAGCTGATAAGAGCATGTGTATATGATTTAAAATAGATTAAATAATATTATATGATAAAATACAATATAAAAATTCATCTATAGATGTGTTGAGGCTCCAAACCTAGTCTAAGCAACTCAAGGCTTAAAGCCACCATGAACCCACAATACCCCATATGCACTTCAAGGGAAAATCGAAACCTCTAGATATACCCAATGTAGTATGTGGGCATGTGAAGATGTTTCATATCATATAGGAGTTTTTTGAATTAGGGGAGTGAAATGAGATAGTTCATTTTGGTTTTATCCCTCTCTTGAGATCTACAACTTTGAGCAGTTATGTTGAGTTGCACCTTCCATCACTCATATATTTTACCAAAAAGAGACTCAATATTAAGGATCTTGTAGAAATTTGGTCACCCCTATGGAATCAAAATCCATGAAGAAGTGAGTGTACTTCAAGATTCAATCTCTATGAATTAATGTTAATAAGGTAACCTACACAAACTCCTAGTTAAGAGCTCAGTACACACCATCATCTTCTCATATCTCCATGTATAATTTTTGTGATACCCAAGGATATTTATGAGATATTAATGGGTTATTAGGATAAAATTTAATAACAATAATTTTTGGTTTAGAGGTCTGTATTGTATGAACCATCGTTAATATGGTGGACCTCAAAATCCCTTCCTAAACCCTAGTTTAGACTTCATGAAGGAAATACATCTAAAAATGCTTTTCAAATGAAGTAATTGGGTTATGAAAGGATCTTAATGGTATTCTCAGGTCCCCTAATCATTCATATGACCTATTAGTTAGCATGTGTAGGGTGTACACTATGAAGTGCACAATGTGCACTATGAAGACTAGGGTTGAGAGGCTACTTTAAGCATGTGAACAAAGAGTTGAGATGGATCTATATATAACATTGATTTTTTAGGAAGGAGGTTGGGAAAAATTTCTCAATAAATTCATATTAGACACTTATAGGGGCCTCCATACTTGATAATAAATTTCAAACAAGTCTAGGTGCCCAAGTGAGTGACTGTATGCATATAAAAGAAAGCATATTTCTTGATCAAAATGATATAGATCCTCTAAGGTCCCTCAAGGGTGATTTCTTCCATGTCTGATTAAGTGGATAAATGCTTCACAAATATATCTTAGGATCATAACTTAGGCACCCTACATTTAAACATGTTAATCTAGCACCTTCCTTAAGATAATGCCACTTGAATATTGGAGTAGAGGACAAAAAGAGATCATATGACATATCAAACCTTTTTGTAAATGTTCACAAAGTTGTTTTAGATACTTGAGCCACTTTTGTATCCAAGAGAGAGGCTATAGTTTGTCATTTTAGCCTAAACATGTCTTAAGATTGCTTAAAATGCTCATTTCACACCTAAGAGATAACTTGGCAAGCTCATAACTATATATAATGGTTACATGGGGAGATAATCACTTTATTAGAGTTAAAAAGACATATCTATAACAAATTAGTAGCATTGGTTTATAGGTTATGACCCTAGCCTCTATGAACCATTGCTAAAAGTCTAAAACCCTCTTAAACCTCCCTAAACTCTAATGAGGACCTAATTAGGAATAATTTGTGTAAAATTCATCCAAATTCATTAAAATTACTTGGTAACCATTTCAATCACACAATCCACTTTTACAAGACCTCTATAATATTGGTTTGTATGGACAGTGTACAAACACTCCTAAAAACCATAAGTTTACAAGGTTTTGAGTATAATATATAGTAAAATACTTGGTAAAAAGGTTTAAAATCATTTTAGGGGATGTTTTAAGACTTTTTTCACCTTCTCAAATCATAAAATGTCCAAAACTCTACCTATAAATGCTTTTATAAATATTTACCAAATAGCAAGTCTGCAGAAGCTAGTAGAGGTGACCTAATCATCTAGGTGTGGTAATATTGTAGGTTTGGGTTTCTTGTAAGATCCTAAGTCTTGGTGTATAAGTTTAGTTAATATTTAAAACAATTTAATTCAATCATTTTTGGGGTTTTATCTAGTTCTCATAGCCATCCAAATAGTAGATAGCCAAAAGACTAGACTACTTATCTATTAGGTAGCTTTATTCAACAAAGTGAGGAAGCTCATAGGCATATAAGAAAAATATGGAGATAATGATTCACCATAATACATATGTAACATCCCATTGAGGTGATAAATCTCCATATCCATGGTCATTATGGAGGAGTTAGATGGCTTCTTGAACATGCTTAATATGTAGGAAAAGGTACCTAATTAATGCTTTATGAAGGAGGTCTAATGGGATTTATTCAATGCTTATTAAATAATGAGATGAGATGGAATCAACTAAGTATGGAATTTATATACTCTTCATGGTTCAAAACTTGATAAAAATAGGCTCCAACTCCCCAAAGGTGTTCATTCAAGGCACTAGTCAACCTAAGCAATTCATGGAGGAGTGTGAAGGTTTGTTGTAATTGCTATGTGAGTGGATGATGAAAATTATGGAATCTTCATGAAAATTATATTCCAATATTCCCTTCTCTCTCTTGATCACATTTATATATATCTAGGCCTTAAGGCCTTTGTTTTCATCCCTCAGACCAGTGTAGCAAAACTTTGCCAAATTATATCTTGAAACTTGAGAATTAAAAAGAAAAGATTGGTTACACACTTCTCTATTAAAATTTGTGTGTTTTATGTTTTTTTTACTTTCAAAAAATGTGATTTTAATTCTCCTTTATTGGTCATCTCCTTCACCTATTCGTTATATTATTATCATATGTAGGTCATGTGATGTGTTAGAATGTGGTATTTATATTTAAGAATGAGTTGGTTGATAGTGTCTCAAGTAGGAATTCTTTCCATTGACTTTAAGTTATAGACATTACACATAACCTTCACATGAAACACTTGTGTATAAGAGTTCATCAAAAATCATGTTTAGTCATTAGTCTTTAATTTAATTGACAAGTGTTATTTGAAGATTATTCAAGAGAGGAAAAATGAATATTGGTGCATCACCATCCTTATAATAAGTTTATTTTCTTGTTTTCATTCTATCTCTTTTCATACCAACATTAGTAGGTCCTAGGAAGAGAGATTAATTTAATTTACTATAGGAGTTAGCCACATAATCTATAGGTTTGGTATTCCTTTAGGTCACCCCCAACCTTTATACCAATCCCATGTTACCCTAAGATTGAAAAGAATTGAACCATCTTCTTCAAAGGGTAAAACTTTGAGTACTAATAGTTATGTCATGCCCAATGGTACTAGCATTCAAGTGAGTTAGAGCATGTAATTTCAGTCTTTAGAAATGTTAGAGAGTTTCAAGTGATTTAGTGGTAGATCTATAGTCAATTTACATGCAAAAGGTAGTCATAAGATCTTCTCCAAAAGTTAATGAGACTCAATTTATTGATTTGTCATTAGACATTATTATAAGAAAGAGA
Source organism: Torreya grandis (assembly GCA_037957365.1). Taxonomy (NCBI): domain Eukaryota; kingdom Viridiplantae; phylum Streptophyta; class Pinopsida; order Cupressales; family Taxaceae; genus Torreya; species Torreya grandis. Next base: position 1,149,775 of record JARHVA010003157.1, on the reverse strand, counting down.
TATCCTAGGTTTAATCCCAATCCCACACCCACTAACTCTACTAATTATGCTCAAACAAACACTATTTCAAACCCTACACCTTCAATGTCTAGGCCTAGAATGCAAACCTTTATACCCTTTAATGGTGGCAACCCATTAAACATCATTCATTTTAATGGCATACTTGTTGCTACCCTCAAAATCCTTCCCTATTTAATATGAGAGAACTCAACTACCCATATAGAACATATTGTATACATAGCCAATTCATGTTCAGCCCATAATGTAACCTAATAAAATGTAGCTATGATATTATTGGTAACCTCATTTATGGGTAAGGTACTTTAGGGGTATATGGGTTTAACACCTACATCCATCAATACCTAGGATGAATTTAGGGAACATTTGTGCAAACACTTTGAGGATAGGAGTGACCATCTCTCTTTGGTGGAGAAACTCACCACAATTAAATGATATCCCCTAGAATTTATGGTAGATTTAAACTATAGGTTTTAAAATATCTAGGATAGGATCCCCATAGTCATCAAGACCACCCCAAATTTTGCATTATTTTACTACCTAAGTCTCTAAATTTGATGTGGAAGTCATGATACAATCCATGGGGGTTATTACTCTACCATAAGCTTATGAGGTAACCATAAGGGTAGAAAATTATCTAATACAAGTAGGTAAGCTCACCCTTAGACCCGCCATGCCTTTATTCCTAGAAATTTAACCCCTCATGCCTACCATTAATCCATTACTATCCCTAACTAATCATGATTAGGTAGATGGAAATCAAGTAGATATATTGAACAAGATTGAAGGGTTGCTTAAGGCCCAAAACAATAAGATAGTGGTCTTAGAGTGGCATAAAATTCCACCCCATATACCTTATCAATCACCCTACCATGCCTCTTATCATCCCTACCAGTATAACATACCTCCTTATTAGCCCAATTAATAAGAAAAAGGATATATTACTTAAGCAAGGCCCTATAATAATAATAACCCCATTTTTGCTAGGATTTATAGAGCTCTAGTCTCAACTAAAAACAATTATGCTCAAGATGGTTAATTTCCTACTCATTTTGGGTAGCCACATGATATGCTAGTAGCTCCAAGTGGTTATGTTTGTCAAGCATATTTCATGAAGTGGGGTTTAACTCTTCTAACACATAATAATCAACCTCTTGGAAAACACAAGGAAGGTTCTCCTATGCCACATGGAGACACTCCATTTATGACTCAAACTAAGACATAAAATTAACAAGGGGAAAGTGGTAGTAAAAAACCTTTTGAAACTACCTTTTTTAACTTCCAATAAGGTCAACACTGCTTTGATCTTGTGGTATCCAATTAGGCTTAGAATGTACCCAAGGTAGATAATTTAGTTGTATCTCATAAAAGGGATAAGAGAAGAGAAGTTGGTGGTGGTTTAGGACTTGAAATGGCATCCTCTCCACATTTTCAAACACCTCAAGGTACTACTACTCAAGATAAAACTCCTAAGACACCATCAACTCAAAAACTACAAGATGGGAAAGGGTAGAATCATAGAGGTCCTTTCATACCTCAATTCACACAAACTTCAAATAATATTTTTGCTCTGAAGTTGTAGTCCAAGGCATCTAGCCCTCATCTTAACATTGTGTACCAAATGAATAAGGACCATGTTATTATCCATATGTGGGACACATTACTCATTTCATGTCAAAAATATCTCCTTCAAGAAGAGCTTTCCAAACTCCATCTCTTAGACAAAAAAGAATAAAAGGTAAGTGCATTCCTCACCAATTCCAATCAACTTCATGAGTCCTAAGCACTTAAGGTAGTCAAAATACATCCATTATACCTTTAATTTATTATAGGTGATTCCCTAGTTCATAAATTCATGATACATAATGGGTTTATCACTTATATCATACCTAAGTCTATAGAAAATAAATTAGGGATAAAGTATGAACCAAATACCAAAGGGGTTTTACAGTTAGATGGGTCTCCTAACAAGACTATGATTTTCATTAATGACCTTAAAATCGTATGTGTTGTTTTTCCTAAATTCACTATATCTTAATATGTGACAGTAGTTGACCTCCCTCCCTAATTTTCCTTATACTTGTCTAGGTATTTCACTACTAAAATAAGGGGTTATCTCTCTTCTAATTAGTCCTGTATGATTCTTAGGACTAGCTATGGGATAAATTTTACCATAATTTTTGAACCTATCTCTTTGTTTCACTTAGAACCCTACATGCCTAACCTATCAAATGTTAATTTTACTATCTTGGATGAGCATGAGAACCCCGATGACTAATATAACATGGAACCACTAGAAGGCATATCAAATTTTATCATTGATGAATGAGTAGAATACAATCATGGCTATGATCCTTACAAAAGTAGTAAAGTGGTAGTTTTGTGTGTGTATTGTATTAATGAAGAAGAATATTCCATACCAAGTCTCACTAACACAACCTAAGAGCATGAAGAGGTATGGAACTAGTTATTTAATGGTTTTAAATCTAAGAATGGAAGTGGGCCAAGAGTTATGATTTTCTTCCCTTTCAATAAAAATTAATATTATTCCCTAATATTTCTATTTATTTTCACCTATAATACAACAAAATATGAGGTCCTCGTCTATGGGATAAGAAATGCAAGAAAGAGAGGAATCAAAATCTTATAAGATATGGGAGATAATGAGTTAGTGGTACAATAGGTAAGATATATAAGTGTAGTAATTAATAAACTCTTTAATTCTTATGAACATATATTTTTGGGACCTCTTGGATGAATTTCAAGCCTTTGACATTCACTCCATTCTTAGAGAGGCCAATCAACATGCAGACTAGTTAGAATCTATTGGGGAACAATATGACATACCAATTGGGGTAAAGGATGTCACAGATAAGTCCTAATAAAGGTGGTATGAATTCCTTAAGTCCCTAATGATGAAGTGAGATATCAGGTGTTTGTAAGTGATAATAAAATTGCTTATTTCTTACAACATGAGGTAGAATTTTGATCAAAGAATCAAGGTAGATTATAATAGAAATTTAGGGACTGGATTATCCAATTAATGAAAAATAAGCTACCTAATGGATTGGTAAAATTATAAAGTATATTTTATGAATATGACCAGATAAGGAAATATAAGGTAATCATATCCACTAAATAGGAACACTATGAAAAAGTTATCATATTCAAATACAAGCTACGTAAACTAGGAAAGGTGAATACCAAATAGGAGAGGGAAACCTTCATATCATTATGCCAATAATTTATAGATGTTTTTTTATTGGTAATATCATGAATTAAATGGGTTTAACCCTATTTTGGCTCAACATACCATAGAGTTTGAGGAGAGTGCTAAGTCTATGAGATAAAAGCAAAGGTCAATCAACCCCAAGACTAAGATCCTTATGAGGAAGGAGTTTACAAAGCTTAGTGAATCCAACATTATCTTCCCTCTTGTGAGGAAAATAATGGGGAGTTAAGGTTATGTGTGGACTTTACATATCTCAATAAGGTCTCACTACGAGACCACTAACCTCTTCCATCTATAGATTAGATTATTTAAAGGGTTATAGATTCATAAAGGTATATTTACTTAATGGATACTTAGGGTAAATTTTTTTAATATTGAGAGAGAAAGATCAACACAAGACTACCTTCACAACCAAAAGGGGTACTTATGCATACAAGAAGATTCCCTTTAAACTATCCAATGTAGGGGATACCTTCCTAAGGGAAATGGATGTGGCATTCTAAGGGATCATGAATGATATGGTTCTCATCTACCTTGATGAAATAAATATGTTCTCAAAGTATCCCAAGGATCACTTGACACATTTTAGGTTGGTTTTTGATAGGTGGAGGTAGTTTGGGGTCTCCTTGAACCTAAAAAAAATGTATATTTTCAGTCCATGAGGGCAGAATTCTAGGACATGTTATGTCAAACTATGGAATCTCCATTGAACATTAAAAAATAGATGAAATATTTTCCTTATCACTTATCAAAAAAAATAAGGTATTTAAAGTTTCCTAGATAAAATCAATTTTATTAGAAGATTCATACCCAAATTTGTAGAGTTGGTGAAGCCTCTAAGTCAAATGATCAAGAAATACATGTTCTCATGGAACAAAGAAGGTAAGAGGATTTTTGAGGCCATTAATTAGGCCATTTACCAAGATCCCACCCTCATCAACCCTAATTTTACAAAATATTTATTCATGTATGCCTTTTTTATAAGTAATACTCTTTATGATATGCTCATGCAATAAAATAGTAAAGGCCTAGAACAACCCATAGCATTTTTTATTCAAACATTTAAAGGGTGTGAGGAAAGGTAAACATTTGTTTAAAAACATATAATTTCATTCATGAGACGCCTTAATAATTTTAGACATATTGTTTAACAATAAGATATTTTTCATGGTATTTCACCTGAGCATTAAGGATTTCATCCTTAATAGAGACTTGAGTGAAAAGAGGATTGGTTGGGTGACCAAGTGCATGGATTATGATATATATATATATATATATATATATATATGAATTTTAATAATTTTCTCAAGGGTATATTAATATGTAAATACCTTTAAACATATGTTAAGGAAGAAAAAAAGGTGGTTTTGGTAGTCCAAGATGAACAATAAGTAGTTGCAACTATGCCTCCTTCTAGCTAGACCTAAGACATGGTGAAGTTATTCCAAATGGAAGAATGACCTATAGGCTTATATATTAAAATTAGGAGGTAATTAATACTAAAATTCATCCATTACATCTTGGTTTATTGGGAAATTATCAATAAATACCTTAGTGGAATGATTTTGAGGTGTGTAGAGACTAGTCAAGTTGAAAAGCTTTTGGGATAGTTTCATGATGGGAGGAAAAATTTTATCTAATAAAATATTAGTATATTAGTATATTTATGTCCAAATTTATTCAATTAATACCACACGTTGGCTAATAAGTGTGCAAAATACACTATTTCACTAGCAAGCAAAGACTAGCTGCCTTGCCTCTAAAGCCCAATCAAGTTAAGCATCCCTTCATGTAAGTGGGATTATAATTTATAGGTATGATTCATCACACATATAGTGATATATATATATTTTTTAATACCTACTAATTACTTTACTATGTTGGTGGAGGTAGTTGCACTCAAGGAAGAAAATGAGAACTCAGTTTTGGAGTTTTATGACAGCCTAGTGACTAGATTTGGGGTCTCTTCCACCATTATATTAGATAATTAATTAGAATTTAGTAGTAAAAATGTAATTTATTTGTCTATTAGTCATTTCACCTACCTATATTATTTATCTAAATACTATCCTTAAGGAAATGGACTATCAGAGTCTACCAATAAAAACTTGATTAGGATAATAAAAAGAACAATAGAGGACAACTAAAGGGAATAAAAGAAAAAATGTAGGACTACTTATGGGTAGATAGTATTAATACAAATAATTATTATGGTAATTCACCATATATTATTGTTTATGTAAAATAAAAAGGACTACACATTTAACTTAAATTGTTAGCTTGGAACTTGCACATTAACTTGAGCTCATCGAGAATGATGTAATAAAGGTGAGGATTAATGAATTGATGGAGATGGAAGAGACAAAGTATTATTATATTAATGTCATGTGGTCTAACCAAGATTAATTAAAAATTTCATTTAACAATAAATTATCTTCAAGGAACTTTTGAGAAGGTGGAATTGTACTTAAGTGGGATGAGGAATGTGCCAAGACAGGTAAGTATTCAAAATTTGATAGTCTTTGGAGTGGGCCATATATCATTATCAGTTATAAGGAGAGTAATTACTTCTAAGTTTATAAAATAATTGGTTCATAACTCCCTACCACTATCAATGGGATGTTCCTAAAGTAATGTTATTAAATCACAAAACTCTCATATACATAGTAGCAAGTTTCCTTTCTCTAAGTGTTATATCACATACTTTGTTAGTTGTTTGATTGTATAGTTGCATTATGTTATGTTTATTAGTTTTTTATTATTTATTTCATGTTACTTATTTGGTTTTATTCAATCCTTAAGTTATGTAAGTTATTAGGCAAATTCAAAGTGTAGTCAAGGTTATTCATCTAGTCGTGAGTGATAAATAAAGAGATACTAGGTCCTCTTGATCAGTTGGTAGGTAAAGCCTTAAGAGTCATCATAAATGTTGACTAATTTATAACTTTAGGCCTATAAAGGAGTCGTACTAATTATTGAATAACCTAGTATACCTAAGACTTCATTCTTCTCATATCTCTTGTTGAGTAAGGGTAGTTCAAAGGAAGTCATTGATTGGCATGTCAAGGATAACAGTTCTTCTATATTTTCATGTCATAAAAAATCATTTTGGTTGTCCCTAATCCATATTTAAACTTGTGCCAAGTGTCTTACATATGTTTATACATGTGTAAGGGTCCATAATAGGTCTTTAATTGGTCTTAATAGTCCAAATATGCCATGGTGAAGATGACTAATTGTTATAGCTAATAACTCATCATGAATCTATCTAGTGTGTTGAGTATATGTAAGGTATGTCTTGATCATAAGTTTTAACAATGTTATAAAGGTACATGATAACCTAGCTTAGGTATTTAGAAGGTTATAAGGTCTTTTAATAAGTGCTGAAATTATATTTATTTGAACTTTCCTCTTGAAGCTATATATACTATCTAAAAAAAGATTATTTAGCCTTTAAATTATTATACTTGACCTAAAAATGCTAATAAATCCATCAAATATGCCTTTAAAGACACCTAATATCACCACATTACCATAACCAAGTAGTTTCATATGCTAATGTTGTCCTTCTCATAAGTCAATATCTTCATTTGCCACTAAATGGTCCCCACACATGTGAAAACATGCCCCTTCAACTTCCCAATCTATACCATGAGTTTTAAAATGTTTTATAACCCCTTTTTCCCTCTTACTACTTGCCAATGGTGATTCATGATCTTAAACATGATAAAATGCAAGAAATTTGTAGGATGTAGGAGTTTTCAAAGTGGTATGGATCTATACAGTTTGGATTTTTGTAGATGGTGTCAAGATTATACAAGGGGAATTTTAATCATGAATATGATAAATAAATCCAAGTCTTTCAGGGCCCAAAGAGCCAAAAACTAGTTCACTTCCTCCATCAAGCTCTTTGGTAGACATGGAGAGCATTTCAGGTTTATGCTTAATCTATATATGAGAGAAAGGGTGAGGGTATAGGCTCTTGTCCAAATAAACTAGACTTTATGGCCCTATAATCATGGTAACTATTTTTATCATTAGTATTTTTTGTTGTATTAACAAACACTAAGAAGTTGATTAACATGGTTACCATCTTCATCTACACAAGGCAAAAGAAGGGGAATGGTTTCAATGTATTTTTGGCTTGATTGATAAAACTATAGGTTCATCATGTTTCCTCTAGTCATGAAGAGACATATCATGCCATCCTCCACCTCTAACTCACATGTGTGAACTTATAAGAGTGAGAAATATCTATGTTGCCACTATGTGTAGACTATAAAACAAGGTTTCATTGGTGAGAAAGAGTATTCAATGCATATATCTCAAGGTGAATAGTGTTTGAATGTGCAATAAAAATATCTTGAAGTTATTTAGGTCTCATTAGTTTAATTTCAATGTTCATATAAACCTCAAACTCTCTTAGTGGTGCTTCCAAGTGAAGATTGCATGTAGGTTTGGGTTTCACTATAAGAAAAAGTAGTATGTTATATGATAAGTGGTTTCGAGGTTATCATAACATGAATAAAGACAAAAAAGTAGTGTTCTATTTATACCAAAATTCCCTTCTCTCAATATTTATAGACCTTATCATAATCTTCATATGATATAAAACTACCATTTATCTCTCAAACACCTTCAAAGTCTTGTTTTATAGAGATTAAGGTTTTCTAACAAAATTTGAGGTTTTTGGAGAGTTTTAAATTTCCATTTATCACTTTATATGACTCATTAATGACCCTAAAGTGTTTTATTATTTTAGTTATATGTTTTTAGATGACTAGGGTCCTTTTCTATCATTTAGTTATGAGTTCATAGTTTAATCCAAGTCGTAAAACAACCTCTGTCATTTGAAAACCTTGTCATTGTCAACATACCTCATTATAGGCCTTGAGTTCCAAGTTTCAAGCTCCATGTGACCTTATAAACCATTATCCAATGTTATGATCCCTCTACTCAAGTCTAATACATATAAACAATGTTCAAATACCCTTTATTGCCATTAAACACCATTGTTGCTTTGAGGAAATGAACTTATATAGGTATGATCCCTATTGAGAGAGCATGATCACCACCTACAATAGATAACTTAGATCCAAATTTATAAATCCTTCAAATTAATTGTATGAAAATGAGTCTCAAATGTAAATAAGGACCATGATGTAGAATATACCTATCTTAAGGACATGAATTGAAAAATAAGGGAGACATTCGGATCTCAAGTATAACTAAGAAGGCACTCTCCTAACTTAGAAACATATTCGACATACCACTTGTTAGAAAACATACATGACTCATTACTCATAGTATTATTGATAGTCTTCATCCTAAACCTTGAACATGAGACAATATATTCACATGAGGAAGGAAACCAAACTAATAAGGAAGATAATACATGTATGTCATGTGACCAAATGTAATGAAACCTATAAAAGTGTACAATGAACTGAGTTAAGCACATATAGTCAGTTAGGGTTACCTAGAAAGTGAGGGTGACAAACTAAAGAGAGTGGTAATGTCAGTATGTATGTAAATAATAAATTAAATATGATTATGACATCTACAGTCCTTAAGAGTTCATATGATGGTGTGATTAATTCAGTGATTGTCTAATCTAAGTTATAGACCTAGAACACGCAAATTAAGGTGATTGTGCATATAAGCATGTTGATAGAGTTAGAAAATATATACCTCAAGGCTATGATCAAGACTTAAAATATGATATATAAACCATGATTTCATCCCTATAAGAAGTTGAGATATATTGTTCACATCATCATAGTAACTATTGTAAACACATGTACAATACAATGATAGCCAATGCATGCTTAAAAGAGAGTATGGTTAACAAGATGGTATGAGCTCATAAAATTATATGCAAAGGATTGACAATGTATTGAGGAAGATTATATGACAATATTTAAGCTAAAAATTCATATAGAAATGGTTTGATTCTCCAAATCCTAGTCTGAGCACCTCAAGGCCTAAATCCATCATGAACCCACATGACTCCATATCCAATTTAGGGGAAAATCCAAACTTCCAAATAGACTCAATGTAGTATGGGGGTATATAAATATGTTTAATATCTTATAGGAGGTGTTTGAAGTAGGGGAGTTGAATGAGATAGTTCATTTTGGTTTTATCCTTCTCCCAAGCTCCACCACTTTGAGAAATCATGCCACATTGTACCTTGTATCACTCATATATTTTACTATAAAGGGACTTAGACCCATAGATCTTGTGGAAATTTGGGCACCCTTATGAATCAAAATACATGGAGTTAGTGGAATTCAAGGGCCCATCTCTATGAATGAGTGTTAAAAACGTAACATATAAAAAATACTTAGCAGAGAGATTCAAACACACCATCTACTACTCATATATCCACATATAATTTTCATGGGACCTAAGGATATTTAAGAGAGATGAAAGGGTCAGTAGGATAAAATTTTATAACAATAATTTTTGGTTTGGACGTTAATACTATATGAATAATCATTAGTATAATGGATCTCCAAAACCCTTCCTAAGCCTTAGCTCAAACCCGATGAAGGAAATAAACCTCCAAATGTATTCAAATGAAGTAATTTGGATATGAAAGGGTCTTAATGGTCTTCTTATGTCTCCTTAGAATTCATATGACCTACAAGTTGGCACATGTAGGATGGGCATTATGCAGACCAGGCTTGAGAGAGAAACTTTAAGCATGTAAAAAAATACTTGAGAGGGATATGTGTGTGTGTGTGTGTGTGTGTGTGTGTGTGTGTGTGTGTGTGTGTGTGTGTGTGTGTGTGTGTGTGTGTGTGTGTGTGTGCATGTGTGTGTGTGTGTGTGTGTGTGTGTGTGTGTGTGTGTGTGTGTGTGTGTGTGTGTGTGTGTGTGTGTGTGTGTGTGTGTTTGTGTGTGTGTGTGTGTGTATTTATATGTATATGTACCATAGGATTATAAGGATGGAGGTCAGCCCAAAGGTCTCAAATGACTTCATATTATCCACCTATAGGGGCATCTATGACTAATAACTACTTGTAGATAGGTTGAGGTAACCAAGTGAGAGATTGTATGCATAGCAAAGAAATAAAATGGATTGATCAAGATAATACAAATGCTCTAATAGACCTTAATGTTTATTTACATGTTTGAGTAAGTGGTTAAATACCTCACAAATCCAACTTCAGGTCATAACTCATGAACCCTCCATTCAAACATGATGATCATGCACCTTCTTGAAGATAATGCCACTTGAAGGTTGGAGAAGAAGAAAAAACAAGATTAGATGACATCTCAAACCTTCATATAAATTTTCATTAGGTTTTTTTAAATGTGTGAGCTATTTTGGTTTACAAAGGAGAAGACACAGTTGGTCATTTTGGCCTGAAAGTGTCTTAGGACTACTCATAATGTGCATTGCTCACCTAAGAGACAACTTGGAAAGCTCATAATTGTATAGAATGGTTTCATGATGAGATAATAACTTTAAGAGAGTTGAGGGGAATTATCTACAAGAGATGAATAGCATTGGTTTATAGGTTAAGGCTCTAACCTCTATAAACCATTGCTAAGAGTTTAGAACCCTCTTAAAAATCCCTAAAACCATAATAATGACTTGATTAGGAAGATATTGGGGAAATGTGTCAGGAATCTAGAACAACAAACATGCTCTGATTCCACTGTTAGGATTTAGGAAGCACAATTGATTACCAAGCAACTAAATGCAAAATTAAACCAGAAGTAACAAGTAACTAGAATTCAAAAACAACATAGAATATGAGAGACTATACCCAATTGTATTAATACTCTTCCAAAAGGAAATACAACAAAGAAGATGCCACAGCCTTCTTCCTTACACACCTCTAGGGCTCCCACACCTCTAGGGCATAAATAGTAAATCTCTTCAAGAGCTCACTCTCTCTCTTATGGTCCCAACACATAACTCAAACATAGAGTTGGTGTTCACCTCCAACCAGTCAGTATCACTACTGCCAGTACCACTAGTCAGTATCACTACTACTAGTACACAAGTACTAGACATACTCCACGACTGAGTACACACTGTACTCCAAGCACACAACATACTCCAAGTAGATCTCACCTGATCTTGCTACCCCGTAGACCTCCTTTGACCTTGTACACACACACCTGCAAATCAATGATCTTACTTACACATGTAGATCTCCAAATGTGGCCTTGGACACCTATCGACCAAGATCCTACACACATGAAGAACCCATCTGATTCTCTAAACCAGCACCCCTATGGATCTCTACCAAAACTTACACAACCTATAGCTCTACCTGATCATACACACTTGGCACCCCTATGGAACTAAGAGGAACACACCTTGCTCTCTTCACTCTGAAGAATCTAACCTTGCTCTTACTCAACTAGCCCAAATTACAATATAGCCCATGCATCTATTATATAGATCTCATGTAAACAATAATCAGACATCCAATTACAATAATCAGATCCATAGCTCAAGACTAAATTTATCCTTTCAACATGCAAATAACTAGTTCATTCACTAATTGTTCATGAACAAGCAGTTCTAGAACCGTACAGGCAATCGATGTTGGTCCCTATCTGCCTGGAGATGACTGATGTCAACTGATCCCTAACCGATGTTAGTAGCTTCCTATCTACACCTGATCGACATCAGTTGGCTTGACTGATGCTAGTGACTACAACACTCAGCATCCTCCTCCATGTCTGCATCAGTGAAGCTTTTAACTCCACAACATAACACTCTCCCACTTTGAGATAAATAGCTACACTATACCTATACTTGTACACCATCTAATTTGTTTCCTTACTTGTATCCCTCTTCAAGCTCAATCTTGAAGACCAACCACCACACAACCTATGGTGTAACACCTGTCATCCAAGTAACCTACCATATCCGAAGTGCCTAACCCTGCATAGCATAAATCCCTACTATTGGTCCCTCTCAGATACCTGAGAACCCACTGAACTTCTTTCCAGTGCTTCCTTCCCAGATTGACTACAAACTTTTTGACAGCACCCACTGCTTGGGCAAACTCAGGGAATACACATGTACTCAACCTCATCATGTGATTGGGGACCCTATTCTGTGAACTGTCCATCCATAGGTGTGTTGCTTGTCTCTGCATCTTGCACTACCTTCACACAATCATCTTATGACAACATCAACTTGTGATCTTCCCTATCTCTAGGATTACTCATGCCAAATAATTTTGCTCTCCAAATTCTTCATGACACACCTCTAAATTAGCTTTACCTTTAGCTTAGAAAAACCCTATATGTGTAACCCTGCATCAAGCAAACACACAACATATAGTAACAGGATGATGTTGCAATCATCATCCACCTGGTAAAGAAACCACAGTAGTTATAATGACATTGACTAAAGCCATGCTTTGTCATCCACCTGTCAAACCTGTACCACTGTCCTAGAGCTTCCTCAAGACCATATGACCTGGCCTTCCATCTCATGTGTCCATTTTCTCTATTCTTTAACTAAGGTATCCATTCATCTTTTAGTGCTTTCATATCGGCTGGCAACCCTACCAAATCTCCCATTTAATTTTGCATCCTAGGAATCAACTTCCTCATTCATGCCATGCTCCCACTATTTCTTGGATCCTTCCTGCTCTGTAGTGAGCAATGAGTATAAAGAAGAGGAATAATGAATTTGAGGCTTACTTACCCTTTCAATCATCCATATGGGCATTTGAGACTCCTTGATAGCTTGTTATCTACCCAAAATCTATTCCAGTGACTAGCCTCAGTCACCACATAATCTATATCTGACTGACGTCAGTTCCATGTGACTGTCTAGGTCACCAACGCCAGTTATCCTATCGACATCAGTCTCCACCTATCTGACACCACCAACTCCTTTGGTCTGTACATGATCGACATTGGTACCTATCTATTTGACACTGGTTCCTCTTGATCGATGCCGATACCTATGTTCTCTTATGAGTGATGACTTTTTACCCACGAGCTCTCTTTGGATCAAAACCCTATCCAAATTGCCCTGCTCAGAGTTACTCAGCCTTCTCCACTAATCTCTATCCATCATCTCCTCCATAAACACCAAGGCTTTCCAGTTCTTAAGTCTGTCAAACACATCTATCTTCCACTTAAGAACATGCATCTCCTTCCTGCTCTTGTGACCAAGCCTACAAAGCCATGTCCTTGCAACAGAAGAAGAATCAGTAATACAAGTAGATAGATAAAGAGTACCTACTTTCTTACCACATGCTAATTCAAGTGTATCCACTATGAGAGTTCTTGTGCATCTCTCATCACCCAAATTTCCTAAAGAAATTAGCCACATCTTCAATATTGGGACCTACATGACCTTCTTCAACACCCATGTGTTGGCCACTTGCAATTTTAGCTACACTTCCCCTTTGCCAATACTTTGACAAGGCACACCAGCCCCTAAATAAATCTTTCCAAAGTCTCTAAAGACCTTAACATGGAAAAATACTCTATTTCGGGCTGCATGGAAAGAGGCAACAGAATCTATAAACCAAGATTCTACTTTATTCAAGGAACATCCCAGAGCATCCTGTGTAACAACACCTGCAACATTGGCTTCTTCAGTTCCTTCATGCTGATCTTCTACCAACCAACAATTTTTCTGTACCTGCTCTTTCTTTCCATAACACCATAATTGACCATTCATGCTTTTCAATTCCTCCATTCTTAATGTACTTTCTTCTACCATTGCTATACTCCTACTCAATTAGAAACCCCTGAGAGTGACTTGTAATCAAACACAAACCTGCTCCCTGTAACCTTAGCTCTAATACCACTTTGTCAGGAATCTAGAATAACAAACATGCTCTGATTCCACTATTAGGATCTAGGAAGCACATTTGATTACCAAGAAACTAAATGTGGAATTAAACTAGAAGTAATAAGTAACCAAAATTCAAAAACAACACAGAATATGAGAGATAATACCCAATTGTATTAATACTCTTCTAGAAGGAAATACAAAAAAGAAGATGCCACGGTCTTCTTCCTTACACACCTCTAGGGCTCCCACACCTCTAGGGCATAAACAGTAAATCTCTTCAAGAGTTCACTCTCTCTCTCTTACGGTCCCAACACACAACTCAAACACAGAGTTGGTGTTCACCTCCAACCAGTTAGTATCACTACTGCTAGTACCACCAGTCAGTATCACTACTGCCAATACACAAGTACTCCATGTACTCCACAACTGAGTACACACCATACTCCAAGTACACAATGTACTCCAAGTAGATCTCACCTGATCTTGCTCCTTGATATGTTGTTATCACCTTTGATCTTACTACCCTGTAGACCTCCTTTGAACTCACACACACACACTTGCAAATCAATGATCTTACTTACACATGTAGATCTCCAAACGTGGCCTTGCACACTTGCCGACCAAGATCCTACACACATGAAGAACCCTTCTAATTCTCCAAACTAGCACCCCTGTGGATCTCTACCAGAATTTGCACAACCTGTAGCTCTACCTGATCATACACACTCGACACCCCTATGAAACTAGAAGAAACACACCTTGCTCTCTTCACTCTGAAGGAGCTAACCTTGCTCTTACTCAACTAGCCCAAATTACAATACAACCCATGAGTCTATTATATAGATCTCATGCAAATAATAATTAGAAATCTAATTACAATAATTAGATCTACAGCTCAAGACTAAATTTAGCCTTTCAACATGCAAACAACTAGTTTGTTAAATAACTATTCGTGAACAAGCAAGTGACTAAAATCGGTCCCTATCTACCTAGATATGACTGATGTCGGCTGATCCCTGACTGATGTCGGTAGCTTCTTATCTACACCTAACCAACGTCGGTTGGCCTGACCGACACCGGTGACTGTTACACTTAGCATCCTCCTCCATGTCTGCATTTGTGAAGCTTTTAGCTCCACAACCTAACAAAATGAATTTAATTTATTTGGTATCCATTTGGGTCACACAATCCACTCATAGGAGACCTCAACTATTGTATTGGTCTATATGAATAGTGTATGGACACCCACAAAAACTATAAGTTTACAAGGTTTTAAGTAGAAGATGAAGTTAAAGTCATGGTCAAAGGTTGAAAATAATTAGAGAGGATGTTTTAATACTTGTTTCACCTTCTAAAATCATAAAATGTCAAAAAATATGCATGTAAATACTTTTAAAAATGCTTACCAAACAACCAATCTATAGAAGCTAATAAAGGTGACCTAGTTGTCTAGGTGTTGTAAGATTACAAGTGTAAGTTACTTGGAAAATCCTAAGTCTTAGTGTATAAGGTTATTTCATATTCAAAATAATATAACTCAGTTATATTTTGGATTTGATCCATTTCTCATAGCCATCCAAATAGTAGATAGCCAAGAGATTAGACTACTTGTCTAATAGACCCCTTTAATCAAAAAAGTGAGGAAGTTCATGGGCATAGAAAGATATTATGGAGTCAATAATTAATAATAAAACATATGTAACTACCCATTGAGATAATTAATCTCCATATCCATGGTCATTATGGAGGAGTTAGATGGTTTCTTAAACATGGCCAATATGCAGGAAAAGGTAAATACTTAATGCTTCATGAAGGAGGCCTAATAAGACCTATTTAATGATTAGTAACTTATGAGAGGAGAGATAATTAACAAAGGATGGCATGAATATACTATTAATAGATTAAAAATTTCTAAAAATAGGCTCCACCACTCCAAATGTTCTGATTCAAAGCACTAGTCAACATAAATAATGCATGGAGGAGTGTGAAGGGTTGTTGTAACTACTATGTGAGTGGGTGATGACCATTACAGCCTCTTCATGCCATTTATATGCCAAGAGTACCTAATCTCTCTTGATCACATTTATATATATTCATGCCCTAAGTCCTTTGTTTTCATCCCTTGGCTAGGTATAGAAAAACTATGGCAAATTGTACCTTGAACATTGAGAATCATCAACAAAGGATTGATTTTAGACTTATTTGTTTGAATTAGTATGTGTTATGGTTTTTCGACATATAAAAAGTGTGATGTTCATTCTCTTTTCTAGGTCCTCTCCTTCAACTAGTTGTTATACTTTTATCCTATGCAGGTCATGTGATGTGTTAGAATGTCGTAGTTGTATTAAAGAGTGAGGTGGTTGATAGTGTCTCAAGTAGGCCTTATTTACATTGCCTTAAATTTTTAGACATTCCATAGCCTTAACATGAAACACTTATGTCTAGGAGTTCATCAAAAATACTATTTAATAATTAGTATTTCATTTGATTCACAAGTGGTGTTTGAAGATCAATCAAGAGAGGATAAATGAATATTGATTCATCCCCATTCTTAGATTAGGTTTATTTTATTGTTTTCATTTTATCTTTTTTCATCCCAACATTAGTAGGTCTGAGGAAGAGAGATTAAGTTTATATACTAGGATATATATCCCCATAATCTAAAGGTTTGGTCTTCCTATTGGTCACCCAAAACCTTGGACTAATCCCATGTTACCCCAAGTTTGAAGATCATTGAGCCATCTTCTTTAAAGGGTGAAGCTTAGAGTGCTAACAACAATCATGATACATTCCATGGGAGGTAACACTCTACCAAATTCCTATGAGGTATCTATAAGGGCATAAAATTGTCTAATCCAATAATTCAAGCTTACCCCAAAACCCTTCATGCCTTTATTATCATAGATACAACCCCTTATGCCTAAAATTGCTACCTTACCAATGCCAAATAATCATGATTAGGTAGATGTTAATCAAGAAAATAGATTGAGTAAGATTGAAGGGTTACTCAAGGCACAAAAAGAAAAGATATTTGTCTTGGAAAGGTATGTAGTTCCACCTCATAGGCCTTACCAAGAACCATATCAAGCCCCTTATCAACCATATTAGTAAAATAGACTTCCATATCATCCTAATCCATAAGGTCAATGTCAAATCACTCAAACAAGGCCCTATAATATATTTAACCATAATTCTACTAGCACTAGTCCCAACTCAAAACAACTATGCTCAAGAAGGTCAATGGCATGTTCAATGGGGGGCAACCTCATGAGATGTTAATTACTATAAGTGGTGATGCTTGTCAAGATTATTTCATATATTAGACTTATGGTCCTTCAATGCATGATAGTCAACCTCCTACACAATAAAAATAAGGTCCTTCTATGCAGCATGGAGAAACCCCCTTCATGACTCAGTCCAAGATGTCAAATCAACAAAGAACAAGTGGGAGTAAGGCATGATTTGAGACCACTTTTGTTAAATTCTAAGAACATTCATTTGATCAAGTTGCATCTAATTAGATTGGAGGTGTAGCCAAGGTAGATAGTATAATTACATCCCATATAAGGGTTAAAATAAGGGTAGTTGGTGATGATTTAGAAGTTGAAAGAGCATCCCCTCCACCATATTAACCACCTCAAGAGACTCCTTGTCAAGGTAAAAATCCTAAGACTCCATCAACTCAAAAATTTCAAGATGGGAGAGGGTAGAATCATAGAGGTCCATGCATACCTCAATTTAGAAAAACTCAACTATTATTATTACTCGTAAGTTATAGTCAGGTTGTCACCTCTCACATTAGCATTGTGGATCAGTTGAAGAAGGCCAATGTTACCATACCTATGTGGTACACCTTGATCACTCTAGGATAAAAGGATATCATCCAAGAAGATTTGTCGAAACTCTACATCTTTGACATGTAGGTAGAAAAGGTGGGTGCAGTCCTGACCAATACTAATTGGTGATTCCCTAGTACACAAATGTATGATAGATAGTGGGTCTAGTAATTATGTCATGCCTAAGTCTATAATAGATAAATTGGGGCTAAATTATGAACTTAATCCTAAAGGGGTCTTATAACTAGATGGGTCCCCTAATAAGATTATTGATATCCTTAAGCATCTAAAAATTGTCTTGGTTGTTTATACTAATTGCACTATATCTCAAGATGTGGTAGTATATGACCTCTCTCCTTACTTTGCTTTATGCTTATCTAGGGATTTCACTGTTAAGATATGGGTTTATCTCTCTTCTGACTAGTCTTATATGGTTTTTAGGACCAAGTGTAGACACTACAAAAATGTATGGTTCTAGTCATCATAAAACACCCCTTGGTCCCCTTGGGTGATGATCAATTATTAAAATTCTTAAACACACCCACTTACCCCATTTGGATAATTTAAACAAGTTAATTATTTTAAATATGCCTATTTACACTTCCTCACCCAAACCTATGGCTAATTGATTGACACCTAGCCTTAGGACTATTTTCTACCTAAGCATTTAATGCACTAACCTCATAGAGTTATTCATCATACATGTTAATCCTCCCTTTATTAACCTTAGACTATTTATATAGGTCTTAACAACCAACCTTAAGTGTAAATAGCAAAATTTAACAAGTTTGGACTTATTTTCCTTGATGAACATCAATCACCCCTCAACCAACACCAGTTGACGAGGACTAGCATTGGTTACTTAATACCACCCAAAGACCTTACCTCAAGAGGTTGAAAACATATTTTTCATGATAATATAAGATCTGAAGTGAATCAAAGCTTTCAAGTGAACTAGTAAACTAGATCAAAGACATAAAAGTGTCCCAAAAACTCATCATGAAGAGATCAAGCATTGTTACTCTACCTACATTTCTCCAATATCCCGAGCATATTACAATCAACCTCAGCACTTCTCTAGGCTATTAAACTCTAGAGCTAAGTATCTACACTTACAAAAAGTTTAGTTATTAGTTTTAGTAGCCATTTTTACTTTCATCTATTTCCCATCCCTCTCACACCACCCTTTGTGTTGGAGTTATAGAACTCTAAACACTCCATTTCCCATCAAAGCACACACAAGCCATCTCAATCAGCTGAATATCCAACCTCCAAGTTTGATACTTCTAAGAATCTAGTGATTTGCACCAATCATTATGTTATTTATTTTCCAAAAATAGAAAGTAATTCCTGCCTATCAACCTTCACCCAAACTCTATTTTTTTGGTTTATGTTACATCACAATGGTCTAAACTATTTTCTAAAATAGGTTTCAACATTTTAGCATTAATTTTCAATAAGTTATTATTATTTTAATTAAAAAAATTATTTCCCTTCAAAATAATTTATTATTTTTATTTTAGTACCTTATATTATTTCATGCAAGCACCAATTTAAATTTTTCAGAACTTAATTGTCTAAAAGAGTGGATTGATAGCCTCTAAAGAAGTATAGTGCTTCTTAGATCTAGATTTTTCTAGGAAATACACCCATATATATTACTAATCCACCATTTTCTATTTCCTCTCTTATTTATAGGTCATCTTCCTAAGCCAAAGAGGAGTATCTATAATCGAATGGATCATGAGTTCACAACAAAAATTAGTTTCTTCTAAACCACACCCCTCTTTTAAGTTTCATCTTTTTTTTTTAAATAAAAGAAAAGTAAACACAAAAAAATAGTTAAACATTCTAGCACACTCAATGGGACCCTAGAGCTTTTATTGGGTTTATAGTTGTTTAAGAAAATTAGTTTCATTAGTGAAAATTTCATCCATTTGTAAATTTTATTTCTAAAAATTACATGTTCTTTCTTTCTTTCCTTCATTAAAATTCATAGTTTCAATTCTTCCTTTCCAAATCAAATTTTGGTCTTTCTTTGCATTCTTAGAAAAGGTTAAAATTTTCATTTTTCCTTCATTTCTAAAAATTAAAAAGCAGTCATCCTAGGATTAGGACTTGCATCTTCATACTGCATTTAGGTGCATCATAGTTGTTCTTGTACTCATTAAAAACAAATAAATTTTTTCCTTTGGGTTTAAAAATAACTTACATCTATTACTTGATTGCTTGTTTAGTTCACATAGTTTAATTTAAAATGGTGATATTAATTGTAGTAAATCACTTTTGCTACACATACAATACCAAATCAAACACCAAACATTAACATAAGTCCTGACTAGGATTTTATCACCTAGTAGTAAACCTTTTCCTTGGCTATCCCACCTGGACTTCACTACCAAGGGGAGAAACCAAAACTCAATTCAATGGCTAAGTATAATCTCTATCAATTTAGTATGTTTTGGCTAATCAACTTATATCCTTATCATTGTGGTGTGTGACGTGAGGATGCAGTCCCCAATAACAAGCCATGTACCAAATTATAATATATTTTTTGAAATCTTTGAATAATTTGAAACCATCTTTAGACTTCCCCTTCTTGTTCCTATTCTACACACCCAAGTTTAGCCTCATAACTTCTTAAATTGAGGTATAAGCTAAAAGAGAGATAAAAATAATTCTAGGACTCAAATGTACTTTTAGTGTATGCTTATTTTCCTTGAATATTTTATTTTGTTTGCTTCTCTTTTGAGTGTTTGAGATAATTTCCACTCTTATTTACTATTTATTTACATGGTTTTGATAAGAAATCAAGTAAACCAAGATCCACCTCCCAACCACCCACGTTCTTATTCCTCATACATGGATCACAAATCAAATGTAGAGAGCTCCCCCAATCACTTTGAAAGTCCTAAAATACCATGGTTGATTCCCTAAGAAGATATGTATTTTACTAACATTCTTAATAATAGTCTCATGGATTTCCAATATTACATTTACACCATGACCAACTATACCAATGCTTTGATTCCCTCTATTGAGCCTCCCTATGGGATTCCAACTTACCTTATGGATGAGATCTCCATAGACACTATCTCGACCCAACCTATGGCAACCCAAGCCTCTTTTTCCACCAACAACCCTTCCTAAACCACCACCCAGAACTAATTCATTCCATCAACTAATACCCAAACACCTTTTAACCAAAATAACAAACCCTTCCAATGTAAGAACCACCCAAAATTTGTTATCCCATACACCAATTTCCATGGGGATGCCTTCAACTAGTGTTGCTTCCCTACCACTTTCCATTCACAAACCACCATATTCCACCCATTTCCATAACTTGGTAGTTTCCATACCTTATATGCTCCCACCTATTAGCACTAAGGTCACTACCCACCTTCAACCATTAATCATACCATGCCTCTTACCCAACCAATGTTTATTCCACCAAACCTGGGCTATGTCTAAAACCCACAAGGGTACATGCCTCCACATTATTCCTAACCTTCTATGCCCACTTATAAATATGTGGCATCTTCCCAACCTTCCATTCCCAGTTACAAATATGTGGTATCTTCCCAACCCTCTACTAGTTACCCAAATGTGGCACCTTCACAACCCTAATAGAGTATACCTTATAATTATGGGGGTGTACCACCAAAATTTGATATTATCATGATGTTTATGGACAAGGTGACCCATATAGAGTAATTTTTTTCTATTTTCCATAACCTTTTATCATATGAACAAATTTCTAATGATCTAATCCACCCATCTATCCAAATCTGAACATACCTCACATAGTGGGAACTTACAAAATTTACTAAGTTTCAAAGTAAAGAGGATTCCTAACAACATCTTAGAGTGTTTAGGAATTCATTTTATTTGATTTCTTATGATGATGCTCTTCTTCTCTGCACTTTCCCCATGTCCCTAACTAGACCCACTTAGATTGGTATAGTGCCATCACTAAGCACTCCTCTTTTGACCAACTATCCCAAACTTCTTAAACCATTTCTCTATAAATGTTTCTAAGAAATTTTCTATCATTGACCTATATTCCATCAAGAAATTTGAGGGAAAGTCAATTCCCAACTTTATGTCCCATTGGAGATGGTTGATTAACCAACTCTCCTTTTCTTTGCCCTAACCTCAGTTGATTGAGCTTTTCTTTTAGGCTTGTGCCAAGCATATCTCATCAACCTTACAAGTTCAAAATTTTTGGACCTTTAATGTGGTATTCACCATGGCTCAAAAGTCTTAAATTAGATCCATTAATGAGTGTAAGTTTAAATTAAGGAACAAAAATTCTAGTTTCAAATCATATAAAGATTCTTCCTCTAAACTTGCTAACCACTCCCCCTTTAGTTTTAAACCAATTCCACCTCTTCCAACCAAAATCCCAAAACTCAAAAATTTTATGTCCAAAATTAGTATACTCTCATAGAGGAGTCATATGCTTCAGTTTTTGAAAATTATTTGAATACACCTATCATCCAACTTCTTCTAATCAAACCACCTTAGAAATTTCATTCCTCCTACCCTATACCAATATGGTATAAGGAGAATTAAATGTATATATTTCATTATGTCATTAGACATGATGTTAATATATGTAAGATGTTTAAAGACATTGTCCAAGATTTGATTGACAAGGGTGAACTTGTGATGGACAACTTGAATTCACCACCCAATCAATCACTTGACATTTTTAGACAACTATTCCCTAACCACCCACCTTCACCAAACAATGAGAATACTAATGTGGAATCTTCCCATAAGCAAGAGGTTCACATAGTTAATCTTATTCTCAAAGAACTAATAGTTAATGAACCCATGTCCCAAACTACCACCTCTTTTTCACTTATTAAGGTAGTAGCGTCACCTATTATTCCTTTGGAAAACAAAACAAAGGAAGAAACTATCCTCCCTTCTCCACTTATTGAGGTATTAGAATCACCAAAATCTCATTTGGCAAGCATATAAATGGAGGAAACCATTACCCCCATCCATTTCTCTTCCATGATAGAGATATCTACCCTTCCTTTAAAAAGCATTACTAAGGAAAAGATTAATTCACCTATCCCTTCTATGGAAGAATCATCCACCGAGGCCATGGAACCTTTTATATAGGAAAATTAAAACATGGCCACCATACTTTCTTATCCATTTGATTTATAATTCAATTACAACACCAAAGGAACTAAGCCCATCTATAAGCCCTTTTCTAGGTTGGTCCAAAACTTACATTGATCAGGACACATTTTGGCATCACCTAGGGATCCCCTATCCAACTAAGAAGGAATCATAAACCTCATCCTTATCTACCCAACCTTCAACTTCCACTAGTGAAACTTCCATCACCTTAATCAAATGAATAAAAGCTTCTGCTTCCCAAATCTTAGATAAACCATCCAACCCAACTCCCTCCAAAACAACCAAAATGCATTCCAATATCCTAATAAATCCCATAAATAACCTAGGTGTCCTCCCCACTTAGATTCTTACCCATCTTCCATTGAATTTGGATTTGACATTGTCAAACCTAACTAAGAAACTACAAGTCAAGCCAACAAAAAATGTTAAACCACCTAGGATTCCAAAATCCAAAACCTTACCTCCCATTTCCAATTTACCTTTTATTGTAGGATGACATCCCTCTTCCATATTTGGACCTCAACCCTCCACCTTGATTAAGAAATGAAGTCCCCCAAAAAATCCACAAACCTAACCTCCAATTCTAGCTACACCTTCATTTTTAGCTACACCTCCAGTCCTAACTACACCTTCATTTCTAGCTACACCTCCACCTATTATTATAAATCCTTCTACCTCTAAGACATAAAACTCTAAACCATATAATCAAAAAACACCCACAACGAACATTCCACCACCCAAATCTCCAATTGTCGAGCCTACCCCTAAGAAGGCTTCCACCCTAATTTTTAAATCCAAAACATCTACTCTCTTGCCATCCTTGATAGAGTCATATTCAACCATATTTCAAAGGTTATTGAAATATTCCTACTTACTATTTCCCCCTATCAATACATTTTATACCCTTAGTCCTAACCCATCTTGGTTTAATGACAAACTAATTTTCTCATACCACAAGACACTTGAACATTTTATGGATAACTGTAAATCTCTCCAAGTCATAATCCACAAACTATGTGATGATAATGACTTATTGATATAGGAACCTCCTATTAGTCCACCACCAAGTCAAAATTAAAAGGTAACCACCCCAAACCTACCTATCCCCAATCTCTCATTTGAGAGTGTAGAGGAACCATAGTAGCCCACTAGCCCAAATCCTTTACAAATCCATACCATTCATGTGGTCACTTGATCACAAGAACAAAATGATAAAGGGAAATAAAATGTGTCCATCCCATGGACATACCCTTCTTCTACCACCAAAACATGCAACCAAACCCAAACAGATTCACCCAAGCCCAAAATTTATATCTTGGGTACACCCCAATCTAATCCTTCCAAATCAATACAAATGACAGTTTTAAAACATTTTCAGTAAACACTAATGAAGATGAATTTGTGTAATTTAATCATTGCCTCACCCCAATACCATCAAGTCATGATGGAGGCCTTGTAATCCATATAGGTTCAACCTAAATATCCATAACCTCTATCATCTACATTGGGGCCCTTCAGGTATCTGCCCTCATCACCTTCTAAGATCTACATATACCCCTTATTCATCTAAATGATTTGTAGCCTCCCATTTTCATTACCACCTACATCAATGAAATCCATATCAAGAGGGTTATGATGGAAGGGAGACATAACATAAATATTATTTCCTCCCGTGCATATGACCATTTGAAACTACTAGAGAACATCACAACAAAAACAACAACAATACTTTGATATTTCAATGATGCCATGGAAAAAACCTTAGGGATGTTCATCCTTCATATTCATTTGGGGCCTTACACTCTTTTTGAGATATTATACATTATATAAGGTGATTTCCAATATAATTTTTTTCTTGGACTCACTTAGATGCATTCCATGGGTTATGTGCCATCTACCTTACATTGGTGAATCAAGATTGAGCATGAGGGTCAAGTCTATGTCATACCAGTTGACCCTAGTCCTTTCAAGTCATGCAATATGACTTATCAACCTAATGATGTTCTCATCTTAATTAATTATATATCCATTTCCTCTTCCATAAACCAATATTAGACCATCTCATCCATACCTTCCTCCCAAATCCCCATGAAGGACCCATTAGAATCAACATTTCAATGTCTCTCGCTTGGAGAGTATTGTTTATTGACCTTATTCACCTTCCCTACTCCCAAATATTATGGTAGTCTCGACCACAAACCTAGATACGATTCCAAAATTAGAACCATTATTACTTTTGTTCCTCCCAATTCCAAAACCAATCTTGTTTATGGGGGACTTGATCAACCACTTTCTACATTTACTATCTCCTCTTCTACTAAATTTTTCACCTTCAATTTTTATTATTTGGATAAACTAAAGTTTTCCAAGACATACCTACATAGGTGTTCTTGGAATGGATTTAGTCTAGGTTTATATGAACATGGACCACACTATTTTATATAATTCAAGGCCCAAAAACCCCATGAATGATTTGGTCTTATATTCATTCCACCAAAAAAGCCAACTAACCGACCCCCCATTACCATCATTGAATAAGAAATATTGTCCTTGCCAACCCAATCTCCTTTGAAATATAAGGATATATATATATATATATCATTACCTCTAAACTTATTTTTTGAAATATAAGGATCTATATATCATTCCTCTAACTCATCTTGAGATGGTAGAAGAAAATTCTCCTTCCATTAATATTATTCACTGTCAGGATGAAAATTCCCTTCTCACCTATCTTGGTACTAAATATTATTACATTCAAAAATCCATTCCTCCTAAGACTTTAACCATGTTTAATAAAGCCACAATTTATTTAAACTTAGGCACTCAAGATATCCCCTATATAGTCAAAATTGGTCAATCCTTAGATTCCTCTGAGCATCATGATTTATCTTCCTTTTTATAAGACTATAGCATATCCTTTGCTTGGTCTTATTTTGATACGCCAAGAATTGACCATGCCATATTCATCCATAACATTATAAATACCCTTAATTCCAAGCCTACTAGGTAAAATCTTCAAAGGATGCACCCTCGTATAGCCCTTCTTGTCAAAGAAGGGCTTCAGTGCCTCTTATCTGTCAATTTCATCTAACCCATTGATTATCCTCAATAGGTCTTAAATGTCATTCCTATCACCAAAGCAATAGGGGGACTTCATATTTGTATTTAATTTCATGATCTTAACCTTGCTTGTATAAAATATGAATTCTTTTTGTCAAGCACAACCATCTTATTGATTTTATTATAAGCCATGAGGTGCTATCTCTTATGGATGGGTTCTCGGGCTACAATAAGATCTTGATTTCCCCAGAAGATCAACATAAAATTATCTTTATCACCCCATGGGAAACCTTATACTATAGGGTAATGCCTTTTAGTCTAAAGAATGTTGGTGTAACCTACCAATGTGTCATGACTTATACCTTTCATGACCTTATTCATAAAACTAAAGAGGACTATGTAGATGTCCTCCTTGGAAAGTGTAAATATCATAAAGATAATTTGTAAATCCTAAAGGTTATCTTCAAATGCCTCATCAACTTCTATGTCTACCTTAACCCCAAGAAATGCATCTTTGGGTTCTTGTTAGGTAAGCTTCTTGGCTTTATTGTCTCTTTCCATAGAGTATAATTAGATCCTAATAAATTCAAGGTATTCCTTGACATACCTCCTCTACTAACCTCAAACAACTCCATAGTTTGTAATGGAAGCTCCAAACCATTCACTACTTCATCTCTCCACTATCTAATAGATGTCAGCCTTTCCATCACCTTCTTAAGTAAGATATCTCCTTTAAGTGGAATGAATAATATATAAATCCCTTTTACTCACTTAAAGAATAACTTCTTTCATCTCTTATCCTTTTTCTTTTGAAAGAGGACCAACCCTTTTATCTCTACATTTCTTCCATAGACAACTCCTTAGGGGCCCTGCTTACACATTGTGATGATGAACATAAAGAGAAATAATTCTATTATATAAGTAAAAAACATATAGAGTATTAAAATTAATATACCCACACTAAAAAATTATGCCTTGATTTGGTATTTTTGGATTCCAAAATCCATCATTATATTCTTAAAAATAAAACCTTTTCCATAACTAACACCAATCCACACACGTATATGCATTCTAAGCCATATCAAAATCAATGTATAGATATATGGTTCATGCTTTTACCTAAGTTTAATCTTCATTTCCTCTAGTAAAAGTCAATTAAAGGACAAGTCATCAATAAACAATAGGATAAAACACCTTTAACAGACAATTGATCTCCTCCTCTTGAGTTTCTTGATGATTCTATCACAACTCTTTCCCAAGAGGATTATACCTATCAGATGACCATGTTCTTTGATGGATAAAATTATAAATGTGTTAGGGGATCCAATATAATTATTATTTCCCTTGATGGTGATACCCTTCATTTATCCTTTAAACTTGATTTTGATTACACCAATAACATGGCTAAGTTCAAAGCCCTAGTCATAGGCCTCCAAATAGCTTTATCTTTGGGAGAAAAATTGATCATCATTTTTGGTGACTCCCAACTTGTGGTCAACCAAATGAATTGTTCTTATAAATGTAAAAATGATGTTTTAAAATAGTATAATTAGTAAATGGATGTTCTTTTGATGTCATTTTATCATTACCTTATTCAAAACACTTCATGTTTTTACTAACAAGTTCATCAATGCCATGGCTTCTCTTGATTCCCAAATCTCATTTGCACCTTATAATTCTAAAATCTTTGTCACTATCCATCACCTTTATGATCCCTCTTACACCAAATCAAACCTCCCTTCCATTTTTAATGTGGAAGAGACCCAATCTAATATTAGGTATATGCAAATCTTTGACTACCTTAACCTATCCATCATTTGTCCTGATCTCTCTAGAAATAGTCAAATATCATTTATACAAAGTACCTCTAGTTACACCATACTAGGGGGAATTCTTTATAAGTGAGGCTTTGATGGTCTCCTCTTTAGATTCCTACATAATCATGAAATCTCTCATGATATCAAGGAAATGCATGATGGTATTTGTGGATGACACTTTAGTGGACATCATATCCTTTGTCTTGGCTATTATTGGCCTACCCTCAACCAAGACTGTTTTGATTACATAAAAATGTGTGTCAAATTTTAGCAACATGTTAATTTATATCACATTCCTAGCCATGGTCTTCAAGTCTCTAAGTATTTATGGCCCTTCTCATAGTGGGTATTAGATCTCATTGGTGAAATTAACACTCATTCTTGATAGCAACATCATTCTACCATCATTGTGACAAAATAATTCACTAAGTGGGTAGAGGTTATTCCCCTCATATCAACCAAAGATGATAAGTTTATTTACTTAATTAATCATCTTATTATCTATCATTTTAGTGTTCCTCATAAAATTATCACTGACAATGGAAAATCCTTTAAAAATAAAAAATATGAGGTCTTTATGAAACCTTTGGAATTAAGTTAATCTTTTCATTGCCATATCATCGAAAAGCTAATGGATAAGTTAAAGATTATAATAAAACACTTAATAAAATGATAACTAAAATGGTCAATGCATGTACTCAATATTGGCACTTACACATTCCTTTCATCTTATGGGCATATCAAACCATCATTCAAACCCATATGGGTGCTACCCCTTTCTATATTGTCTATTGTAATAGTGGCTACCTATCCCTATGTTACATGCCTTTCTTATTTTAGGTCTCTACCTATCTTCATGCCTCAACTCTCTCTTGAGTGATGATAGTAACCTACCCCTAGAGAGTACCTCTCTCCTAAGTCCTCACTAACATCTATTCCTATATTATATACCTCTTTAAATTCATGAAGGCTAGCACTACCTATGTTATTGCCAATGTTTCTCTTGCCTAATCCTTCTCAACTATAACTATTTATCTATCTAGGAAATCCACATCCATATAATCACCCTCCTGCTACATCTCCATATCAACATCTTACTACTATCCACCCACACCTCTAGCCTAACCCTATCCCCCATCTCTCCCAAAATATATAGCATATTGTACCTACCACCAAATGATATGCTTTTATGCGACCTTAGCATTATCTACAATTGTAGTAAATAGTATCTCTTCATACAAAAACTCATCCTTAACTAGTTGTGGTAAAGGCAATGGTGACTCTACATCCTCATGTATATATCTATGGAAGGACCTTGATACACCTTGTATCAAACCAAACTACCTCCTCACTTGATCGAAGGGGATCGACTTTATCTCCCATTGTCACCTCCTATATATCCATCTAAAGTTTTACACCAAGTCTCAACCATGATGGGAATCTTGTGTATGGTCTCTAGATAGCCTCACCATTTACCATTATATCTAATCTTTCTCTAAACCAATCTAAGTCCTACCCCTTTACCCTTGTTCATGGTAATGCATGGTCTACCCTCCATCTCATAAAGCCAACTCTGAACTTGGCCTAATCCCATTTATGCCAATGTAATCTAACTAGTCATAAGATAGTGATATGCTCATATGCCTAGTAGTGAAATATAAAGCATACACTCATACCATAACAAATATGTACTTGGTACCCCTAGAGCTCATGATAGACCTAGACTAGTAGCGTTGGGGCCCATATAAAGACTATTTGATCCTTGAACATATCAACCAAAACACCTAACAATGCCCATATAAATCTACCTCTACTCAAGTCTAGAAATGAGTATCAAGTAACATATATCATCATAATGGTCATGAGCCATCTCTCATCCCTATCCATGCGATACATATGCCCAAAATAAAAACCACCCATATGCCATCTCACCTCTACACTATCCTCTCAATATAATTGGTCTATGTATAGGAAATATTAGAATATTATGAATATCCTTTGGTAAGATGGTGATCTCTCTCATTGATAACATGAAGGTTTTAGTAGTCGAGTCCCATCTATCGATAAGGGATATCATCATAATTGCATCTCACAATATGCATTGATAATATCACATGTCACCTAACCTAATTGCTACCATCTGATCCTAATATGCTTAGGTCATGTCCCTACATATATCTTCTAGGAGAGGTAGCACCTAGTCTTGCATCACCAACATCACCTAGTTGTAAGGTTATAAAAATGATTTATCTTAACCTAGAGTTTCTTAAGTAATTAAAGCATTACACCTATCCAAATTACCCCTAGTAAACTTTTTTCTTAAAACCAACCCATCCTACACCTATATTTAATAAACTACTCTTAATACTAGGCCTTGACCCACTAAGATAGGATTAAAAAAACTATAAAACTCACTTACAAAAATAATATAGCTTCTTAAACACCTTTTCGCCCTTTGCCCATTTTCCAAGAGTCAACATTATTCAAGCAACAACCTACACTCATTCCCTATTGAAATGAGGTCAGTCAACCCTCAACCAGTACCAATTAGGTGTCAAAGATCAGTGTCAATCCCTATCTTGATTTACATAGAGTCCCTATTAACCAATGGTGGTTGACAATGATCGATGCCAAATACTATGTATTAATGTTCAATATAAAACAAAACCCTACTTTTCTCCTAACAACACTTAACCTACCTCATGTAACCTAATCTACCCTCCCTCTACCCTATTTCTAGTATAAAATCAAATAATAGACTTTTCCCCTCCTAGCCTAAATTTTCCTCTCTAACCTCAAAATCCCCATTTTCAAACCTACCTAGCCAAATTAAATAAACTAGAACAATTAAAGTAACCACCTACCTCATTTCTCTTATGCCTCTATGGTGGATCTCACTACACAACCACCACTCAACCTCTACCCTTGGATTATCATCTCACTTTCTAAATCCTCACCATCTTATATCCAACTTGATCTACTTGGCCCACCTAGCACACTCTCTATTAAGTCACTCACCTCAAATCCTAGTCAATTACACTCAAACTACTGATAAGATTGGTTTTTTACCATTTCTATCCTTTTTACACAAAAGGACACACTAACCCATAAAAACAATATACCAAAAATAGAGTTCCTTTTGACCTTTTAGGTTCTCAACAACCCTTTTTAGGGTTTGGCTGCTGATCAATGATGATCACTAGTAGGGTTAAGTCAATCGATGTTGGTTAACCTTGACTAGTATCAAACAAATATTTTAGGGTTTTTAAACCCCTTCCATTCTATTTTCATCCCAAAAGACCCATTTTTTAACCATAACCCACCCTATTAACTATAAATTTAGTCATTTTTCCAACTTCTTCACAATTTTTTTGTAATAACCTATACTCAAATTTGATTTCACCTTCTCTGACATGCTTCATAATGTTATGCTTGATCATGCCTTTTGTGCATAAACCTTTTACTTACCTTGGCATATACTGACTTATAAATCCATGACATATGACTAATTTTAACTTATTAGGATCTCCCTACTTTTGGCCCCCTATGAATATGTATACCTTAGCTTGGATACTTATTTTTATACATGCACCTATAATATCTATGCCTAATGCAGTGGTTTGGTTCACTTAGAATTTGTCCTCCTACTTGCCACCTTACTTTCCACTCTATACCATCCTATCCACTTTTTTAATAATACACACTTTTCAATCCTAAACCCAAATTAAATTTCACCTCATTGCATATTGATTTGAGGGAGAACACCTCCTCTCATACATGGGGAATTCAACCTTCCACTACACTTTTTATTTTTGTTTTGAATCTTGAGGATACAACCCACACAACAAAAAGGGGGAAAATGTAGACACCAAAAAACCACATGGTTATAGTCATCATAAAACACCCCTTAGCCCCTTAGATTAGGATTAGTTATTAAAATCCTTAAACACACCAACTTACCCCAATTGACTAATTTAAATTATTTAATTATTTTAAATAGGCCTATTTACATCTCCTCCCCTAAACACATGGCTAATTGATTGATACCTAGCCTTAGGACAATTTTCTACCTAGGCATTTAATTCCCTAACCCCTTTGACTTATTCCTCATACATGTTAATGCTCCATTTATTAACCTTAAACCATTTCTATTGGTCTTAACAACTATCCTTAAGTGCAAATATCTAAATTTAGTAATTTTGGACTTATTCTCCTTGATCAACATTGATTGACCAGGACTAGCATTGATTACTTAATTCCATCTAAATACTTTGCCTTGGGAGGTTGAAAACATCTTTCTCATGAGAATCTAAGTTGTTAAGTGAATCAAAGCTTTTAGGTGAACCAGTAAACCAGACTATAACTCATCATGAAGAGATCAAACACCATTACTCTACCTATATTTCACTAAGATCATAAGCATCTTGCACCCAACCTTAACACTTATCTAATCTATCAAACTCTAGAGATAACTATCTACACTTATATCAAGTTTAGTTATTAATTTTAGTATACTTTTCTTCTTGCATCCATTTCCCATACCTCTCACACCACCCTTTGTGTTGGAGTTACACAACCCCAAACACTCCATTTCTAATCAAAACACCCACAAGCCATCTCAATCACTTGAATATCCAAACTCCAAGTTTGATACTCTTGAGGATCTATTTTTCCTTCATGACCATTCCCTAACTTAGAAACAATCCATATAGACCTAATATAACCAACTCAACATTTAGTTTTCCCCAAACCAAAACTAACATAGACCAACACTGGTCATCTCTAACCCGCATTAGTCATCCCTTAATGGTATCAGTTGCCTTAACTGGTACTGGTTGTATAATGACTAACACCGATCACTATGTGTTTTATTTTCTAAAAATAACAAGTAATTCCCACCTATCAACCTTCACCCAAACTCTTTTTTTTTTGCTTTTTGTTATATCACAGAGGTCTAAACTATTTACTAATATAGGTTTGAACATTTTAGCATTATTTTTTAGTAATTTATTTCTATTCTAATTAAAATAATGTGTTTCCCTCTAAAATCATTTCTTGCATTGATTTTAATATGTTCTATTGTTTCATGCAAGCACCTATTTCTAATTTTTAATATTTAATTATTTAAAAAAGTGAATTGATAGCCTCCAAGGAAGTATAGTGCTTCTTGGATATATATTTCACTAGGAAATCCACCCATATATCTTACTAATCTACCCTTTTCTAGTTCCTCTCTTATTTTTAGGTCATCCTATCAAGACAAAGATTAGTATTTATAATCGACTAGATCATAAGCATACAATGAAAATCAATTTCTTCTAAACCACACCCCTCTTTTAAGTTTCTCCTTATTTTCTAATAAAAATAAAAGAAAACATGAAAAAATAATGAAATACCAAGTATGAAACAAAGGTCACCATAAGGTTTGAGCCTATCACTAGGTTCCATTTATATCCTTACATGCCTAACTTATATAAAGTCAATTACACTATCATAAATGAAGATGAGCACCCAAATGACCAGGAGCTAATTAAACAACTTAAAGGTATATCATATTTTATTCTTGATGAGGGGGGAGGGGGGGAGGGGAGATATCCATGGCTATGATCCATATAAGATAATTGAACATGGAGGTTTAGGTGTACATTATATGCATTGGGAAGGGGCTATCATACCAACTCTCACTAGTCCAAGCCAATATCATGAAACAGAATGATGTTTCTTATTTGATGGATTTAGGTCCAATAATAGAAGTGGGTTAGGTTTCATTCTTGTCTCTCCTTCCAAACAAATATACTTTTCTACCCTCAGGCTTTAATTTAGTTGTACATTCAACATAATATAGTATGAATCTCTCATCCATGGGCTATAATGGGAAAGAAAAAGAGGAATAAAACTCATAAAAGCCATGGGATATACTGATTTAATATTTAATTAGGTGAGAGGGAAGAATGTAGTAATGAATCCAATCTTAAAGGCATAAAAAAAAGGTTTGGGACCTCTTAGAATATTTTGAGGCCTTTGACATTTACTCAATCTTAAGATAGGCCAATTAACATGCATACCTATTAGAAGCCAAAGGATCACAATATTATTTTATAAGTGGGGTCAAGGAAATCAAATAATAGTCCCAAATTAGGGTAGTATGCATACCTTTGACCCCTGTCAATGAGGTCAGTTGGTAGGTGTTTGAAAATGACAATTAGATAACATGCTTATTAGATCAAGAAGTAGAATTTTATTCAAGAAACTAAGGTAGATTATAACAATAATATAGGGATTATATTGTCTAATTGAGGGGAAAAAAGTTACTTAAGGGATTGGTGACATTATTAAATATATTCAATGAATATGATTGGCTGAGGAAAGAGAAGGTTAGCATATCCACAAAGGAAAAACACTATGAAAAGGTTACCATTTTCAAAGATAGGTTGCTCAAACTAGGAAAAGGGAATGCCAAGGAGGAGAAGGAAGCCTTCATAGAATTATTTCAAAATTTTATTGGGAGCATCATGAATTGAATGGGTTTAACCCTAGTTTGGATAAGGATACTATAGAGTTAAAAGCAAGTGTTAAGCCTATGAGACAAAAACAAAGACTGGTCAACCCTAATATTAAGATCCTTATTAAGAAAGAATTGACCAAGCTCATTGAATCCAAAATCATCTACCCCATCAATAACTCTTCATGTGTGGATAAAATTATGCCTATAAGGAAGACGAATGGGGAGATAAGGTTATGTGTAGACTTTAGGGATCTCAACAAGGTGTCATTGAGAGACCACTAACCCCTGCCATCTATGGGTCAGATTCATCAAAAGGTTACATGTTAACAAAGGTTATCCTTGATTTATATATACTCAAGGTATAATTAGGTGTTAGTGAGGGAGGAGGATAACCAAAAGACTACCTTTACGACCAAGTGCAACACTTATGCTTATAAGAAGATTCCCTTTGGATTGTCTAATGTAGGAGCCACCTTCCAAAGGGAAATAGATGTAGCCTTTTAAGGACTTATCAATGAGATGGTGTTCATCTAAATTTATGACATCATAATATTATCCAAAGATCTCAAGTATCATTTAACATATTTGAGGTTAATATTTAATAGGTGTAGGTAGTATGGGGTCTCCTTGAATCCCAAAAAGTGTATTTTTGCAATCTATGAGGGTAGACTTGTAGGACATGTTGTGTCAAAGGAAGGCATTTCTATATACCCTAAATAAGTGTAATACTTAATTTATCACTACATAAACATAAGAAAGGATTGCATCTTTTCTTTGGAAAAATCAACTTTATCAGAAGGTTCATACTTGGATTTGTAGAATTGGTAAGGCCTTTAACCCTCATGCTCAAAAAACATAAAGAGTTTTCATGGACTAAGGAATGGAAAATAAGATTTAAATCCATAAATCCATCATTCTCCCAAGATCCTACCCTCCTCAACCCTGATTTCTCAAGGGACTTATTCTTATATGCATTCTCAACTCATGATACTATTTATGCCATGTTTATGCAACAAAATAATGAGGGTCTTAAGCAACCCATAACCTTCTTTATCCAAGCATTGGAGGGGTATGAAGGGAGGTATAATTTTTTTTAAAACATGTACTTGAATTTATGAGAGGTCTCAAGATGTTTAGACACATGGTGTTAAATAAAAAAAATTATGTCATGGTGGTCTACCCTAGAATCAAAAACTTCATCCTTAACAAAGACTTGAGAGAAAAGAAAGCTAGTTGGGTGACTAAATACATGGAATATGACATATAAGTTAAGGTCACCAAGTTGATAATGGGTAAGGTATTGTGTGAACACCTTGTAACATATGTGAAGGAGGATAAGGAAGTTGTTTTAGGTATTCAAAATGATCAACAAGTAGCTACACCTACATCTCTTTCCAAATAAACTCAAGACATGGTGAAATCCCTTCAAATGAGAGAATTCATATAGGCCTATATAGTAAAATAAGGAGTTAATTTTAAAATTAATCCATTCCTTATGTCTTAAATGATGGGGTGCTCTTCAAAAAGGAACTTGATGGTATGTTTTTAAGGTGTGTAGAAACTAGCTAAGTTGATAAGCTCCTGGACAAGTTTCATGATGGGCTTGCAAGAGGGAACTTTGTAGCTAGGAAAAAGCACTAGGGATCATAATAACATGATATTTTTGTCCAATTTTGTTTAAGTAATCTCATGCTTTAGTTAGGATATGCCAAAAAAGTGTTATGTTCACAAGCAAGCAAAGACTAGCTACCTTGCCTCTCAAGCCTATTCAAGTGGAGTAGCCCTTCATCCAGTGGGGACTAGACTTTGTAGGTATTATTCACCCTCTATATAGTGTAGGGTATAAGTGGTTCTTGACTACTAGAGACTACTTTATTAGGTGGGTGGAGGTAGTTTCACTTAAAGAGGCAAATGAGAACTTAGTTTTAGAGTCCTATGATAGTCTAGTGAGTAAGTTTGCGGTCCCCTCTACCATCATATCAAACAATGCATTAGCCTTAAATAGTTTAAGGGTGTTTTAATGGGATATTAAACATGGCATCTACCTCAGTTCTTCCTCTAATTACTATCCAAAGGTAAATGGACTTGCATAATCCACCAACAAGAATCTAATTAGGATCATAAGAAGAATAATGGAGGATAACCAAAGGGAATGGCATACCAAGCTAAGGATGGAATTATGAGCAGATAGGATCACTCCCAATAGGGTTATTGGCCATTCACCATAGCTTATTTTCTATTCAAAATAATCAAGGCTTCCTATATCACTTGAGCTACCAACCTTAGAACTCACACACCAACTTGAACTCATGGATAATGATGTTATGGAGGTGAGAATGAATGAATTGAGGGAGCTATAAGAGACAAAGGAAAGATTCTATGAATATCATGTGGTCCCATAAAGATCAATTAAATATATAATTTGACAAGAGAGATTATTCAAAGACCTTCCATGAATGAATTGAGGGAGCTAGAAGAGACCAAGGGAAGATGTTATGCATATTATGTGGTCCCATAAAGATTAGGTCAATATATAATTTGACAAGAGAGATTCTTCAAAGACCTTCCAATATGGTGACATTATGCTCAAGTGGGATGAAGACCATGCTAAACCAGGTAAGCATTTAAAGTTTGATTATCTTTGGAGTGTACCATATAATATTACCAACCACAAAGAGAACAATGACTTTTAATTATCCAATATGAGTGGTGAGGAACTCCCTACCCATGTCAATGGGGTATTTTTTAAGTATCATTACTAGGAGTCACAAAACCATATTTGTGCATAGTAGTTTAAGTCTCCTTAGTCTAAGTGTTATAGCACATAATTTACTAGTTTCTTATTTGGTTGTTTTATTATTATTTTCTATTTTATTCCCTTGTTATGTTTCTTGTGTCTTTTTGTGTGTATTATAGATCTTGTCATAGTCCTTGAGGTCTACAAGGTATTGATCATGAAGTATCAATTCAATCAAAGAGGCATCATCTAGGTATGAGTGATACATAAGAGATATTAGGCCCTCTTGACTAGTAGGTAGGTCATGCCTTCAGAATCATTAGTAATGTTGACTTATTTATTCCCTTTGGACTATAAAGGAGTCAACCTATGTCTTGAGTACTGAAGTTTACCTTGGTCACCCTATTATGTTTATTAAAGTGTAAAGTCATTTCAAAAGGAGGATCACAAGTTATCATATAAAGGCATCAAGTTTAAGTGAGGTACTATGTTAAGATGTCATGGTGGTTATCTTTTACCCCTATTTGAGCTTGTATATAGTAATCTCCTTGTGTTAGTTATGTTTTTTAGTTTATAACAAGCCTTAGAATGGTCCTAATAGGAAAAATTTACTCGTATGGAAGATGACTTAATGTTATAACGTATGCCCTATAATGAATCCATATAGTATTATGATAACCTACAAAGTATGGAAAGAGCATAGGATTAAAGATGTTATAATAAATAGATGATAAATTAATTTAGGTATTTATCATGTTTTAAGGTCTATTGATAGATATTGAGGTAGCCTCCATTTGAACCTTCACTTGAAATCACATCTATTGCCTTCAAAAGGGGTGTTTGACCATAGGATGATGTTATTTTGACCCTAAAACATCACCATGACCATTAATAATGCCTTAAAAGGCCTCCATGATTACCATAATTCTATGATCAAATGGTTTCATATGCAAAGGGGATGTATTTTCATAAGTAAAATGCTTTATTATCAACTAAAGGGTCCCACACATGGGAAATAATGGCTCTTGAATTTACCCATTGATAGTTCATGTTTTGAAATTATTTTTGATGCTTCTTTCGCCTCCTATGCACATATAATATTTCAAGGTCTGAAACCTTGACAAAATGCAAGAAACTAGTGTATTTTAGGGAATTTTAAGCAACTATAGATCCATACCATAAGGATAAGGTAAGAAAGAGTCAAGGATATAAAATGGGGATTTATTTTAGATATTATGAGAGATAATCCTAGAGTTTCAATCTAAGAAATATAAAAAATTGAGCCCTTCTTCCCATTTTCCTCCTTGGTAGCCATGGATAGCACCTCAGGTTCTTGTTTAATATAGACAATAGAGAGAGAGAGAGAGAGAGAGAGAGAGAGAGAGAGAGAGAGAGAGAGAGAGAGAGAGAGAGAGAGAGAGAGAGAGAGAGAGAGAGAGAGAGAGAGAGAGAGAGACTAATGATATGATATATTAGCCAAATTAAGGGGGTATAATGACATTTTTACCCATGGAATTGGTTTTCATAATGGTAACCTATGATTTATAAACAATAGTTAGGAAACTAGGGCAATTAAACTTGCATTCTACATCCACACAAGGTCAATTATTAAATGGTTTCAATGTGTTCCTATTTTAGTTTTAAGAAATGGTAGTTTATTGTACTTTATAAAATTCCTCAAGGTTTCTTTACCCCTAGTTCACATGTGTGATCCAATGGGAGCAAGAAACATCCAAGCTATCTAAAGCTGTAAAATATAGATAATGTTTCCTTAATGAAGAAGAACCTCCAATGCATATATCTAAGAATGGACATTGGTTTGAGATTAAATGATGGATTTTTGAGATCACTAAGGTCCTTTTACCTATTTATCACAAGTGGAGTTATTATATTAGCCTTCAACTCTCCCAATACTTTACCTTCAAATGGGACTACCTACATATTTGAACTTCAATACAAATGTTAATTGAGTGTGCATGGTAATAGCTATTTGAGGTCATTATAACACTATAGAGTATAAAGGAGTGTTGTATTCATGTATAAGAGTCCCTATATCAAAATAACTAGGCTTCATTGTGGCTCTCATAGGCAAAAAACCATCAACTAGCTTCCTAACTCCTTCATAGACTTATTTAGTAGAGTTTGAGGTTCATTAGCAAAAATAAAGGTTTTCATAGAATCCTAGGTTTCAAATCATCCCTTAATATGTTTGAGTAACCAAATACAAATGTATATCCCTATTAAGTACCTAAGTAGGGGTGAAAAGGGTCTTAATAGGTCATCTTGAATATTAATTAATAGTCCATATTAACCTCTCAAGGAACCTCTATTATTTAATGGTCTCATCAAGAAAAACCGCCTCATAATAGGCTCTGAGTTCTAAGTGAAAACTTCATAAAGCCCTATGAATACCACTTACCGGTTCAAACCTTTCTACCCCGTGCCTAATTTATGAAAACTAGATCAAATTCTCCATAAGCCTATCAATATCCATTGAGACTATGAGAAAATGGGCCTATTCAGGTGTAAGTCCTATTGAGAAAGCATAATCAAGTTTAGGAGTCAACTCAAGCTATCCTATAAAGGGTTTTAAAACCATCATGTACATTTGAGCCTAAAAAATAAAAATAAGGGTCATAGACTATTAATATGGATATCTTAAAGGAGTGTGATTTGGATTTTAGACAAGCCATAAGGAGGCACTCATTTTTCTCAGGAGGCTACTTAAATCCCCCTTTATAGTCAATATGTCTAAATCACTACCTATAGGGTTGTAGGTAGTATATCCCCAATTTTGAAAAGTAAATGGTATATGCACATATAAGGAGATAACTCAGATTGATATGGTGGTCAGATCATAGAGACAATATTTCTAAGGATAGAGAGTTTTGAAAATAATGATCAAGTAATCTGATTTAGGCATGTACAGTGATCTAGGTTTAATTAGTCACATTGGAGTGCACAACTGAGGTGAATATAAATGTCAATAAATATTTTAAAAGGAACCCCATGATGATGATGACACCTATATCCATCAATATTTCACATGATGGTGTTACAATTTTAAGGTGGTTGTCTAGTTTTGACTAGACATTCAGCACACAAGTCTGTGTGTTTGACAAGAAGGAGTTTAGGGAACTACATTGAGATAAGTCATGTTAAAAATGTGTTTATATTTATTAAAACATGACATATGAATTCTTAACTCCATAAACACTGAAGAGAGCTAAAAGAGACTACCCAGGTTTCTAACACTAACTATTCCAAGAACTTGGCATGAGTAATGATGGTCATAGTAGGCCTACATGAGAAAGAGACTAAGTTGATGGTCAATAAAACTAAGGTACTATTAAAAAGGTATATATAAGATATATAAGGTTACTATAGTAACTTTGAAAGCAAAAACACACCTATAGGTGGCTAAAGGTTCTAAAACCTAGTCCAAGTCTATAAGGCCTAAAGCTACCCTTGACCCTTAAGACCCCATATTCACCTCAATGAAAGATCCAAACCTTCCATAACACTTAAGGATATGATGAGATGTATGATGATGAATCAGGTCCTAAAAGATTTATTCTAAGTAGAGGATTATAAATAAATAGTCAAATTCAATCATAACACCCCTCCTCTACTAACCTAAGCTACCTTTTCAAGCTACCAAATTAGACATTCATATATAACATGGCATGATGAATAACACCCAATACTCTTAGTGGTAGTTAGATACCCTTATTCACTCAATATCTATGGAGGAAAGAGTGAGATTCAAGAGACCATCTCTATGAAAAATCCCTAAGAGTATTAACCCACCCAGAATGCTTACCAAGATCTTGAAGGTCACCAACATTCACTCATTATTCACGCTAAAATTGGTACCAAGAGCTATTAAATATATTTAAATGGGTATATATCATAGAAATCCATGGAAAAAGATTTTATTTTTTGGGCATGTACTATATGAACCATTGTTAAGATGGTAGGCCACCAAACCCCTCTCTAAACCTTTATTACGACTTGGAGAGTAAATTTCACCCTAAAACACTTATAAATGAATAAACTAAACCTTGAAATAGTACTTATGGTCTCCCTAGGTTAAATGGGCACTTAAATAGTATATTGGTTGGCATGTGTAAGGTTTGTAGTGTATAGATCAGGCCTAAAAGAGCTACTCCAAGCCTATTTACAAGAGTGGGGAAGAGTTATGCACATCCTATATGTTTTTAAAGAGGGAAAGGGATCCATAAGTCCCAAATAATTTCTTAGTGACCATTTACATGGGTCTTTATGTCCAATAGTCACTTGCAAACATGTCCAAGTACCTAGTTAAAAGATTGTGTGTTCATAGAGGATAAGTAAGTGGATCACCCAAGCCAAAATAGGTGATCTAAAGGCCTTTAT
This sequence comes from Torreya grandis, assembly GCA_037957365.1. NCBI lineage: Eukaryota > Viridiplantae > Streptophyta > Pinopsida > Cupressales > Taxaceae > Torreya > Torreya grandis. The sequence continues at coordinate 1,108,211 of JARHVA010003157.1, read as the reverse complement.
AGGTGGATTTCATACTATAAATGGCATCCAAGTACCTCATTTATCTATTTTGGAGTCAAGATATAACAATTCTACCTTTAGGCCTATTGGTCTAACACCTCTCTCAAAGGAGTACTGCTTAAGGACTGAAATAGAGGATAAAATGGAGTTAGCTAATACCTCAAATCATCATGTAAATACATATAAATTGTTTTCATATGTGTTATTAAAATTTATTTGTAGATTAAGTATAAAACTTGGTCATTATGGCTAAAAAATTGCCTTATGGGTACATAGAATGCATAATTATCACCTGAAGAGCAACTTGATGAGCTCATAATTATACAGTATAGCTACATGGGGGTATGATCATTTTGGTAAAGTTTAGGGGTATTTTATAGAAGAAACTAGTGGCATTTTTTCATAGTTTAGGGGCCTAACCTTTATGAACCATTTCTAAGAACCCAAAACCCCCTAAAACCCTAATATTGACCCGATGAAGGAAATATTGAATAATTGGCATTTAAATGCATTGAAATGGATTGATAGACACTTGGAGACCATATTGAACTTTTAGAGGATCCAATCCATGGCATTGATCTATAAGGATAGTTGTATGTACCTCCTAGAAACACTATTTTTGCAATGTTTAAGGATAAATCCAAGGTGTAAAGCTTGATGAAATATTTAAAAACATGGGAAGGATAGTGTGAGGAATATTCCAAATTTTCAAACCATAAAACACTCAAAAATATTGTTTTAAATTCCCTTTTAATTTTAAACTAAATGGCTAGTTTGAAAATGATAATGAGAGGTGACCTAGTCACCTAAATGAGCTAAGGTTATAGGTGTATACTACTTGTAAGGCATAAGTATTCATATAGTATGATTGTTTAGACTTGAAATAGGATCAATCACTCATCTTGGAGGTTACATTCAATCCCCATAGCCATTCAAGCAATGAGTAGTCACAAGACTAGGATAATTATCTAATGGGCCTACTTAATCAATAAAGGAAAATGTTCATGGGAATAAAGGGATAATATGGATTAAATACATGGTCATGAAAATTATTTAGCTACCATATGAGGTGATAAGACCTATTTCCTATCCACCATAAATTTTAGGATAGTTTTCCACTTTATATTAACATGCAAGAAGGAGTTGGCTGCTAAATGCTTCATGGAGGGGGCCTAATTGAACAACTTTATTTTTATTAACTATCAACATCAGAGGGAATTGACCAATTTGTTATGATCATCCTTTGTACAGGGTAAACCTTGGATAAAAATAGACATCAACACCCTAAAAGGCTCATTGAAGGCCACTCATCACCAAGTTAATGCATGGATAAGTGTGGAGGTTGGTTGTAACTACTAATTGAAGGGATTATGGTCATTCATGACCTCTTCATGTTATTTCCACTCTACATTATCTTATCAATCTATTTCATTATTTTATAAATTCAATCTCTAATGCCATTGTAATGATCCCTCATTTGGGTATGATAGAACTCTACCCAAATTATATCTTGTAAGCCTTATGAATCAATAAAGAAGGGTTTTTTGCATATTTTTTTACTATCTTAGTTTGTTGTGTTTTTTTATTTTCATAAGTGTGAAATTTCATTATCTTTTGTATTTCATTTCCTTTACTTAGTTATTAGAATTTTATCCTATGTAAGTCATGTGATGTGCCAAATTGTTAGTAATTGTGTTTGAAGAGTAATTTAGATGATAGTGTCTTAAACAAGTCTCTTATATATTACCTTCAAGTTGCATACATCTATCATAGCCTTCAAAAATAAATAATTATGTTTATGATCTCATTAAAAAAATTATTTCAGTCACTAGTTATTAGTTAGTTCACAAAGTGTTGATTAAGGATTAGTTAGAGTGGATAAGTCAATATTCATGTATCATCTCATTATTTTAGGTTTTTTTCATGCATTTATCTATCTATTTTCACCCTAATAAATTATTATGTCTTAGGAAGTGAGCTCAAATTGATGCAAAAATAGAGCTAACCCCATAAACTAGAGGTTTGGTCCTCCTATAGGTCACCCATAGCCTTTAGACTAATCCCATGTTACCTCAAACTTAGAGAAGGCTAAACCATATTCTCCTAAGCGTACATTTTGGAGAGTTAAAACTTGTCATACCAAGTTCAAGGAGCTTGTTTGAGGCCATAGATATATTTTTTAAGTTTTAAAACTAAGGAAGAATATTCCAAAAATAGTTTTTCTTGCTCCATATATATTAACTCTTTGATGCCACCATGAAGAAAAGCACTCTTCACATCCATATGATGAGCATCCTAGTGATGTGTTGGGTTAATGGCATAAGTGAGTCAGATTGATTTTATTTTGGTGATGGGGTAAAATGTCTTAGTATAGTCAATGTTAGGTACCTGATTGAAACCCTTTTCTACCAAATGTGCTTTAAACTTGTCTCTAGACCCATCTATAGCAAATTTTGTATAGTATATCCATATACATCAAATATTTTTTTCCTAATGAACCATACTCCTCTTCCATAGCATTATCCCACTTAGGAGTGTTTCATGCCTCATAAATGACTATGGATCAAAAGTAGATGCAATGAATGAATAAAAGAGATAGAAATAGAACAATAATGTCACTATGAACTAGCTCTAATATCGATGAATCTCTCCATGATTTTACTTTATTATACCTTTCTTCTGGATACTTATTAAGTATGTAACCCTATAAAACTCCATCAAAAAAAATAATACATGGAAACCCTAAAACCATTTCATTATGACTGAGTTACTCTAGATAGTAATAGTTTAGATGGTCAAATTGCTCATTCCATAATTTACTCACCTCATTTGTTTGAGTGAGTAGTGACATAAAGGGTTCATATGGAGAAAATGTGAGAAAGTATAAAATCATTATTAGTGATATACTTTCCCAAATGAAACTACTGAGTCACTTTGCATTTCCATAATAATCATAGAATCAGGTGTGAACTCAACTCTCTTTCCCTAATTGATATGAGTGGTCTAATAAATAGATAAGATATTGTTGGATAATGATAAAACACATAGAAATCATGAAATGTCCCATCATTCACTACAATATAGCCTTTATGACTAACTTTTAGGTAACTATCATCACACAATAAAATGCAAGGCATATAAAAAGGCTCTAAGGATGAGAAAAGGTCTTGTGATGAATCCATGTGGTATGAGGTGATAAAATCAATTATCCTTGTGGGATGTTTTGATACAACTATAACACGTGCCTTTCTATTAATTTTTCCCTTACCATTTTATTTATCCTTAGAATACTCTTGTGACAATGAACCCTAATTTTTTGAATTAGAGACACTAATATTGTGACTCTCAATCATCTTTATTAATTGGTAAATATGCTTCTTCATGAATTTGGTTTCATCATGACCAATTTTATTATAGTAGGCACATATAAGTCTCTCTTTTTTGAGTTTCTCACCTAAATAGGAGGACTCAATAATCCTTTGGATTTAGTATCATATTTTTTACCTTTTATTATATTTGGGTCCTTCTTATGGTTCTTTTCCTTAATGTTGGAAGCCTTTTATTTGTCATGACTTACAATTAAGGTATACAATTTGGGTGAATTTAGTGTGCCCATTTTAATAAGATTATCTTGTTTCTAAGCTGAGTTATCAATAAAAGCATCCATGTATGTCATGGTCCATGTAACTCCAAAGCCATAATTGGTGGTATACAAGATAGAAATGAAGATAGAATAGTCAGAACCTAATTTGGAAAGGTTGGAAAGAAGAAATTGATCATGTTTTTTATCAATTCCACACAGTTTCAACTACAACCTGAGTGATTTGAATTTTTTAATAAGTCCTATATAGTGCCAAAGATTCTTAGACTCAAAATGATGAGTTAATTCTTAAACTCATGACCTATAATTATGTCTTGATTCCCAAAGAGTTTTTCCAAAATGGTCCAAACATCATTAGGATAAGTTACAGATTCAATATGATCAAAAAATTTAGAAGATATTAATAGGCATAATAGATTATAGGCTTCATCAATTTTCTTAAACTAATTCACCTTCTTTACATCAAGTATCTATTATTTATCTATACCCATCATGATCTTTTGCAAACCTTTACTCCTCAAAAGGATTTAACCATTGGTTTTCCACTCATAATAATTGAATGGTGTAAGAAGTGGATTTTGATTATGATCCATGGTGTAAAAAAAAATTAAAGGTAAAATAATTGAGAGGGGAGGTGAATCAATGAGCCTAGATATTATAACTTTAGTTTCAATCATTCCAAACTCTTAGTCAATACATACACACATTTATGAGTCATACACATCATTCATAGTAATGAATAAGAAATATAAATCAATATCAAGCATATAACACATGGCATACATGGGAAACCCTCTTAGGGGATAAAAACCACTAGAACCTACAATTTTACTATTATCCTATAGCAAAAATAACCAATTTATACTAGTTGTAAGTGATCAAAGAACTACAATCCATATTTAGTGAGACTATAATCACACAAGGTGCTACAACACTTGTCTAGTTGATATGCAACAACCAAAATTTTAGAAATTATCACCATACAATGAGTATTTAACCACCTTAGATGATGATATACCATAAAAACAAATATGAAGACATCTACCTTTTAATTGATTTCTTCAACACCTGATGATGGACCTCTAATTATCACTCTTCACCTTCGCTTACACTCAATCTACAAGATAACTATTCCGCTAACTAAATTATGAACTATAGGTCATAAAAACAATACAAAATATATTATACTCTTTAACTCATCCATATGTCACTCTACCCCTCCTCTCAACAATTCACACACACAATCCTCTCTCAAATCTCTCCCAAGTCTCTCAGTCAAGTCTAGAAACCATCATCTTTGGTTCCACTATTTATAGAGCATACTTGATAATCAACACATTGGTCATCCATTAGGAATTAATTATCCATTAAGTCATCTCTCACATTAATACATATCTCAAAAATAATCTTCATATGTTGGCCATAACATCTATGGGTCACCCTTAAGGAATTACACCTTTCAATGCTGCCCTTATAGCCCTTATAGGTCTCATGTGAACCCATTAAATCCTTTATAAATTCATTGAAAAAAATAGAACCAATTAAAAAACTATGAAACCATTTAATATGATATATAGGTACCTATTAATTTTCAACAACCAACATAGTATCCTTCTACTTCAACACAATTTGCTCAAACAACATTTTGTGCACACTATCACTATAAATGAATACATAGTCAAATTATAAACCTTTATTCATACTGCATATTATTGTTAAAAAATTTATAATTCAAATATATGGTCCTCATGTATTTAAAAACACTCCTTAATATATAATACATCATGAAACATTGAAACATCATCTACACAAGCTTAATTATCCTTCTCTAGGTCACTTGTAGAACAAGCACAAACACATAGTCTAATTTGAACCTTAATAAATATGATTGTACAAACTTTAAAATATTAAAATATATAATCTAAAAAATTTCTTTTATTTATCTACTAATTTTATTACACCATGAGAAAATTCATCCTTGATCAAAAAATATGGTCCAAAAACCACAGACTAGTTTTTCCCTTTGTTAAAATCAAATATTCAAATGTAAATAGTCACAATTAAACATATAATAGTTGACCTCAACTCATGTAATCTATAAAATTTGACTAAACATGATGCATCAATTTCTATGGATCAATAAAGTATTTATCTTATAGTGCTCATCATTCGATCTTGCTCAGAACCCTCGTGATCATGACACTTGGTACTCTCATGTGCCTTATGAGCACTTTAACGGCTAAACATCATGCACTTATTTCCATATTTATCAACACACACTATTATATATAAAATATATTATTTATTATGAACCATTGGATATTCATTTGGTCCTAATATTTAACTCATGCAAAATAAACTAAGTATGGGGACAATTGCAATATGTCTAAGAAGCCAACTTTGAACCTCAATAACTTTTACCTTGCTCACTTACATGATCTCAAATTTTGACCATATGATATAATCACATATGAAAATCTAACAATGAGACAAAATACTCATAATATCCTCACATATATTAGATATAATGACATTAAAATGCTCACTCAAATTTTTCTACCACAAAGCCAACTATGTCAAAAACTTGTCTAGAAGGCCAACTTTGAACATGCTTATCTTTTGGCGTACTTCAATGCTTGACCTAAAAATTAGTGAAAATAAACTAGGCAAAAAAATAAAATAAAAAACCCATATGATCATCTTGTTTTTAAATGTATACATGTGAAATCTATATAATCACCAAACTACTTACTTAGCTCTTTCTTGCCTCATGCAAGTTTGGCTAAGTATGGGAAAACACTATTAAAATGCCTAAGAGCCCAAATTTGCACTTGCATATATTTTTACATGCTTAGGTTAATTATCTAAGATTTACCACATAATAACTAGGCATAATAATAAATAAACCCATGTGACCATTTCCTCCTAAAACCTCTATGCATGTGAATGATGACATCAACATGCTTACTTAGCTTTATTTGAACATAAAAAACACTATCAAAATGCCTGATAACCTAGCTTTGCACTGACATATATTTGACTTCATTTATGTGAATGACCTAAGATTTAATGCATAGTAACTAGGGACTAATGTGATCATAACCATATGATGAACTCCCCTTGACTCATCCACACGTGGCATTAGTGACATCATCAAACTACCTACTTAGATTTTCTACCACTAAACCCAAAATGTCTAGATGATAACAATGATCAACCAAATAAAATACACTTATTCACACAAGCACTAAAATTATATAAAAATCTTAGGTAATTATTTCACATCTTCAAATCACCATACTCATCCTTGAATATCTCTAACCATGCCAAAATTGAAGATCAAACAATCATGCTTCAAACATGATAAAATATGCACATTGTACACTTTGTCATTGTCACATAGACTATCAAGGCTCTTCATATACTCACTTGGACACCTTCATGACATCATCATGACATCATTGACTACTCTCAAAAAATATCCCCCTTTTCATTGATGTCAACAAACATCATTCATCTCACCTTCCTTTTCTCTCTTCAAGCACTCTCATAATAGAAACTCTCTCCCCCTTTGACAAAATGACAAAGTGGGCACTATTTGATCTTGAAGACCTTTAAATACTACCAATAGGAGAGTACCATCTTGTAAATATGATACAAATTCCTCCTTACCTTGAGATTACCACTTTTTGCCTTGACAACTTCATCTTGTTCCGTGCCAACACTCTCTTCAACCAAGCATTTTAACCAATGAATAAAGAACACACAAAAACCACTAAAATATGATGTAATTCATCAATAAACATATAAGAGGGACTCCCATTTGATCCATTTCACCTTTTGAGAATCTTCAAATCTCCACACAGCATGAAAAACCACCACACGTGCTTACTAGCCTCCTCTCTCAAGTTACCACAAGGACCACCAACAGAACTTCATGCCACTCACCAAATAGGAAACATGATCTAAACCAATCCTAATAACTCTCTTTAAAACAAACATAATTTTATCTTATGGAGAAACTAAGCAAAAAATATTCTTCTTTAAACTAGGCCTATTTAGCCTCCTTGTAGTACTACCTAGTACTTACAGAGCCCACAATTTTTAGTAGACACATATTCAATACCTAAAAATTAATATTTATATCATTCTCATATTCCCCCTCAATCACACCAATTTTCATCACCAAGATCATCCTCTATAACATACTTCCTTCACAAACCTACTAATCAATTAACCCTCCATAATGATAAAACAATTGAATAACTTTATAACCACGAACCTTAAAATATCTTTGAATCTTATTTTTAAAACCCATTTGGACCATTAAATATATTAATAATACTTTAACCTTAAATCATAAGGAAAACTACTTTTTTAGCATAGCATAAAACCCTAGAATCTTAAAACAAACAAAGTCAACAAACCTCCTTCTGGTCAAAACATACCTCTAATACTTCTTGCACACCTAGAGACACCCATAACACACTTTTATACCAAGATTTTATCCTTCACACTTTTGGGAGTCATGCCTTCATATAATGCATTTTAGGCTTGCTTGTCTTTAAGCCAAAATTTGAGAAAATTGAGAGCACTCAAAAATATCCAATTTGTATTTAACATATCTTTAGACCACAAAAACACCTGGATCACATCAAAAATAAGTGTTTAGACCTTTATAAGAACTAAACATTTCTTTAAATTTCATCAATCTCACTATGCCATTTGGATATACCTATTCTAACCTTACATAATAGTTCCTTCACAAATCTCTAGAGCAAGCTCATGAATTTGTTGCACTTCCTAAACCAAATACCTTCCTTTATTGGCATTCTCATTTTGAGAACATAAACTTACTTCTCCACAAGAAAATATGTCTCCTAAGAAGAATAGGTATAGACACCCTACTTCACAGTGTTTTAGAGTAATGTGAATCCAGGAGTTACCCACAACTCCTCATACTCCTTCTCCTCCTTGGTCATCTAATACTTGTAGTTCTTATTCTTCTTCTTAGGCTTAAGATAAGAAATATTCTCAAACACCAAAACATTCTCCTTATATTATAAGATTGAATTGATAATATATGGAGACAAAAAATATTCATGAAATACCTTTTCATCTGAAGAATCCACCTTATAGTTTTGAACCTCATCACTAGGTATAGACAATTGATGTTATTTTCAAGATACATGCTCAAAAATATAAGAATGTTCACTTATATCCATACACACCTCATAACTATCCTCAAATAGTATCTTGGTCTTCTCTTTAAGCTAGATCTCTTTACTCACAACATGAGAAGATAATGAGATCCCTTGGTACTCTTCAACTTTTGAAGCATTCTCCAACATAGCAAATAGATTACTTGGACCTGAAATCTCATCATGAATCACATTTTTCACCTTTCACTTCCATATGTTAACATACCTTCTTTATTTCACTCTAAGAGCCTGATAAAACCTATTATGACTTATAGACCTTTGCTTATAGAACCTAACAATGTGACCTCTATGTTCACAATTATAGCACACCAAACTCCATGATGGAAACATAGTTTTTCTTACCATGTTTGGAAAGAAACTTGAAAATTTTACTTTTTCATGACAAACAAAACAGCCTCCCATTTTTTAAGAGGACTCACCTTATATAATGTTATGTAGATAATGGTTTGCAAAGTGTTCCACATCAATACAGTTGAAGCACTTAATTTTTCTCTCTTTTTGACTCATGACCCCCATTATAGTTCCATGCAAACTCATTTTTAATAGGTCTCTTACATTCTCTAGCCCTATGACCAAATTGATTACATGTGTAACAATAAACATTAAATCTTGCAAACCTCATGGCATTAGGTTGTCTGATCTGATTTGTCTTTAAAGACTCATCCACATTGTTCTCATTATTATTCATGTCAAATTGAGTAGCAACTTTGGGATCTTCATTAAAACCCAATCTATATTTATTACTAGATAATTCTTGGTTCTTTAAGAGATCATCCAAATCATTATAAATTTTATCAAACCTCACAAATGATTTCATCTTGCTTGAATATTTATCTAACTCATCTTTCAAAGACACAATCTCAGAAGCATACCTTGTGCATTCTTCTTCTTTGTCTATTAGACTTTTAGACATATATTCTAACTTAGAATTAAGAAACATGATATCATCTTCATGCTCCCTAGATTATTCAACCAATCTTTCCTCAAACACACTGAATTGTTCCTCATAGTCCTTGAGTTTAGATTTCATCATCTTATTGATCTTCTCTTCAATCTTTTGTTTTTCAAGAGTATTCATTAATATAGTCTCATAGTCCATCTCATCTTCATCATCATATGAATCACTCTAAGTAGAATCTTTTTGATGTGAGTCACTTCCTTCCTCAACCATGAACAAATCTTCATATTTAGTAGGTACATCATCATTTACTCTCATCTCATATACAGTAAGGGTGCCATGTAATTGATTCATCTTCAACTAAGTAAGATCATGACTTTCTTCTATAGCAGATACTTTTGGATCAAATTTGAGAGATAGATACCTTCATACCTTTTGGACTACAATAACCTCTTCAATATTTTCTCCAAGACATCTAATGATGTTCACAGTCTCATCAACTCTCTACAAAAAAGATGCCATAAAATCTTGTTCCTTCATCTTGAGACTTTCAAATTGCCTTCTGTGAGTTTTCAACTTAGCAAGCTTGCCCTTTAAATCTCCTTCAAAAATTATCTACATTTTATCCCATCTCTCTTTATCAAATTTAAAATGGATTACCTTTGTGTATTTAGTCTCTAAAAGACCATAAGTGATAGCATTCATTGCCTGTGAATTGTTCTCAAACAACTTCTTTTCTACAACACTAGATGGAGGAGTAATATGAGAAACATAACCATACATAATAGATTACCATGCATCAAACCATATGAATATAATGTATGTCCTCATCCATGTACTTCAAAAATAATATTTTGATTCATTGAACATTAGTGTTTTCTTAGTAAATAAACCTCATTGATGACTACCCATACTGTACCTTAGATCACCTTCAAGATATTAAACCTTTACTAAAGGACTTACTCTAATACTAATTGTTAGAAGTATAATCACTAAGAGTTTAGGTGAATTAGTGAGCCTAGATATTATAACTTTAGTTTCAATCCTTTCAAAATCTCAATCAATCAATACATATATTTATGAGGCATACACATCACTCATAACAATGAAAAATAAAGACAATGCAAGATCAAGCATATAACACATGACATACATGGGAAACCATATTTGGGGAGAAAACACATTGTAACCTATAATTGGGCTATTATCCTATAATAAAAATAACCAATTTAGATCAGTTGCAACTGATCAAGGAACTATACTCCCTATTTAGTGAGACTACAATCTCACAAGGTGCTACAACACATATCTAACTAAGCTGCAACAACAATGAGACTTTTAGCAAGTTTTACCTTGAAAGGAAGTTTTAACCACCTTAGATTTTGAGCTTCCAAAAAAAAACCTATGAACACATCCACCTTTGAACTGATGTCTTTAACACTTGATGATGGACTTCTGATTATCACTCTTCACCTCTATTTAGACTCAATCTATAAGAGCAATTATTTTCCAAAAAAATTATGAACTATAGGTCATAAAAATATTCATAAATATATTATTCTCTTCAATTCATCCACAAGGAACTCTACCCCTCATTCTCTCCATAATTCACACACACAAGCCTCTCTCAAATCTCTCCCAAGTCTTTCACTCAAGTCTAGAAAGTGTCATCTTTGGTTCTATTATTTATACAACATACTTGATAATCAACACTTTGGTCAGCCATTAGTCATTATTTATCCCTTAATACATCTCTCAAATGAATACTTAGCTCAAAAAAAATCTTCATAGGTCAGCGATAACATATATGGGTCACCCTTAAGGAACTACACCTTTCAATTAGGCCCTTATAAGTCTCATGTGAACCCATTCACTCATTTATCACTTCATAAAACAAAACATAACCACTAAAAAAATCATTTACCCATTCCATATGATCTATATTTCCCCCTTAAGTTCCAAAAACTAACATATTACCACTCTACTTAAGCACAATTTGCTCAAATAACATTTTATGCACACAGTCACTATGAATGAATAAATAATCAAATTATAAACCTTTTTTATAATACATATGATGTTTAAAACCTTAATAATTCACATGTATGGTCCTCATTTTATTCTAAAACACTCCCCAATATCCAATTCATCATGAAACATCAAAACAACATCTATATAAGCTCAATTATCCTTTGTGGGTCACATACAAAACAAACATGAACACAACAAACTTTAAACCTTCATAACTATGATTGTAAATAGTTTAAATATTAAAATATATATTTATAAATGTGCCTTGGATTATTATATCACTTTAATTTTTTCACCATGATCAAATTCATCCTTGATCAAAAGATATGGTCTAAAAAGCATAGACTGGTTTTTCCCTTTGTTAAACTCAAATATTCAAATGTAAATGATCACAATTAAACATAAAATAGTTGACCTCATTTCATGAAATATTAAAAATTTGACTCATCATGATCCATAATCTTTTTTGGATCAATCAGGTCTTTATCTTATAGTGTTCATCATTTGATCTTGCTTAGAACCCCCGTGAGCATGACACTTAGCACCCTTGTATACCTTTTGAGCACTTTAACAGTAAAACATCATACACTTCTTATCATATCACTAAACATGTGTTGTTAGATCAAAAATGTATGATAACCCATGAAATTTTGGATATTCATTTGGTTCTAATATTTAACTTGTGAAAAATAGACTAAGTATGGGGACCATTCCAATCTATCTGAGAAGCTAACTTTGAATCTTAATAACATTTACCTCGCTCACTCACATGATCTCAAATTTGGACCGTGTGATCTCCTCACATAGGAAAATCCAACCATTTGATAATCATGAAACCCTCATATTTATGATATATAATTACATTAATATTCCCACTTAGATTTTTCTACCACAGAGCCAACTATGTCAAAAACTTTTCTAAAAGGCCAACTTTGGACATGCATATCTTTTGTCGTGATTTGGTGTTTGACCTAAAAATTACTAAAAATTAACTAATAAAAAAACTAAATAAATACATATGATCATATTGTTCTAAAAAATTCACATGTGTAATATATTTCATCACCAAACTTCTTACTCAACTCTTTCTTAGCTCATGCAAATTTGGCTAAGTATGGGAAAACGATGTTAAAATACCTAGGAGCCCAACTTTGAACTTTCATATATTTTTATGTGCTTAGGTTCTTGACCTAAAATTTAGTGCATAATAATTAATAACAAGAATTAACAAACCCATATGACCATTTTCTCTTAAAACCTCCATGCATGTGAATTCTAACATCATCAACATGTTTACTCAACTCTATTTAAACATAGAAAACATTGTCAAAATGCCTGAGAGCCTAAATTTGCACCCATATATATTTAAAGTCATTTATGTTTATGACCTAAGATTTAGTGCATAGAAACTAGGGATTAATTTGATCAAAACCATATAAACAACTCCCCCTGACTCATCTACATGTGGAACTAGTGATGTCATTAAATTGCCTACTCATATTTTCTACCTCTAGACCCAAAATATCTAGATGACAAAAATGATCGACCAAATGAAATACAATTATACACACAAGCACTCAAAAAATATAAAACATCTTAGGGAATTCTTACACATCATCAAATCACCGTAATCATCCCTAAACATCTCTAACCATGCCAAAACTGAAGATCAAATAATCATACTTCAAGCATACTAGAACAAATACACTGCACACTTTGTCATTGTCACATAAATTATCAAGGATCTTCATCTACTCACCTAAAAACCTTCATGTAATCACTGAGTCCTCTATAATAAGGAAGTATGTGCTAAACTATTATTGTAATAAAAACAAGGATATGTAACCCCCTAAAACTATAGAGGTTTAATTTTACAAGGCATGAGAATAACACTAATGCATATAGCTCCAAAAACTCACACTTTCAAAAGAATGGCACCTGAGGAGTTGTAGGCTAAAAATTATTTAAATTTGAAGTTATTTACTTGTAAAACAAATCTCCATTATTCATAAATTTTGGGTGTTTAAAAAACTTGACTCAAATTTTAATGGAAAAGTTGAGTCCCATTGGGTTGGTCTTGACCAAAGGATAAACTCCCATATGACTAATGGCTAAGCCCTAGGATGAGTGACCCCATTGATGATGTCACCTTGGGGGAGTTTCTAATATCACCATGATGGACCCTAATTCTAAATGAATAGTTCCACTTTTACCCTGATTAAATTTGATGTTTATAAAGACATCGTTAATATTAAATAAAGGAATGGTAGAAATTTAGAAGGGAAGAATTATAAGGGAATGGAAATGGAGATAACTAGAAACATAAGTATGAAAGAATAAAGTATTTTGTAAATAGGGAGATATAAAAATTAGAGTCATTGGGAATAATAGGTGACAAAAATAGGCATGGCCAAAAATAAAGGCTATCAAAAATAGAGCTAGGCAAAGACAATATGGAATAGAATTAGAGATTAATGGAAATAAGAGTTTGTATGAATGAATGATTTCATACATAGGTGTTAATTTCCACTATATGTTTTGGAAGACATAAATTTTTTTCATATGTCTCGTAGGCTTTGGATTCCATCAAGTGTCCAAGTAGGGTGTAGATTTTACAAAGTGTCTGAGTAAGGAGAAATGTCCACCAGGATTTGAAAATATACCAAGTACACAATTGGGTTTCATATTATACCTAATGTCTAGGAAAGGGTTGAAATACATTGTATATTTGTGTAGGGGTTTATACCTGATGATGTCTACATAGGGGTAAAATTCCACTAAATCTTAAAAACTCCCAAAATATTTAGATCTGGTGTTGCAATGCAAAAATTAGTGATTACCCACCAAGTTTCTTAAGAAATCTAAAACACCCATAAATATTTTTTAGAACAAGTCTCTTGTATAAATTTTATCAAATTCCAACAAAATGCCTTCAAACCCTCTAAAAATGGTTGAAATTGACTATCACAGAACTATGTCATTTTTATATTTGATCTTAAGGTTTTGACACTTCTTGAATCCAATGGAATAATTCATTTTTCATGTAAAAATAGAAACAAATAGATAACCTAGAAAAAATGCAATTTCCCTTGTTATTTTTCTAAATTTAGATCACCAATGACCCAAGAAGAAGAGAAAAAACTAAGAAAATGTTGAATCTAAAAAATGCAAGGTCAAAGAGTTATAGATATTGGTATGTAAGCTAAAGCCTCCAGATTTCACAAAAAAATCTATGGCATTCAACTACCATAATTATTTATGATACCATGTTAATGTGGGCACCAATTGAGGATCAAAACTAAATATACATGAATGTAAAAATCTTTAAAACATGCAAATCAAATATGCAAAATAGATGCCTTGTAGTTTGTTAGAGAAGTGAAATCAAACATGAGCAAATAAAAAGTTTCATTATCCAAAATAAATTTTGAAAAGGTACATTTATATGTGAAAGATAAACAAGTCCTTACATCATCATGAATTGGTATTATCTTCCCCAATGACCTAAAAATAACATCTAATCAAGCTAGATAACATGTGTATGGAAAAACCATTAAATAGAATAAAAACCTACACTAACAGTATCCATTATTATGAAGAGATAAATCAAGCCCACGCATTTCTTCCACTTAGAGTGATTTGTGTGATTGTGCTCCTTTTTTTGCATGTATGCATCTAGATATGGCTTGAATAATTTTTACTTGACATTAATAAATTAGGCTTTTGAATTTTCTATATGTTGTTTTAAATGAATAGAATTGAATTTGGGAAGAATAGAGAAGCTTTGCTTAGTATATAGTAGTATAAGTGTGCCTCCATCATGAAACTAATAAGTGATATAATAGGTGTCTTAGATGTGCCTTTATAGCAATCCAAAATGGAAAAATTTCACTCTACCTATCCTAAAAATATAAACCAACCTATAAGGGAGGGTTTAAATTTCAAAATTACCCATTACTAGGGTGAAGCACATAATCAACCCATAGAAATAAAATTAAATATTTTTATTGTCCCATATTGGTCATTTTTTTCTTGGGAAGGGTGTTATTTAAAGTTAGAAATGTAAATGTCCATACATGTACTCAAAGTGGTTTTTCTAATTAAGAATATTTTTTTAGATGTAAGACAAGTTAGAAAGGGATACATCTATACAAGTACTTAGGATAGAGTAAGGTGTTAAATATATCTAGATTAAGTGCTTCAAAAAATTAAATTAAAAGTTAGATATAACTAACATTATCAATTATTCATAACCAAATTTTAGTGACTACACCCCCCATGGACTTTTCCAAATGAGTTCATCAAATGGCAACTTGGTTTGCATACCCTTAGATATATTCACTCTTGAATTTTCAATTTCAAATAATTCAATAATATAGATTATTTCATATTTTTTATCATGAGTGTACATTGATATGTATATGTTTCCTTATATATTTTGCATTGATAAAGTGGTAAATTTGGGTCATACTTGTCAACATAATTTGTGATTAACCATAAGTACCAAATTTCTTTTTTTATCCATTTAATCTAGAATTGTCAATACTAAAATTAGAAGGGGGTATTTTTAGACACCTAGATTTTGTATTAGACATTTAAAAACATTAAATTATGAATAATTTTACATACTTGGTATTTATGTACACTTTTGACACTTGTGCACACTTTTACCTATCCAGATATCTACTCATTCCTAAGGTCTTGGTTAACCCAATTTACTGATACACATATTCATGATCATCTTAGCCTATGAATGAACACTCCATGCTCCTGAGTAGAATGTTTCCATATATAATATCAATAATTTTCCCTCTAAGGACAATACTAGTAACTATCAAATAGTTATAGTATTATACAAGTACCTACCTCTACCATAGTGTCCAAGAAGACTCAATAGTTATTTTTGAAATTAAAACATGTCCATTAGGTTGGCCTAGACATATTCATGGGTCAATAAAAATGGGAAACATCAAAAGAGTCATCTACAAATCCATATCAATCTTAAGTGTAAGATTGAAATTTTGAGAAATAAGATTTGGATATGTAATTTTATTTAAAAATCACTCAAAACACCAATCTATCATTACAATTCAAAGCTAATTAGTATTATAATGCAAAGATAAATTAAATATTCACACTAGCATTACATCCTAAAATATAAGTCCTCAAAATCAATATCCAAACAAAAGAGAGGCTAAATGATTATGGATTTCCTTTGTAGACTCGGATTATTTTAGACAACATCTGATTAGCTTGATGATATTTTGATTAGTAGAATATTGATTGATTTATGTATTGGATAATAATATTGGCATGGATATTCCTTAATTTTGTTATATTATCTCATGGTTTGGAATGAAGGGAAGCATGGTTTAAATATGGGAAGGAGGGAGAATTAAAAGGAATTAAAAATTTCCTTGGAAGCCTCTAGAATTAGAGGATTTTAAAGAGTAGAGTTAAGATAGAGAAGATTATATAATTTGATAATTCTAGAATCCTATTGATATTCCAGTGTACTAGGCCAAATATTGATCCCTAAAATTAGAAACTTGGCCATTGCATAAGTTTTCGCCTAAAAAGAGATCTTAAAATCATTTGTTGCAATCATGAAATGACATTAAGGTCCATATGAGTTCTAATTAGCCCTTAAAAAGTCAAAAATTGAGATTTACCAATGAGAAATGAGGTCTAGATAGGTCTTAAGAGCTATACAAGATAATAAATGCATTCATATAGTGTCTATGAGTGCATAAGAGGGTGTAAAATAGGTTACAATATCACATATTTAAGTCATTCTTTGATAGAAAACTCCCTCTTTAATGTCTTAAAAGGCCACATGATACCAAAAATGGAATCTATGATCCTCATAATCTATAAAAATGGTGTTAATGGCATTCTGTGACTTATTTTTCCCCTATTTACATTGAGCATCCTTTATTCCTCCTAAAAAATTCTATAAGTGTCAAAACCATACCATTCCAAGCATGAACATGAAGGTTTTTAGTATTGGAATATTTTTTATAGGTTTTTATAGAGATATGGAGGCCCATTAAGGACAAAATACCATAAATCTTTATCAAAAAGACAAAACACTTCCAAAAAAGGAAATTTCCATGAGAAA
Organism: Torreya grandis; assembly: GCA_037957365.1. Classification (NCBI taxonomy): domain Eukaryota; kingdom Viridiplantae; phylum Streptophyta; class Pinopsida; order Cupressales; family Taxaceae; genus Torreya; species Torreya grandis. The sequence continues at coordinate 1,090,338 of JARHVA010003157.1, read as the reverse complement.
AAGTAAGGTTTTGTGAGCTTTTTTTAGGTGTAAGAAATTGTATGAATAGGTACATGTTAGGTTAATTCCTTGTAAATTCAATCACATCATTACCAAGTCATTTTAGGTCTCAGTTATAAGTTTCATTGTCACAAAAGTCCAAACAAGGCAAAAACTAATTCATTTCTCTTTTGAAGACCTAGAGTGGCTACTTTATAGGACATGAATAATCAACAAAGGAGATGCATGACATTGTATGACCATTAAATAAGGATAATAGGTTCATAAATAAAATTTTATGGATGATATATAAGATAAATAATCATATAACTTTATGAACGATCACGAAGAAGCATAAACAACCTTCAAAAGACATCAAATAGAGCACTCTTTTAGTTGAATTATTATTTCTGATATTGCATGGTATAAATTGATTATTTTGGAGTGTGAATAGGCATATTAGGTACCATTTATGTGCATTTAATCTGATGTAATGGTTTTAAATCACATTCCTTCATCCAAAACTCTCTCAGCTACTTGAAACCTTCCTAAAGCCCCAACAAGTGAAATATACTTTTTTAATGTTCTAAGCCTATTTTAATGAAATTGATGATTGTATAACGTTGTAAATATTTTTTAAATGCCTATTTATATAACTATAATTCATTATTATACATGAGAACTGGCCAATGTCTTTAGGATCCATCCAAGGATTTTAAAAATATTCAAGCAAATGCGGTCATAGTTATAGGTTTAGCAAAAAAGTTATGTTTACATTATGATAAAGGAGACTTTACATGAAATAGATAAGTCTAATTTCAATAAAATTATCAATCTCACTTCCCAAGTATTCAATCAATCTACTTTCAAGATCTTTGAGTCTCAATTTATAGGAGTTTTTGAAATGGTTTTAGGCTTGAAGAATAGGGTAGAGGCCTGCACATGTAAAAATAGGATTTAGATGTATATTAAAGTGTCCTTCATCATGTAAATTGTCTTTTAAAATCCTAATGGTAATTATCTAACCCATAATGAACTTCTACACGTGAAAATTTCATTGATTCACAAGAATGTCACTTGACACGGTGTTAGATGTTGAAAGATTTTATAGTTCATTGGAAAAGCTTAGGTTTTGATGTTTTTGTGGTTTTTGGAGCAAAAAAATATATTGTATAGGATATATTCATCCCATAAATTAATAATTAATAATTAATAATTTATTTAAGGTCTCTAAAACTTAATGTATAAAAAATTTACTAAAATTGGCCTATTTGTTGCCCTAGAAATTTTAATTTGCACAAAAAAGCCATAACTTGAGTTTTAAGCCTCAAAAACTCATGAAATTGGGATTGAATGTGATGGAAAAATTTTCAAAACATTTAAAAGTGTTATACATTTTTACAATGATTTATGAGAGATAAGACTCAAAAATATAGTCTAGGTCTGCTAAAAATGGAGGAAAATAGCCTTAAAAGACACAAAATGGAGCACAACTTAGGAAGTAATGAGTGTAAAGTGATGAAATTTTGAGAGGATATAGGGGACAAAATTTTACATGTTTATGGTAATTTTAAAGGTTATATAATTTCTAAAATTATATTTATCCAAGTTTTCATACATAAAACTCAAGCAAACACAATCCAAAACTGCTAACTTTGAGTTTTGAGGCTAGAAAATGAATGAAGGAGGTTTTCATAAGGAGTGACATCACTATGACTTAAAATTTAAATCCAAATAATATATAAAATAATAATTAAGGAAAATAAAAGAGGTATAATACCATATAAACCCTCAAATTAACTTATAAGCTTGTTGTCCCTTATTTTGGTAGAGTGTAGACTAAAAGGCAAGTCAAAGAAGATGGTGATCATGAATAGGTGGGTGTATAGGCTATATAACTCATTATATGAACCTAAGAAATTATATATCTAACAAGGATGATAGGTTTGGAATCATATCTAAAGTGACCAAGATTTCAAGAGGGATAAAGCTCTAAAGAGGTGAAAGACAAGAGTCTCCCAAGCTCTTCTAAAGCACATAGGTCTAAAATACCTTATAAATTGGTCTACAACATGTCCTAGATTTCATGTTATCTAAGGTCACAGACATATTTTATGTGTTTAAGACATGGCCTACTGTCTCTAAAATTAAGAAAGGTTTCAAAAGTCCTTATTCTTGGTATTTTAGTGTGAAGGATGAACATTTCAAGATTAAACATAAGCTTTCAAGCCTACACCAAGTAACAAATGAAGAAAAAGATCAAGGTGGCTAGGTAGGAAGTTTTTTTTCCAAGATAACATAATGGTGTTATAGTTAAATAAGGATACCTATAAGTTTGTAAACAAAGGCTTCTTAAGCAATATACTATATTCTTAAAGACTTCTCTAAAGTGGTATTATAGGATTATGAGAAAAATTACATCATTTTGACTTAACAGATCCTCTTAATGTTTAATAAATGAAATCAAGGGTTATGATGAAGGCTATATAGCACCTTTTAAGTTCTCAAACAAGTTCAAAGAGAGAGAGAGTGTGTTCTCCATGATTGATATACACCTTGAAGATGTTATTGGAGGCTAAAAATGGAGTAAAAGGTTGTAAGGATAATGGAGGATGGTCATGAATGCATCTTGAAAATACTAATTTTGGGAAACCTTGTCCATTTTAGGATATTATGGAAAGAAAGGTAGTTTTTTAGGCCTAGTTAACATAAAAGAAAGAGAAAGAGGTTATTTAATGCCTCATGGAGGTCAAATAGGCCATGTTTCACACTTTTAACTACCAAGAGAAGAATTAGTTGACTATTGGAATTATCATGGCTTGATATGGTCAAAAATTTTGAAATAATTCCATCCATTACATTTATATGCCACAGTTCAATGAAGATCATGAAGCAAGGTGGGCTACTACATTAAGATGGTTAATGACCTTGATCTCCTTGACTATTTTATGAATGGTAAATAAAATTGAGCTATGATGCAACATTTAATAGCATATATTTTTATCTTCCCCTCTCTTTCTTATTTATTATATTTTTAGTTCTAAAAATGACCATTTCAGGGATCTTCTCTTTTGTTGATGGCATAGCCTTGCCAAAATGTATACATGTACTTGCCTTTGAAGTAAAGAAGGACTTTTTTTACCCTCTACTATATTTTTTATATTTTTTATGAATTATTTATGCTCTCCTTATGGTGAATTAATTTCCATTTTAGTGTGTCAAATTTAAATTCACCTCCATGCAAATGAACTTTCTTTTACATGTCATAATCTGTGTATCTGATGTAGAACATCCCCAAGTCAATCCACATAGTAATGTATTTATGATTCATTTTGACCATTTTGTCTTACATTGAAATTATATGTCCTTTAGGGACCCTTATAATATGTTATATTCTTAAGAAATTCTTTTCATTAGTGTGTTTTGGGACTTTTAATGTTTCCCTCCAAAATCCCAAATTTAAAATTTTGAATTTTGAAACTAAGCTTAGAGTGATGTTTGGGTCTTTGTATTTATGTAAATGTTATTATATGATTATTTAAAGTCCTATAAGGCCTTAATTAGTGTGTTAAGATGTATATCATGTATAATATAGAGAGATCAATGTAAATCAATAAACAAGAACATGTATAACTACCACCTACATGGAAAGAGACTTGAAAAGAAGTTATTATTACATGTTTTAAAAATATTAAGTTGGGAACTATATGTAGAGAGATGATATGCATATAATTGGAGGTTTAAGAGGAAGATAAGAGTTGGAGGACCTAAAATAACAGAGGTAGAGTGTCATAAAAGATCAAATTTATTAATAACTCTGATATTTAAAGAAATATCTATATATATTTATGTTTGGTAAATTTTTAAAAGGATGTGTTAAGAGAGTGTTTAAATTATCATGTGTTTCATGGTGTATTATTAATTTCACTATTGATCTTATAAGAATGGTGTGGACTATTTTTTTAATCTAAACTCAGACTAAAGAGTACCAACTTGAGTACTCTATTTTATAAGGTCATAAAGGAAGGCTTATGAAGAGTGTTTGTGAGTTTCAATTGGAGAATTGAGGTGTTGAGAATATGGATGAACATTTAAATATTGTTAACTGATAATTATATTCCATGTATATTCATTTTTTAGATAAGTATTGAGTTTATTCTTCTAGATAAACATATACAGACCATTGGCAGTCCCAATCAAGAGTAATTTAGTGTTTTCATCAGTCTCAATTGATAGGTGAATGAACATGGTAGATGATTATGGATATATTCATGAAGTGTCAGAGTATAACTATTATAAAGAGTGTGTTTATTAGTATATTATTATTTTTTCAAGCTTAGATGAGTATTATAGGTGCAAGTATCCAAGTATATTTATACACAGTCTATGTATGTTTCCAAAATTTTGAGAATCCTCATGTTGGAGGTGTTTCTTAATTACTCATGAGTAAATAATGGTGGGAAAAGGTTAGGAAATTTGGTTCAAACTTTAACCTAAATTTATTTTCTTTTGAGAGTGTATAAATCTCAAAATTTACATTTTTATAGCCTCGTGGCTTTGTCAAATGCCTAACAAAGCAAAAGCTAGGGTTTGATATTGGAAACTTGTAGATCTCTTGTTCTAACTATAAAAATTTGATGAAATTATGGGATCTAATTTTTTTCATGAACTTAAGAATATTAAAGAGGTTTTATACTAAGCAATGACTGTACGAGATGGTTTCCATACATGTGTGTTCATATAAGGCCTAGAGACACCTAATTCAAGAAAGATAGGGTAAGCTAATAAGCATATGATGAGAGTTGGGACATGAAATTTGATAGGAGAATATATTAGCCTAATGGGTTTTCAAATATATGATTAGTTTTTCAATAGCATGTGTAGATTGCACAATACTAAGAGGTTTACATGTTTGTAGCACTACAAGGAAAACAATTTTGAGTTTGAGAAGAGGTTTATGTAGAATTCTAAGATGGAATGAAGCTTGAAGATGAATTGGTAAAAGTTACTTATGACGAAGGGAATCTATATCAAGTGAGTGGAGGTACTCCTAAAGTACTAATGTGGATTTAATGTTATAAAGCAAAGAGAAGATAATAAAGACCTATGATCCATTTTCAAGAAGAGGAGAGTTTGCATGATGCAGGAGCATCACTTTTTAGAGCACATTTATTTCATTTTGACTTTGATGCATGTTTTAATTATTTTGTTTTCCCTCCATTTTTTTGCATTTTCAAAATTGGTTTTTATTTCTATTTTTTTTAGCCTGCAAATATAGCTTGGAGGGGTGAGTAGTTAGTTGTTTTAGAATCTCCTTATCTTAGAAGTCTATTTTTGTGCATTTTGGGTAGATTGTTGTGCCCAACCTAGGTTTAAACAAATTAGCTATGTTAGGAACAAAAGCTTTTTTTGTATGTATTTGGGTTTGTGTGTTAAAAGAATAAAAATAAGGGATATGGTTTGAAGAAAAAGGAGAGCAGGCGCGTAGAACAGAGACTGGCGGCCCAGAACAGATATAAAACATATAATTTTTGGTGAATACTATATAGGTGTGTGTTTATCTTAATGTATTAATGAATTGAGTCCTTTGTTATTGAGAAATTCATTTTTCTGAGAAAGGCGTTGAAAGTCACTAGGCACAGCCATATGACTTTTGGTCATTGTTTTTAAAGCATTGAATTTATTGTAATTTTGAACCACTTAATTGTTTAAACTTCAAGCCGTTTCAATATATATATAAATCTATTTGGGGCGCTCAATGCGTTGAGTCAATAAAACACCTATTCCATTGTTGAGCCAAATATATTGGTTGGGCCGTATTATTTTTAAATTACATTGTTTTAAATTCTTTCCTCTTGTAATGCTGGGTGCGTTGGGCTGCCCCAACAAATTAAATATAACTTCAGCCAATGGAAATGTTATGATGGACATTTATTTTTTTTAAACGTGTTAAAAGACAAATGATAGTTGGATGCCCAGACGGAGGTCTGAGATCATTGTAAAGAAAAGAGATTGTCTTAATGGGCGCTTGATTGTGAAAGTGAGTCTTGATTGAAACTTTATTCTTTCAGTCTAAATTAAGACATACAGAGTCTGCCAGAACAGCTCCTTATAGCTCAAAAGTCCAAAATTTGTCTTCTTTCAAAATATTCTAGGCTGTTAAATTTCAAAGTGATATTTTATGTAAAGAAGAAACAATTCATTCAAAATATATGTTTTATGCCTGCCATTTGAAGCTTTCTGCTCATAATTTAAAATTTTGCTAAAAATTCAGTTTAGCTTGTGTGTTGCAAGTTAGTTTTCATCATTTGGTATCAGAGCACAAGGGATTGTGATCCAAGCCAAAGAGAAGCAGAACCACATTTGTGAACAGAAAGCAAGATGGCCATGAGAATTAGGAACAAAGGTAGAGCTAGAGGAAGGAGACCTGGAGGATAGGTTGCACTGGCAGAGGAGATTAGGAACCTGACAGCTAGGTTGCAAGACCTAGAGATGGCTCAAAGAAGAGGCACTGACATGGGTGAAGTCAGTGATAGAGAAGAGGAGCCACCAGAAGATGAATTGGTGGTGGAAGAAGAAACAGTTGAAGAGAGGTTAATCAAAGCCATTATGAAGATAAACACAAAGCCAAAAATGGAGGTTCTAATGTGTGAAGGTAATTTGAATGTGGAAGAATTAATTGATTGGATTAATGCATTAGACAAATATTTTGAGTATGAAGGAATTGAAGAAGATGAAAAGAAAGTCAAGTATGCCATGACAAGGCTAAAGAAACATGCATCCCTATGGTGGGATGGAGTGTAAGAAGAAAGAAGAAGGAAAGGGAAGCCAAAGATTAGAAGCTGGGACATAATGGTAGCAAAAATGAAAGGTATGTTTATGGCTAAAGATTATCAAGCAAATCTTTTTAAGCAATTACAAAATTTAAAGCAAAAATAAATGTCTGTGAAATAATATACTGAAGAGTTTTATAGATTAACTATAAGATCAGGTCATGTTGAGGATGATACAGAGAAGGTAGCTAGATACACCAATGGTTTGAAATTTTCCATTCAAGATGAAATTAGTCTTCTCATTCCTAAGATAGTTGAAGAGGCATATCAATTTGCCTTGAAAGCTGAGGAGAAGATTGCAAGGAAACAAACATCCTTCTCAAGAGGAAGGGGCAGGTTCAGCAGAGGTAGAGGATTTCAAGGAAGTAGAAGATAGCTACAAACATCTCATGAAGAGGCTAGCAGCTCACAAAGTTCAAGAGGCAGCTATACACCAAGAGGAAGAAGACCATACCACGGATATAAAAGAGGAAGAGGAAGATTCATGGGAAAATGCTTTAAATGCAACAAGTATGCAGGACACAGGGCATATGAGTGTCTAGAGAACCCTTCTACCAGCCATGAGAGAGGTGTACATGTGACTGAAGGTGAAAAACAAAATGCAAAAGTTACAGCAGCTTATGAAGATACTCTAGAAGAAGGTGAGTCTCTTTTGATGAAAAGAATATTGTTAAAGCCAAATAAAGAAGTTGTAGAACCACCTCAAAGGAAAAATTTATTTAGAACCACATGCAAGAGTAAGGGGAAATGTTGTAAGGTCATTATTGACAGCGGAAGTACTGACAATCTTGTGTCAACTGAGATGGTGGAGAAAATAGGCTTAAAGAAGGAGGTACATCCTACACCTTATCAAGTCTCTTCGCTACAAAAAGGACACAAACTTCTGGTAAGTGAACGATGCAAAGTAGATATTTAGATAGGAACATATAAAGATCAGATTTTATGTGATGTTATGCCCATGGATGTATGTCATATCTTGCTTGGAAGGCATTGGCAATTTGACAGGAAGGCCATACATGATGGAAGGCAGAATACATACATGTTTGAAAAGGATGGGATCAAGCATACACTCACACCATTGAAAGAAGAGGCTACTGCTATTGTTGGATAGAATTCTAAAATTTTGATAGCAAGTGGCAAAGAGTTTCTACATCAAATGAAGAAAGAAGAGGTAAACTTTGATGTAATTGGTAAGCCAAGGAGTGTAGTCACTAGTACTAAGTTGATTGATTTTCCATTAGAGATTCACGATATGTTGAATGAATACATTAACATTGTGGTAGATGATTTACCTGATGAGTTACCACCATTGAGAAGTATTAGCCATCACATAGACTTGATTCCAGGAGCAAATCTTCCAAACAAGGTTGCCTACAGGTTGACACCAAAAGAGAATGAAGAGATCAAACATCAAGTTCAAGAATTATTAGACAAAGGATTGGTAAGAGAGAGTTTAAGTCCTTGTGTTATCCCTACAGTGTTGAGTCCTAAAAAGGATGGGAGTTGGAGAATGTGTACAGACTCTAGAGCAATCAACAAGATTACTATCAGGTATAGATTTCCATTGCCAAGAATTGATGATTTACTTGATTGTTTAAGTGGAGATACATATTTATCTAAGATAGATTTTAAAAGTGGTTACCATCAAATTAGGATAAGAGAAGGGGATGAATCGAAAATAGCCTTCAAGACAAATGATGGACTCTATGAGTGGTTAGTTATGCCTTTTGGAATAACCAATGCACCAAGCACCTTCATGAGGCTAATGAATGAATACTGAAGGAGTTCACTGGTAAGTTTGTGATAGTATATTTGGATGATATTTTGGTGTTTAGTCAAACTAAAGAAGATCATTTGAAACATTTGAGGATGGTGTTGAGTAAACGACATGAGGAAAAGTTGTTAATCAATGTCAAAAAGTGTAGTTTTTTGAAAATAGAGTTGATATATTTGGGATTTGTGATTTCAAAAGAAGGATTGAAGATGGATAAGGAAAATATTAAAGCCATACTTGAGTGGCCTACACCCAGGAGCACATATGAGGTAAGAAGCTTTCACGATTTGGCTAGCTTCTATAGGAAATTCATAAGAAATTTTAGTGCAATTGTTGCTCCAATGATAGATATAATCAAGGGTGATAAAAGAAGTTTTTGTTGGACTGAGGTTGTTGATAAGAGTTTTAGATTGTTGAAAAAGAAGGTAACTGAAGAGCCAATCTTGACCTTGCTTGATTTTAATAAGCTTTTTCAAGTAGAATGTGATGCTAGTGGAATTGCAATAGGCACTATTTTAAGTCAAGATGGGAAGCCTGTAGCATACTTTAGTGAGAATTTAAGTGATGCTAAGAATAAATATTCAGCTTATGATCAAGAATTCTATGCTCTTGTACAAGCTTTGAAGAAGTGGAGGCACTATCTTTTGCCTAAAGAATTTGTTTTATTCACTGACAATTATGCTTTATAGTTCATTAGCAATCAGAATAAGTTGAATCAAAAGCATGTCAAATGGATTTAATTTTTACAAAGTTTCACATTCACTATTAAGCATAAGAAAGGATAATCTAAAATGGTTGCAGATGCCTTAAGCAGGAGAAATCTGATCATACAAGAGTCTCAAGTAAGTATTGTGGGATTTGAAGATTAAAAGGAGCTATATAAGGAAGATCCAGACTTCAAGGAACCATATGAGGCTTGCATGAATCTAGTGGGGGTTGATAGAAGTCCTTGGATAGATTTCATGGTCCAAGAGGGTTTGCTATTTAGAGGCAGCCAGCTTTGCATTCCCAAGAGTTCCATGAGGGAGAATTTGTTGAAGGAAAAACATAGTGGCAGTTTATCAAGACATTTTGGGCAAAACAAGACATTAGCACAATTGAGTGCTCACTACTATTTACCAGGTATGAGTAATGATGTTAAGAAATTTGTTGAAATGTGTAAAATATGACAATATGCTAAGGGAAGCAGTCAAAACATAGGTTTATACCAGCCACTACCCATTCCAAATAGGCCTTGGGATTCAATAAGCATGGATTTTGTACTTGGTTTGCCAAGAACTCAAAAAGGCCATGATTCCATATTTGTTGTGGTTGATAGGTTTTCAAAGATGGCTCACTTTATTCCATGTTTCAAAACAAGTGATGCTACTCACATAGCTAATCTATTCTTCCAGGATATTTTTAGATTGCATGGATTGCCTAGAAGCATTATTTTTGACAGGGACACCAAATTTGTTGGACATTTTTGGAGAACCTTATGGAAGAAATTGGGAACACAACTAAGTTTTAGTTCAGCCTATCATCCCCAAACGGATGGCCAAACAGAGGTTGTCAATAGGAGCTTGGGCAACATCTTGAGAAGCCTGGTAAGTATGCATCTGAAACAATGGGATCTTGCACTTGCACAAGCCGAATTTGCCTATAATGATTTTCCTAACAGAAGTACAAGATTAAGCCCATTTCAAATCATGTATGGAATTCATCCAAGAGGTGTGTATGAGTTAAGAAATCTAAGCAGCATGGAGACAAGGAGTGCTGATGCGGGAGAATTTGTCAATACCATGCAAAATTTGCATGAACAGGTAAAGAAGAAACTTGAAGAAAACACCATCAAGTACAAGCTAAGGGCAGATCAAAAGAAAAGAGAGGTTAGTTTTAGTATTGGAGACCTTGTGCTTGCTCATCTCAGAAAAGAGAGGTTTCCAAAGAAACAATACAACAAGCTGAAGGTAAAGAAAATAGGACCATGCAAGGTAATAAGGAAATTTTCAAATAATGCATATGAAATAGAATTGCCAAAGGGGATTGGAATTTCTCCAATTTTTAATGTTGTAGATTTATATCCATACAAGGATGAAGGACAATTAGCCAAAGAAACTGAAACAGAGGTAGATGAAGTTATCCAATGGGAGCAGCAACTACCAAAGGAAGTGCCAAAGGAAATTGAGAGTATTTTAGAGAAGAAAGTAGTTAAAAAGACAAGGAAAAAAGAATACTTCTAGTATCTAACTAAGTGGAAGAATCTACCAGCTGAAGATGCAACATGGTTGATTGCAGATAACATCCTTAAGCTGGGCACAAGTATAGATGAAGTGATGCAGAAAAACAACAAGTGAAGAATATTTCTTCTACTGGTTGGAAGAATGATGCAGGAGCATCACTTCTTAGAGTGCATTTATTTCATTTTGGCTTTGATGCATGTTTTAATTATTTTGTTTTCCCTCCATTTTTTTGCATTTTCAAAATTGGTTTTTATTTCTATTTTTTTACCCTGCAAATATAGCCTGTAGGGGTGAGTAGTTAGTTGTTTTAGAATCTCCTTATCTTAGAAGTCTATTTTTGTGCATTTTGGGCAGATTGTTGTGCCCAGCCCAGGTTTTAAAAAATTAGCTATCTTAGGAACAAAAGCTTTTTTTGTATGTATTTGGGTGTGTCTATTAAAAGAAGAAAAACAGGGGATATGGTTTGAAGAAAAAGGAGAGCAGGGGCGTAGAACAAAGACTGGCAGCCCAGAACAGACATAAAACATATAATTTTTGGTGAATACTATACAGGTGTGTGTTTATCTTAATATATTAATGAATTGAGTTCTTTGTTGTTGAGAAATTCATTTTTTTGAGAAAGGCATTGTTGAAAGTCACTAGGCGCAGCCATATGACTTCTGGTCATTGTTTTTAAAGTATTGAGTTTATTGTAATTCTAAACCACTTAATTGTTTACTCTTCAAGCCATTTCAATATATATATAAATCTATTTGGGGTGCTCAATGCATTGAGTCAATAAAATGCCTATTCCATTGTTGAGCCAAATATATTGGCTGGCCGTATTGTTTTTAAATTACATTGTTTGAAATTCTCGCCTCTTGTAATGCTAGGTGCGTTGGGCTGCCCCAACAAATTAAATATAACTTCAGCCAATGGAAATGTTATGTTGGACGTTTATTTTTTTTAAATGTGTTAAAATACAAATGATAGTTGGATGCCCAGACGGAGGTCTGAGATCATTGTAAAGAAAAGAGATTGTCTTGCTAGGCGCTTGATTGTGAAAGTGAGTCTTGATTGAAACTTTATTCTTTCAATCTAAATTAAGACATACAGAGTCTGCCAGAACAGCTCCTTATAAGTCAAAAGTCCAAAATTTGTCTTCTTTCAAGAAATTCTAGGCTGTTAAATTTCAAAGTGATATTCTGTGTAAAGAAGAAACAATTCGTTCAAAATATATGTTTTATGTCTACCATTTGAAGCTTTCTGCTCATAATTTAAAAGTTTGCTAAAAAATTAGTTTAGCTTGTGTGTTGCAAGTTAGTTTTCATCATTACATAAGAAGGAAGTAGTGTCTTGATTTAAGAGTGATTGTTTTATATTAAAGTGGAGGAGATAAGTCAGAAGCTTATATGTCTTATGCATCATATTATGTCAATGAACCTATAGGAGAAGGTCAGCAAGCTTAAAGTAAGAATAAAAGGTGAAGACATGACAATGGTGTATGAGAGGATAATTATTATTTCAGGAATGATAACAGGATATAGATTAAAATGAATGAGATGTATTTAAGATAAAGGAAGATTGAATGTATTCAAAGAGACTTATGAGCCTAGCCTATAAGGGATAAGATTAATCAAGAGGATAAAAAGACAAGTAATAACTACATGTTTGAAAGTTATATCAGAGATCATCTAAGGTATAAAGAGGCATATCAAAGGCAAGGTGTAATAATTAAAGGTTTCATCCCATGGGTGTACATAAATTAGTATTAGAGCCTAAAGGCCTAGTTGGAGTAGGTAATAGAAAATCTTGAAGATAAGAAAGGTACGTGTTTGATAATTTATCTTTTATTTTTGTTTATGTTATATAAAATAATGTTTGACACTGAAGAGTTTTTGTAAACCAAGAACAAATGTAGGAATAGCATTGAGTTTTTTCAAATAAGAAGAGGTTTCCTTATAATTCCAAAGTTAAGGACTTGAAACTAGGGCAGTAAAGAAAGATGCCTAGATGAGATAGTGAGAAATTAACAAAATAAGAAAATGAAAGTTATGGTAAGTAGCCCTGAAGTGATTGAGGCATTGTATAAATTATAGAGAGTTGTTATAAGATCAATTTTAGTCTTAAGGAGAGGTTAGAGAGATAAATAAGAGTCATAGGCAAAGGACTATAGATAAATTAAGGTCCAAGTGTGGTCATGAAAGAGGAAGAGATCCAAGTGTGTTCAAGAGAGACAAGTAGGCTAACATGTCAAGAAGAATTGGTCCAATGGATGCCTAAATAAATATAATATTGAAGATGGAAAATAATAAATAGGGCATGGATAAGACAAGTTACCATAAGGAGAAGATGGTGAATGAATACGCCAAAAGGAAAAATAAGGATATAGAAGAAGAAGTGAAAGATATGAGACAAAATCTAGAGAAGTTAGAAGAGGTAATGCTTATGTTGGAACAAGTACAAGAGGAAGATAACCCATGGTATATATGGGCATGAATAATTCAAATAAAATCAAGTGGACTATATAGATACTAGTGAAAATAATAAAACAAAAAGTCATAGGTGAAGAGAAGGAGAAGAAAAAGTTTATTTATAAGTAACTCAAGAGAAAAATAATGTAGTATGAAATAATTATGCTAGACAATGAAGGTGATCAGCATCATGATGAGGATGGAAAAAACTTGAATGAGGAAGAATAAATTATTATAATCCATATAGATGATGTATAAGATGAAGAGGAAGAGGAAGATCAATTTGTGGGCCTCATTTAAGGCTTAAAAAGAAGAGCAATTAAATGAAGTAGGTCTGAATTTTGAATGCATGTTTGTATATGAGAGTGTAGAACAATTGGAGGTAGAATTAGCATCATTAGAGAAGGCCTTAAATAATGATGAGATGAAGAATGAAGAGGAGATAGTTGAGGTAGAGAATGAAGAAGATGAAACAATGAGAAAATTATATTATAAGATGAAAGAAGAGGAATGGAAGAAGGAAGAAGCTGATGGGACTCAAGAGTCTCAAAATTTTACATGTTTTACTTTTATTTGCTTTATATGTGCATCTTTTCTCTTTTAGGTGAAGAATTAAATGAAGGAATAAGCTCTTGAGGGATATAAAATAAAGAAAATTCAAGTTATAGTAGTGTATATTCTCATGTTGGAGGAAAAAATACATGAAGAAGTATGGGTAGAAGCAATGAAGAATCAACAACACACAGAGTCACAAAGAGATCTAAATTATAGCCAGGAGACAGCTAGACAAGAAATTATCATTATTTTTTATAGAAGAATGAAGATGAAGGCATGGAAAAATAAGATTCCTAGTGGAACAGCAAAGTTTTTTGGAATAATCTTCTCATGTGATAAAGGAAAAGAGCAGAGTATGTAAACACATCAAGTGCTAGTTGATTCAAACAAGCAATGGAAGAAAGGAACCAGAGTTGTCTTTCATAAAGGAAAATCAAATAATTTAATACAAAGGCTAGATAAAGAATAAATAGCATCAAAGTAATAATATCCATGACACAATAATTATAAGACCAGAAAGAAGAAGAAAACATTGCATTTTAATAGGAGCTCAAATATTTCCCTGCCATGGAAGTATGATGTAGAGCATCCCCAAGTAATTCAACATAGTAATATATTTATGAGTCATTTTGACCATGTCAGTCTTATTTTTGTGTTATAGGTCCATTATGGACCCTTATAATATTTTAGAGTCTTAAGAGAGTCTTTTCATTAGTGTGTTTTGGGACTTTTGAGATTTCTCACCAAAATCCCAAGTTAAAAAAAAATGAATTTTGAAACTAAGCCTAGAGTGATGTTTGGGTCTTTATTGTTATGTAAATGTTAGTAGATGAATATTTAAAGTCCTATAAGGTCTTAGGTGGTTTTTTTAATATGTATAACATGCATATAATAGAGATTAATGTAAATAAAGAAACAAGAGCATGTATAAATGCCACCTACATGGCAAGAGTCTTGAAAAGAAGTTATTCTTGCATGTTTTGAAAATATTAAGTTTGGAAGTATATGTAGAGAGATGATATGCATATAATAGGAGTAGTATGAGTATAAGAGTTGGATAACCTCAAATAATAAAGGTAGAGTGTTATGAAAGAATTTTTTTTGTTATAACTCTGCTTATTAAATAAAATTATGTACATATTTATGTTTGGTAAATATTTAAAAGGATGCATTGAGAGAGTGTTTGAGTTTTCATGTGTTTCATGGTGTATGATCATTTTTAGTATTTTTATTATAAGAATGGTGTGGAATATTTTTTATCTATACTTAGACTAAATAGTACCGACTTGAGTGTTATGTTTTATATAGTCATAAAGGAAGGCTTATGAAGAGTGTTTATGAGTTTTAGTTAGAGAATTGAGGTATTGAAAGGATGGAGGAACATTTAATTATTGTTAAGTGATCATTATATTCCTTTAAGAATCATTTTTTACATCACTATTTAAATTATTCTTATATATAAACCTATACAGACCATTGACAATGCCAATCACAAGTAATTTAGTGTTTGCATTAGTCTCAATTGATAGTTGAATGAGCATGGTAGATGATTGTGGATATAGTCATGAAGTATGAGAGTATAAATATTATAAAGAGTGTATTTATGACAATATTGTTCATTTTTAAATATTATGTGAACATTATAGTTTCAAGAATCCAAGGATCTTTATGCACAATCCATGTATGTTTCAAGAATTATGAGAATCCTCATATTGGAGGTGTTTCGTAATTGTTTATGAGTAAATAATGGTGGGATATTAGTGTAGGTTTTTATTTTTCCCTATTTTTTAATTAGGAAAATTGTATTTCTTGTGCTTACATGGAGTTTTCCTACATTTGTGGGATAGGCTAGCTTATGTGGAGGTGTGTGTCATAGATGTGTCATATGTGTCATAAGAATGTCATAAGTAACTCCCTTGATGGAAGTTACTTCTCTATTTTTATCACCTTGTCACCACGTTTCATGGAGGAGTTACACTCTATTCTTGGAGTTCCTTGAGCACCTTTTGTGGAGGAGTTACTTACGTTCTCTCCTATATGTATTCCTCACTTTGGCTATCTCATGTTAATCAGAATTTAGTTTTCTCTATTTTGTCTTGTGTAATTTATCTTCTTATGTGATTTTAAATTGCTTTAGCATCTATGTTGTGTGCACTTGTTTTATCTCGTGTGATCACATCTCCATTGCATTCGCATTATCTAGATTTTAGCAACAACTCTGATATGGTATCAGAACAAACCCTATAATCATGTGTCTGGTTATGCTTTTAGTTTATTTTGAAATCAAGAGGAGTGGAGTTCTCTTTATTTTTTTATTTCTAGATCTGATCTAAAATAAATAAATAAAAACTTTCAATATCATTTTTGGTATCTTTTCCTTGGGATCCTTGGCCTTTGGGTGTCTAGGTTGTCTTCTCTTCAGTGTTTATAGGGGTAGCAGCAACTTCAGGTGTTGGTTTTGCTTCAGCTCGGGCACCATTGTTGTGTTTAGGGAGGAGCAGCACTCCACATAGTCAGCACTCCATGTAGTCAGCTCTTCTAGTCAGCAACGCCTTTAGCACTCCACGCAACAGTCTAGGCGCAGTCAATCTAAGCATAGCCAGATCCTTATGTTATTATCCTTCTACCACGCCAAGTCCTTCTAGTTGACCTTTCTCTGTTTGTAAGGTGCCAAGTAGGCTGTACAGCGTCTAATAGGTCTGTAAATTTTTCTTTTGTCTTTTCTACAAGCAAAATCTAGACTGTGCTTTTTTGGCGCCCCTTCCTTGCTTGGCATCCCATGTGGGCCCTTGGACACTTGGCATCCATTCATTCTGTCTTTGCTTTATTTTTTCAGTTAAAAATTGACTTGTAAAATTAAAAAAAATTAGTCAATTTGACTAAATATTTATTTTTTTAGACAGTTTGATAATTTGGGGGTTTTCATTTAAAACTTGTATCTTCGCCTGTCGAAGACAAAGGGTGAGGCCCGAGTTGGCAGGAGGCCAATTCCCCCTCAAAAATACCTCCTTTGGATTATTATTTTCATGCCAAATCTAATAAGTGGTTATAAGGCCACTTTCTCTCTCAAAACAAGCATTTTTTTAATGTTTTAGTGCTTTTTTTTACAAAAACACTAGTTTACAGAAAAATTGAACCTTTAATATCTTGCAAATGGTAGCTCAGATTTGGGTGCCATTTTTTAAAAAAGTGTTTGTAATTTATTTCTCCATAGTGTAGGCTTGTTATTTGTCAAAAATGCATTAGTTTATAAAGTGCCTAAAATTTGGGTCTCCCGGGACGCATTTTCAGCTGAGTCCGACGTCCTGTTTGCTTAAGTCTTGCACTAATTGCTCTAAGATGCATTTTCAGCTGAGCCTAAAATATTTTGAGAATGCACTTGAATATTTTTGGGGGGCTCAATATTTCATGGGGGTGTGATTGCTTTTCACAACTTGCAAATCTTTGCTTTCATTCTCCTTTTTGCATAAATTCACAACTTATAATCAGCACAACTTCACCTAAATTCATCTTAAAAATGGATTATTTTCAACTTAATCCCATAACACCCATCAAATATCATGAATGGAAGGTTAAAAGGTTAATCATTCTTAGAAGCAAAGGGTTTTATAGGATCACCATGGGTACTGAAGTAGAACCTAGCACTGATGCTGAAAAGGTCAAGTGGTACAACCATAGTGATGAAGCCTATGGATTATTGAGCTTATCCATGTCTCCAAAACTTCTCTTCCATTTATAAAACTCTAAAAATTCCAAAGAAATATGGTATACCTTAGAAAACTTATTTGGGAAGCTTAATGAGATGAGAGGTCATGAGCTCGAAAATGAACTCATAAGTCTAAGTCCTAGCAACTTTGACACCCTACAGGACTTCTTCACTAAGTTTAAGGCCCTTAGATTACAATTTAAATAATACTCATCCTTTTTATTCTCACAAAGTTAGGTCCAAGTTATTCAATCTTTGTCTCCACTTTCCATGCCACAAAAAGTGCCCTTGGCACTACATGGAAAATGCTTTCTTTGGATTCATTCATTGCCGACTTGACTAGGGAGCAAGATAAGATAATAAAAATGGGCACAATGAAGTCTACTCAACCCCAAGATTTGATAACTAGAAATGGTAAAAATAAGACTTCAACAAAGGAGAAGAAAAAGAATAAGGACCAGGAGAAGAAGAAAGAAAACAACAATCCTGCCAAAAACAACACTGAGTCTTCATCCTCTAAACCTAATAAGGAGAAGATTAAGTGTGCCTATTGTAAAAATACAGGGCATGATGAACACAAATACGTGAAGAAACAAATAGATCACCTAACTCATCTTCTAGAGAAGAACAACATAGGTGTTCCTGAGTCCATCAAGAAAAATTCATCTACCCAAGATTGTACCAAGGCAAAAGGCAAGGGTAAAGAGAAAGAAAAGGGCAAGGCTCTTGTAGCTACAGCAGATTTTACATCTTCATGGGTCATCGACTCAACTGATTCTCACCACATGGGCTCTTCACTAGTTGAGTTTTCATCTTTAGAACCTTATAGCATGACTTCAATTAGTTTGGGTGATGACACATCATTTTCTATTGCAGGGAGAGAGTTAGTTGAAATGGAAGGAGGAACATTCAAAAATGTTCTAAGTGTTCCTTCTCTTTCAACCAATCTCCTATCAGTGTACCAAATCACTCACATTGGTTAGGGCATGAGAGTTGAGTTTTCACTAGATTTAGTGACTATCAGGGAGTTGCATAGTGATACTACAGTGGAAGTGGGTAGGGAAAATCACCAAGCAAGGTTATACACATCACATTTTGCACCAAATTCTTCTTCAACAACATTGTTGACTCATTTAGATGAAGTTATAAAATTGTGGCATGAGTAGTTTGGCCATCTTAACTACTGCTATCTTGAGCAACTTTGCAAACATGACATGGTCATTGGCTTGCCTCGTGTCTAATTCTCAAAAGGACTTTGCAAGGGGTGCTCCCTTGGGAAGCATCCCAAAGCAAAATTTGACAAAGGCAAAGCTTGGAGGGCTTCAAAACCTTTGGAGTTAGTCCATAGTGATGTATCGAGACCCTTTCCCAAACCATCTTTCACAACGACCAAGTACATCCTCACTTTCATTGATGATTTCTCTAGGTACACTTAGATATATTTTCTCAAACAAAAGTCTAAAGTGTTTCAAAATTTTCTAGACTTCAAGGCTCTTGTTCAGAATTAGAGTGAGAAATCCATCAAGGTTCTTTAAATTGATAATGGAGGGGAGTATGTCAACATCAGGTTTGATCAATTTTGCACAATAGAGGGGATAGATTTGTAGTATACAGTCACTTATAGTTTTTCATAGAATGGGGTTGCAAAATGCAAAAATAGGTTCTTAAAAGAGATGGGTAGCTGTATGATTCACTCCAAATCCTTAGCACCATATTATTGGGGCAAAGCCATCAATTTTGCTTGCTACATTCAAAATAGGGTTCCTCATAATGCTTTGAAAGGGATAACACCCTTTGAAGCTTGGCATAAAATGAGACTTGATGTTGAGCACCTCAAGGTTTTTAGATCCCTAGCCATGGCCCACATACAAAAGAAGAAACGTAAAGCTATGGAACATTAGTCCAACCCTTGCATCTTTGTAGGATATCTAGATGGTATTAAGGGGTATTGCCTTCTTGATCCAATCACTCATGAGTTGTTCATTGAGAGAAGTGTCCATTTCAAGAGAGTCCTAGAGACTCAACACTTGACACTTCTTCTCCCTCATCAAATCTACTTCTTCATGATGATTCCTCATCAGATTCAAATCAACCATAGTAGGCTCTCGAGCCAGAGACATCTTCTTCTTCTTTGAGTTCAGACAGCGATGACAGTGATGCAAGGTCATCTGCCTCTAGTCAGTCAGAGGATGAGGAGTTAGCACCTGACTCACCCACTTTTGGGCCACTTTAAGCCAAACAAACACTTGAGAGTGTTGGCACTTGGGCAGGAGATCTCGCATATGACAGATGTACTAGAGGGGATTTTTAGAGAGATCCACATGCCTTCTTTGCTTTAGTTTTAGATCCATAGACTTTTTGAGAGGCATCTAGGGTACCTAAGTGGGATAGTGCTATGGAGGAAGAATATTCTTCCTTAATCAAAAATCACACTTAGGATTTGACTTCACTTCCTAAGGGAAGAAAGATGGTTCGATGTAGGTGGATATATCGGACTAGGTTTTTAGTAGATGGGTTGGTTGATAAGTACAAGGTGCGATTGGTCACCAAGGATTTCTCACAAGTGGCAGGCATTGACTACTTAGAGACCTTTGCACCCATTGAAAATATGACTTCTATCCAACTCACCCTAGCTATTGTCATAGCACATGATTGGGATGTGCATCAGATGGATGTGAAGAGTGCATTTCTTCACAGAGACCTAGAGGAGGAGATCTGCATGGAGCAACCGCCAAAATTTGTTCAAGATTATTTCTTAGTATGCAAACTTAGGAAATATATCTATGGCCTCAAACAGGCCCCTTAGGCTTGGTATTCCAAGATGGATTCCTTCCTTCTCATAGTGGGTTTCACTAGGTGTCATTCTGATCCTAATGTCTACTTCTTGTGGCAGGATGATTTGCTCTTGATTTTGGTTCTATATGTTGATGACCTTTTGATCACCGAGAGTTCTTCATCGACTATTGCAGCGGTGAAGGCATCTCTTCAAGATAGATTTGACATGAAAGACTTGGGTTTATTGCACTAATTCCTTAGCATCAAGATCTCATAATCAGATTCAAAGATTTCTCTTGCACAGCCTAAGTATGCTCTTGATTTATTGGCTCAGTTTCACATGGTTGATTGCAAGCCATCTCTGACTCCCTTTCTATTAGGAGTCAAGCTTGAGGCTAATTGTTCTTCACCATTGGTTGATGCCACTCGATATCGAAAACTTTTTGTTAGTCTCATCTACTTGACTCACACTAGGCTCGACATATCATATACAGTGGGAATTGTCACCAGATTCATGCAAGAACCTCATGAGCTATATTGGAAAGTAGCTAAGAGGATCTTGCATTACATACAGGGTTGACATAGATATGGGATTCATTACAGATTTGGCATAGAGGTTGACTTGGTTGGATATATAGATTCAGACTAGGTTGGTGATTCATAGACTTGCAATTCCAATTTTGGTTATAGTTTCTCTCTAGGTTTTGGTCCTATCAGTTGGTCTAGCAAGAAGCAAAATGCTATTACTATATCATCTACAGAGGCAAAGTACAGGGGAGCTATTAATGAAAATACTAAGGCTATTTTGCTTCAGGGGATTCTTTCTAAGTTTGGCATTCCTATCAGGTAGCCTACCATCATTTATTGTGACAACTAGAGTACCATTTAGATTTGTAGGAATCTAGTTCAGCACCAGCAGACCAAGCACATAGAGATTCACATGCATTTCATTCAGGAGCTTATTCATAGTTAGGTCATTGACTTGATATTTTTCTAGTCTTCAGAGCAAGTTGCAAACATCTTCACCAAACCTTTCACTAAGAGCAAGTTCATTCATCTACAAGCTCTTCTTGGGGTGCGGTCTACATCTATAGCAACATCATCTTCAGGGGGGGCCACTAGCCACTTCTTTCTTTTATGTCTCTCTTTTAGGGGGAGTTTTTTCCTACAAGTTTTCTCCTTTCTCTATCTTATGGGACATTGCATTTATACATGGGTACCTCATCAGGCTTAGTTGTCAGGACCCATTTTATATTTCCACACTACCCACCTAAGTTACGCTTATGGGAGGTATTAGTGTAGGTTTTTATTTTTCCCTATTTTCTAATTAGGGAAATTGTATTTCTTGTGCTTACATGGAGTTTTCCCACATTTGTGGGATAGGCTAGCTTATGTAGAGGTGTGTGTCATAGATGTGTCATAGGTGTCATAATAATTTCATAAGTAACTCCCTTGATGGGAGTTACTTCTCTATTCTTAGCACCTTATCACTACCTTTCATGGAGGAGTTACAGTCTATTCTTGGGGTGCCTTGACCACCTTTTGTGGAGGAGTTACTTATGTGCTCTCCTATATGTATTCCTTACTTTGGCCATCTCATGTTAATCAAAATTTGGTTTTCTCCATTTTGTCTTATGCAATTTATCTTCTTGTGTAATTTCAAATTGCTTTAGCATCTATGTGGTGTGCACTTGCTTCATCTCGTGTGACCACGTCTCCATTGCATTCACATTATCTAGATTCTAGCAACAAATCTGATAGGGAGAAGGTTATAAAAGTTGGGTAAAACTTTAACCTACCTTTATTTTCTTTTTAATGTGTATAAATCTCAAAATTTACCTTTTTGTAGCCTCTTGGCCTTGTCATAGGTCTAATAAAGCAAAAATTAGGGTTTGAGATTGGAAACTTGTATATCTCGTCTTTTAACCATAAAAATGATGAAATTATGGGATATGATGTGTTTTCATGAGCTTAAGAATAATCAAGAGTTTTTATAATGAGGAATGACCATATAATATTGTTTCCATACTTGTGTATTCATATTAGGCCTAAAGACACCTAATTCAAGAAAGATAGGGTAAGTTAATAGGTGTTCAATGAGACTTTGGACATGAAATTTAATAGGTGTCTATATGATCATAATGGGTTTCTAAATATATTATTAGGTTGTTAAGATCATGTGTATATATCACAATACTCTAAATTTTAATTGTTTGGAGGGATACAAGGAAAGTTGCTTTAAGTTTGAGAAGAGGTGTATGCAGAATTCTAAGATGGAATGAAGCTTGGAGATGAGTTTGTAAAAGTTACTTTTGACTAAGGGAAATGATATAAAGTGTGTGGAGGTACTCATGAAGTACTAATGCAAATTTGAGGTTATAAATCAAAGAGAAGCTACTAGATACCTATGATCCATTTGCAAGAAGAGGAGAGCTTGTAGAACAAGGGAGCAGTGTCTTGATTTAAGAGTGATTGTTGTAGGTTAGAGTGGAGGAGAGAAGTCAGAGGCTAATATTTCATTTAAATCAAATTAGGTTAATTAACCTATAAAATAAGGTAACAATAAAATGTGAAGACATGACAATGGTGTAGAAGAGTATGATGATTGTTACAAGAAGGATATGAGGATAAAGGTTTAAAGGAATGAGGTGTTTTTAGAATAAAGGAAGACTGAATATATGCAAAGAGGCTTGTGAGCCTAGCCTATAAGAGATAATATTGATCAAGAGGATAGAGAGACAAGTAATATTTTCATGTTTGAAAGCTACATCTAAGATCATCTAAGGTATAAAGAGGCATTTCAGAGCCAAGGTGTAATAATTAAATTTTATAACCCATGGGTCTGCATCAATATCCTTGTGTCTATGAAATGTTAGTTGTGTTGATGAATGTTTCTCCATATAATTTTTTTATATATCCTTGTACCTCTCTATGAAACATTGATGCTAATAATTTCATGATTGAGTTGTGTATGCTATAGTTCCCAAGGTCTCCTTTGTGCATCCTCAAGTATATAGAGACAAACTATTATGGTGTATTACCCTCTTTTTTACTTTCATTTCCTCATTATATTTTTTATTTCTCACTTTTATTTTAAATTTGAAGTTTCATTAATTCTAACTTAGGTGATCCATTAGGGGAACCATCCTATCTAGAGGTTCACTCTAACTATAGGTGACCCATAATCTTGGAGTGATCCCATTATATTAGGTTAGAGCAAGATGTCCTAAAACTCCTCTAAGGGTGAATTCTAATAGTGATAGCAGCTTCTAATATGCCTAGTGGGACCCTACAATCATCTATTAGAAGATTTTTGGTGTGTTTTTTAGTATATTAGCCTTTGGAAGTAGTTTTTACAAATAATAGTGGTGACTCTAAGTCTACTAAATCTAGTTTTAGAAACCTAAACATCATTTTCAAGTAAAAATTTAAGTGGTGATAGTATGCTTTTTTTTAAAGCAATTTTTAGTGTTTGAACCTCATGAAACATATCCCAGATGGTTGGTTTTGGGT
The DNA here is from genome assembly GCA_037957365.1 of Torreya grandis. Classification (NCBI taxonomy): domain Eukaryota; kingdom Viridiplantae; phylum Streptophyta; class Pinopsida; order Cupressales; family Taxaceae; genus Torreya; species Torreya grandis. Next base: position 1,066,528 of record JARHVA010003157.1, on the reverse strand, counting down.
TAAATTCCGATTTTCCAACTTCCTATCATGATTATTATCCTCTTTTTCATTGTCATCACCCTGATTAATCCTTTCATCATGTCTACCATCCATTTGATGAGATAAAATAGTCTTATGTATCTCTATGTCCTCCAAGTTGGAATTTACATGTTCTTAACCCATCTCATCTTATTGACATACTGTCAAGAGCCAAGGGGTGTTTTCCTTATGGGAAACCCCATAACCAATCAACATTTGCATATGTAAGATGGGCAATGGCTACTAAGATGAAGGAATCCAAACTTTTAATAGCATGACATCAAGAGGAATCAACATTTGAGAGTTAAATTATTCAATATTATCAATCATGGCATCCATCCTAGACTAGGAATCTTGATTTTAAGATTCCAAACCTAGTTAAATCCATTCTTGATTAAGAACATAAAAAGGTTGTGCAAGTTGAATCAAATAGAATCCCAAGTTTTAGAGGTTCCCACCCTTTAAAAGAGCCTACACTTAAGCAAACTCAATATATTTCCATAATTATTAGACCCCTCAAAATCCCATTATACTGTAACAAACTTAACAAAACTTCAAACTCCCATACCAAGCCTACCTACTTATCATATCTCCATTTCACTCTTCCCAAGAGGACCTATTATTTGTCAAGCTAGTTGGTTATATGGGCATGAGAAAGAATATTTGGAGGAAAAGGAGGAAAATTTTAATGTTTTTTAGCCTATTTATACCATGGAAGATGAAAAATCAAACCTGTTGCAAGAAGAGGATGAGTGTGATTAGCTAGGCCAAAAAGATAGTGAGAAAGTGGACAAGGATAGAAAATAAGTAAGATAGTCTTGGTAAGGAAATAACATTTGTCTCCAACCAAGATTATTTTTAGGGGAATGATGATGAATTACATTCTTAGACTGATGATATTTCATTCAACATGGAACAAGAATAATAAAATTAGTCCACTTGGTATGGTTTTGATATTGGTGAAGAGGAAATAAATCTTGAAGCTAAGGACATCATTTCTCATGATCAAGAGGAGTTGGAAAAATGCTCTAAACTAGCCCAAGAGACTACAACTTAGGAGGTGAGAAAAATTTCAATCCTTCTTAATGATCAAAATATAAGGAAAGATCAGTTCATCCTCTTCAAAAATACTTGATTCCCAATTCAAATTGGAGGCAAGAAATAAGCCTTAAAAGGAGAAAAGAAGAGCTAGAAGAAGATTGTTTTTGGGATAAACTAGAAGACCTTTTCTCAAATCTTGACACCAAACTAGCATCTTATAATGAAGCAGTTCATGAGTAGTATGCATGTTAAGTGGAAATACATGAGTTTTCAAGTGATCCATTAGAACAAGAACATCTTAATTTGCATGATGATGGAGTACAACCCAAGTATGAAGGTAGACTTGATTTATCTAATTTTATCTTGTCAAGAGTGTATCTCATTAGATATCTAGCTCAATTGGAGACTAATAATAAGAATCCACCACATATCATGATTGATCCAAAGAATAATATTGACATCTAAAAAGAGAAAATTAAGCTCACCTATCTAGTCTAAGGTAGTCTTACTTATAGTCAAATCAATTGGGTAAGTGAGTTAGTTTATTTTCTCAGAGAAATATTTCACTAGTCTATTGAATATATAATCCTTGTCCATGTTTGGATAGATACCCTAAAACACAAAAATTATTCTAAGTTGATTACGAAAGGTAGTTACTTTGTATTAACAATAAATGGCTTTATGTAGATAAGCTTTTGCTTAATTAGTTTAGGGTAGGTTAGCTGTTTTCCTTCTCTCTAAGCATTGTTTGCACATTTTTCCATTAGTTTACTTGTTTTTTTTTTCCCTAAGTGTTGTAGAACATCTTTTGGTTGTATTCCTTACTTGTTCTTTATTTTTGAGGGTATATTTTTTAGTTCGTTTAAGGTTGGTAAAATAAGGTGTCTGATATGTATTGAGATTCTCTTAACTCCATGCCCAATTCACTTCCCAAGTCAAATAGTCTCTTTGTTTTGTAGGCATACAAACCTTGTGAGTTACCATAAATGTTGATATTTTGTCTTCTTGTGCCAAATATGAGCCCCTAAAATTTAAAACTTGGCCATTGCATCAGTTTTCCCCTCTATAAAGGTCTCAACATCATTGGTTGCAATCATGAAATGAGATTAAGGTCCATATGAGGTCTAATTAGCCCTTACCAAAGTCAAAAATAGAGATTTACCAATGAGAAATGAGGTAAAAATTGTTATTAAGATTCATATAAGGTCATAAATTCATTCATATAGTGTCCATGAGTGCATAGGAGGGTGTAAAAGAGGTTACAATTTCACATTATCTAGCATATTCAAGTTGTTACTTGAAAGACAACTCACTTTTTAATGTCTTAAAAGGATAAATAATACCAAAAAATAACCCCATTATCCTCATAATCCATAGTAAAGGGTGTCAATGACATTAAATGACTTATTTTCCCCTCTTTTTGCATTAAAGATCCTTTATTCCTCCTCAAACGTGCCAAAACCATACCATTCCAAGCATGAGCATGAATTTTTTTGGTCTTTGAATAATTTTTGTATGGTTTTATATAGATATAAATTCCCATTCATGAAAAAATACCATCAATCTTTAGCAAAAATACAAAACCCTTTAGAAAATGGAAATTTCCATTAGAAAATGCAAGGTTTTGAAAGCTTTATGCAGGGGTACAAAAATATATAAATACGTACAAGTTAGGGTAAGGCCATGGAAATTAAATCACGTCATGACTCTATCATTTCAAGTATAAAATAGGATTTTCATGCTCATAAAATTTGAAAAAAGGTAACTACTAATTTATTTCTCCTTTGAAGACTTAAAGTGGCTACTTTCTAAGACATGGCCAATTAGCTGAGGAGATGCATGGTATGGCAAAACCATTGGAGAAACATAATAGGGTCCTAAATATAATTTTACATGTGATAGAGAACATAAATAATTAGAAAATTGTATGAATGTGTTTCAGATAAATTTTGCTTATGTTCGTTGCAAGGAAGAGAAAAGAAACTCAAGAAGGGTATGGCAGAAAAACTTGATAGTTGTGTGCATATTGATCCAGACAGTTTTAGATAATATTATTTGGATTAGGAGGAATGACCTATAGATAATAAATAACTCAAATAAGTGGTTGATTATTTAGATATTAGGGTGGATTTCCTAGCAAGCTAGATCCAAGAAGCACGATCTTCCTTGGAGGCTATCAATCCACACTTTTAAACAATCAAGTTCTGAAGGATAAAGTACTTGCATAAATAATAGAAGAAACTAAAATTAATTACAAGATGTGCTTGATAAAAAATATATGAAATTTACTAATTATAGAAATAAGTGGGTCAATACTAATGCTAAATAAGTCAAGTATGGTTCAAAAAATAGGTTAAGGCTCTGTGATCAGGTAGAGGGTCTAAAAGTTAGATTTGGTTGAGGTTTGGTAAGTAAGAATAATTTTCTATTATTTTGTCACATTGTGATCATCAACATTTTAGATAACCATTGATGTATAGAGTAATCATCAACAATTAGGTAAAACATCAATGGTTGAGACAAACCATTGATGATCAAAGTGACCATCAATAGTTACTGTGGGTTGGGTCTAGGTCAAGAAAAAGATATTTGATGAGGTCACATAATGGAATTATGAGAGATGGGTTTGGGATAGGTTGATTATGAAATAGAAACAAAGTAGATAAATTATTAAAAATGGATACTTAGCTTATTGGTTCTTGATCTGATGAATGGTCAAGGTAGTTCATTGATAAACTCATTGGTAGAGTTTCGGCCAATTTTAATAGAGTAACGGTGCTTGGTGATTGGCCTATAGATGGTAGCACCTCATATCTTTATTGCACTTTCTAGTTCATTGGATCACTAAAATAATACTTGTAAAAGGAACTCTGATGCAAGACTTTAGATGATGATTGCTTGATTCTAGATCCCTATTGGAAGGAGAGGTGTAATAATATGTTGACAAGAGGTTCAACATGCAGTTAAAATTTAGATTTCATTTTCCTTGGATCATACATGAATTAGATGAGCTAAATATAAAAAAATGAGTTAGATTTTACTAAAGGTTGACTATTTAGTCAATGGAAACTTGACCATCAGTGGTCAAGCTTAACCATCAACAGTTAGAGTGACTATTGGTGGTCAAGGGTCAAAGGTTAGGTTGGGTTAAATGGTGAGTTATCTATTAGGTTAATTCTAACTTGAATTAGGTTTGGTGTATAGTTGAAAGGTCAATATTAGTCCTTAAGGGGTCTAGTGGTGTTTTGACACTTGGAACCATAGTGTGTGGTTTTCTAGTATCTATATTTTACCCCATTTTATTATCTAGTTTGTATCAACAAGCAACAAAACAAAAATGGAGTGTAATTCAAATGTTTTATTGCCCTAAGTATGGGAGGAAGTGTTCCCACTCAAAGTGAGAGTTGATGAATTGAAATAAATTTGAGTGTATGCTTGATAAGTGATTAATATGGTGTGGAGTTGGTAATTTGATAGGTTAGGCACAAAATGATAAACATATGCATAAAGTATGACTAAGTGTGATATCCAAGATTGTGCATTGATTAAGTTACCATGGTTGGTAAAAATAAGGTCATTACTATAAGGACAAGTGATAAGTGGACCATGTGATTGTATGTGATGGTTGGGTTATACTTGTAAACATAAGTCTCCTAGAAAAGGTCAAGGTTTTTGTGGGCATCCAAGGTCAGAAGTACTCCCTTGAAAACCAAAATTGGTTGGGTGTGTGGAATGTAACATATTTTCAAAATGTTCAACTTGACAACATAGTTGGTTTAATCAAAAGACCAAGGCAAGGTCATCATAAAAGTATACAATAGTTTGGGCTAAAATGTCTAGTGGTGGGGTAATGTGATGGTTGTTGAGGTGGGTGGAGAAGGTAATCTCCATGGGTAGGTACTTGGTGTGTGTGTGTGTGTATGTCAAAAAAATTTAGGTGAAAATTTAATGGTTGGAGGAAAGATAAAACCCTTCTATTCTAACCATTGAAAATCAAGGTTCTTGGGGTTAACCATCAATGGTCACCCTAACTGTCAATGGTCAAGTGTTAGCCCTAAAAGGGCATGGTCAAAAAAATCACTAGGTGTCTTATTTAGCTCATTTGAGCATGTGAATTTTGGTTAGAGTATTTTGGTGTTTTGTGAGAAAAGAGCTCATAGATGAGGGTGAGTGATTGGGTTAGGCTGATTGAGTGGGATGGAGGTTCACCAATGAGGATGAAGGGTAGGTATGATAGGGCATGAGGATAGGTAGTGGGCACTAAGGTTTCTCCTCAATGATGGTCAAGGAATGAGGTAGGGGTTATTTTTGAATTGATAGATTAGGTTGATTTTGGTGAATGCATTTTGTATCGGAATTTGGTTTTTTATTGATTGATTATCTATTGTAGATGTAGTTTATTTTGGTTTTGACCTAGGTTTAGGGTGTGTGGGGTTTTTGTGGTGAATTTAAGGGTGAAGATGAAATTAGAAGGGTATGGTAGGTTGACTAGGGTGGGGGTAGGTATAGTTGAAAATGTTTATGTTTTAATGATGTTTGGGTGGTTATTTGGGGAGGGTAGGGTTTGGATATTTCATTGATGGTTACCCATAGTGATTGTCAGTGGTCATATCTAACCATCAACCATTAATAGCCATTGGTGGTTTGTCGCCTGACCATTGGTGGTCACTATAACCATCGATGGTTGATAACCATTGGTGGTTGGTCACCTAACCATTAATGGTCACCATGACCATTGATGGTCGATAAGAGGTGGACTTATTTGTGAAAAAAGGGTTTAAATATAATATTTTTTAGGTAATTTTTGAGAAATTCAAGTTGAGGTTAATGTTGAGGGTTAAGGTGAAGGTAATGTTGTTAATAGGTATAGGTATGAATATTTACGGTTGAGGTATGAACATTCGGGATATAAATAAATGACATAGGGGGATAGGTAGTAGTTAAGATTAGGGTTAGGTATTTAAGGAAAAAAGGGTGATTGTATAGGTTTGAGATAAGATAGGTTAAATTTTTGTGAGTTTAATGGTGGATGAGGTAGGAGTAATAGGTAGATTTCATATAAAAAAATAGTATATAGAACTAAGTTTGTTTGTTATCAAACATTAAAATCATAGGAGTAGATCTAGATATAAGATCAAGTGTCTCGGATCTTTGTTGAGATTCATCAAGGTATGGTTGTAGTTAACTGGGATCATATGGATGAGGTGGGAATTGGTGACATGATGTATTACCAACATTTTCCATGAGATACAGTAATGATAGTGGCACTCATTAAGATATGGGATCTAGCCACTAACACCTTCATGTTACCTATAGGTGAGATGACCATCTTACCTGAGGATATCCATAGGATTACATAGCTACCCATATGGGGTGAGATAATTTATCATATTAATAGGGAAGAGCATGATGATTTTGTGGAGCTATTATATGGGGATGACCTTGATTTTGTGAGGTGGTATGTAGGAGGTTTCAGTTATACTCCATTATACCAAAGGGATAGAGATGATAGGAGGCTATTGACCATGATGATAATAGTGGTGACGTGATATGTGTTGCCTAATTTGAGTAATAAGAGGTTCCCTTATTTATTGTTGGGGGTATTAGTGTAGATGTTTTTGGGGTGCATAGTGATCACATGGTCACATGTGCTATTGGTTTATATCTACAAGGAGATCTGGGGATTCTAATCCCACAAGAGTTATGGTATCAACATGGGGTTTGTTTTGCATTATTGGGCATATGAGCACATCTAAGTGCTATAATCAATGGGGATTCCATGGGAGGGATATGCTCAGATGGGATTTTAGGTAGGATTTATGAGGTGGAGAGATGATTTTTCCCTCTTGGGACTAGGTGGAAGGGTTTAGGATAAAGACTAGTTTAGGGGCTTATTAGATGCTTTAGTTATTGAAGATGTGACTTGGAGACCATATGCTAGGTTTTTAGGATGGGCACACTATGATTAAAATACACTGTCCCTATACATTTATTGATGGATCTATGGCAAGAGGGATGGTGAGATAAAGTTGATATGTTTTGACAAGGTGCAGTGATAGTTTGGCTTAGTATAGGGTATCCCTGAGGTATTCCAAGGGTATAGGAGGGATGACCAATACATATTTGTATTGATCATGAAGAGCACCCATCAAGGCTATAGATAAATGATATAGGTGTTTTGGATGGTTACCCCACATGGCATTAGGCACTATATGCTATAGTTGATATTGGTGGTCATGATGGTGGTCTACAAGCTATGGATGTTAACCCAACTAGTGGAGGTGGTCAGTAGGCATAGGTACAATGGGTTTCCCTAGATATGTAGGTAGTGATTGGTCAGAGAGACCGGGCATGAGTGGAATTATCTTAGTACAATCTTTCATGATAGCATTACAAGCATCACTGATAGTAGCATAGAGTTAGTTGGCTATTATCATAAGTGAAAGAGATCAAGCCAAAGCTTCACTATCTTTTTTGACATAGGAGAGAGATTCTCTCTAATAGGAAAGAGGTGGATAACCAAGATTGGTGACACTAAAAGGGACTATCCTTGTGTAGAGATATGTAGTGATTGTGGAGGAGTTATGGTATTATGAGGCCATAGCATTCAGACATTATCTAGATGAGCTCTGATGGGGTGAGTATAGGACTAAAATTGTAGGTGGTATAGGTACAATGAAATCAAGTCAATGGGTTGCATCTATAGGTGGCCAAATAGGTATAAGAGGATAGGGTCTAGAGGGCAGTGGTGCACCAGGAGGTAGTGGGCACCATGAGGTAGTTGTGCCTCAGGTTCTTAATTTATTTTAGGATACACTATACTTACTATCTATATGATTTTTGATACCAACCTACAAGTTGATGCATCAAGATGTATATTTTGAGAGAGTTATATAATTTTTTTGTATACATGATGATGATTATATGATTATAGACTCATGATTTATAGATATTATATTTGCATATGGATTGTATTTGATGTTTATGATGTTCATGTTGAGCATTTTTTTAATATGGTTATGTTCATGATGATGTGAATGTGGACTCACCTAGCTAGGAATGTGATGATATGTCTCTTTATTCATGTTTATGATAATGTTTAGTTATGGATTTTATGTTATCTCATGTGATTATGAGGAGAATGTGATGTTTATTGATGACTAGGATGATGTTATTGACATTTAAGATTATGGTTTTTGATGATGGTGTGCATGAATGTGATGACTTATTGCATGTGAGAAATCATCATGTTTATGATAATTATATTATTATGGTGTACATTTAAATTTAATGAGTATATGATTCCTCATTTAGATATAGACATGTGGTGAAAATGGATTATTGTTGTTTGTTCATGGATATTATGATTTTGATTTTTATGATTATGTTCATGGATATGGTTTATGCTAATAATGTTCATTTTTTCCCATACTATGATGATGATGTTTATGTTACATGGTTATGATTATTTTCATGTTGTTTAAAGTGAGTTGAATAACAAAACTAGATGTGAGAAAGAGAATATAATCAAGAGACAAATGTCCAAGTGAATATATCAACCAGTATGAGAGGCTAAGAAGAGGGCACGATGCTTCTTATTTGGTAAGGACTAATACAAACTATATTTGGATTGTATTAAGGAAAATAAGACCTTTGAATGCTTCACATGAGTGTTTTTTAGTTGGTTAAAAAGGTGTCTTGATCTCATAATGTCAAGTAAGCTCAATAATCCCTTGTTTATAGTACATAAAGGGGAGATGGATGAAAATGGAACCTTCTTGTTAGACTTATCATGCCTCTTCTAGAGGTTACCAAAGAGTCAATATAAACAATTCCATGTCATATAAGGTGTATACTAATCAATGTGGGAAATCTAGTCGTGAGAGACAATTGCAGATTTCAAATTTATTTTGCCTTTTCTGATGTTGGATAATGGGTCTTTTGCTATTTTGTTGTTGTTTCAGAGGGTTGGGGAAGTTGAGCAATGTAAGAAGATTCTAATAAATCATTATTCTTTGAAAAATTCTTTACTCAACCATCCTTCAAGAGAGTGGTATAATTTTATGTGCTTTATTTAATGCTTTTAGTAGCTATCCTTGAAAGGAGTAGTCTACCTTACTTTGAGCAATTCTGATATATTTATGGTAGTTGTCCTTAAAGGGAGTAGTCTATGAATGCTAGGAATGACCCATGATGGTTTTTGGTTATGAATTTTGCTTTTGAATTTGATCGGCATGGACTTGTTTATATAGGATTGAAGGTTCTCCTTTGATGAAGGAAAAACTAAAAGCATAAGAAGATTGAATAGATGTAAAAGAGGTTTAGGTGACAATGACCATAGGAATACATCCTAGAAAAGGGGTAAAAAGTACCATGAGAATCATGCCATGGGTAGAGCCATAATAACCATTGTTCAATGTTAAGCTATGATTGTGATGGATACTCACATGATTTATTTTTAATTAGTTTCCCCTAAAATAGGGAAATGAATGTGGTTGGAAAGCAATGGATGAGCTTAAGTTAGATAAAAGGTGAGTTTGATCCTTTTAAAAAAAAGAAATGATGTAGATGTGAAGTATTAAGGGGCTTAGGCTCTGGGTTTCCCTCATGAGAGGATAACCAGTAAGATATTTATTTGTACTTATGTGTTATGATATAAGGTCCAATCTAATTTAAAGAAAATTTGCCTCACTTGTTTTTATCCATATTGGTGACATGTTGATTTTTTTTTAGGATGAGGTATCTGATATTTAATTATCTCACTTTAAGGTGTTTGTTATAGGCATGTTTGATTCAAAGCTGAGAGATACAAAGGCTAGTGAAGGATGTTAAATGATGTTCATCAAGTAACTCAAGCTAGCATAAATGTTATTGATGATAATCACTTTTAAAGACAAGATATTTCAAGGATATGCAAAGAGAAGGAATTTGGACTTTGAGAAGAAAGATAACCTCTGATCCAAACACAAGAAAGAAATGGGTAGAACCCATAGGGATTGAAATACTATTATAATATGCCCATAAGGTGAAGGGGATGTGTAAATGCCAATCGTGACCAAATGCATTGACCATTTTTGTTAGCATGTTATTGAGAGTTTTAATGGAGGATTTCACCTATCCATTTTCTTGAAGATGATAAGGAGATGAGAAACTTAACTTAATATTGAATGCATCACAAAGACCTTGGACTTGTTTATTTTTGAAATATTTTCCATTGTCGATGATGAACTTATGAAGAACACCAAAATGATAAATAATGTGATGATTAATAAAGTCGATATTATTTTTTACTTTGCTTGAAATAAGATGAATAGCCTTTATCCATTTAGTAAACTACTTAGTCATAGTGATAATAGAATGATGTTGTTGTGAAGAATGGGGGTTAATTTGACCAATAAGGTCCAGACCCCATTATGAGAAGGGTCACAAATCTATGGATACATTAAGACTATCAGTACGTGTGTCATGTAAATTAGCATGTTGTTGACACATAACACACTTTTTCACATAATCATAGTAGTCTTAGTTAAAGGTAGGCTTCACTTAGTGATGATTAGGCCACTAAAGTGTCCCCCACATATCCCATCATGTGTTTCCCTAATAGCATGAGAGGTTTCATGACTATGTAGGCAACGAAAGAGGAGACCAACAAAGATGCATTTATAAATAATTCCCCCAAAATGGTATAATGTGAGATACCCTAGATAAATGCACTTCAAGCATTCTTGGAAAGGCTAGAGGAAGGATGGAAAGGTTGAGATAGTCAAAGGCCTACTAATACCAAAGGTGAGGTTAGGCCTCTTCCACATTAAAGATGGTGAGAGAGTATGATTTGACATAAGAGGGTTGGGTAAGTCTTTGGATGATGAAAGATAGTTCAGAGTCAAAGGGTGTAGATGGGATTTGAGAAGCAAGGGAAGCCATTGTATCAATTAACTCATTCATAGATCATGGAGTGGTTTGGATATGATAGTTTTCAAATGATGTAAAGAGTACGTCAGCTAATTGTTTATACTATTGCAAAACATAATTCTTACACTGGTAAGATCCATTGATTTGATTGATCATGATTTGAGAGTCACCAAAGATATTGATCATTTTGACTCCTAAAGCTAATGTAATTTGAAGGCTTATTATTAGGGCTTCATAACTAGCCATATTGGTTATACATTTGAAATCTAGCTTGAAAGATCAAGGAAGAGGTTCACTATAAAGGATAATAAGGATAATTCTCTCTCCCCCACCATGTTGACACTTTGGTCCATCAAAGATCATAGTTACTTTATAGGTTGAAGTCTACCTAAGAGAGGGTCATGATGGACTCATAGAGAAACTCAAGAGGAGAGGTTGATCATCTACTAAGGGTGCATCAGTCAATTGGTCAGCATTGGCTTGCCCTTTGATTTACTTCTAATAAATAAACTCAAGTTCAAACTTAGATAATAAAAATGAGCCACTTGTCCATACATTAGTTTTGTTATTGTTTGGAGTGCATATACTTGAGTGGGTTGGTTTTGGTTATGACATAGGTATTATGGTTGAGAAGGAGTGGAATTGGTGGATGCAAATACCAAGGCAAGGTAAAGTTTCTCAGTGTGAGTGTATCAAGTCTCATACTCCACAAGTGTGTGGTTAATTTGGTAGATGGCCTACTCTTTGTGTTGTTCATCCTAGTGAGAGAGCATGTCCCCTAAGGAATGGTAGTTGGAAGAGATATAAAGGTAAAAAGGTTGATTAACCATGGGATGAATGAAGATAGGTGGAGACAAAAGTTACTGATTAAGTGAATCAAAGACATTTTGACAATCATTGTTCTACTTAAAGTATACATCCCTCTTCAAAAGGTGATGGAAGGGTTGACATTAGTCTCAGAGTTGGGAGATAAAGTAATAAATGGATTAGATCTTCCCTTATAAGCTATGGAGTTGCTTGAGGTGGGTAGGAGGAAATATGTTGATAATTAATTTGATATTGGTTGTATCAGCTTTAATTACTTGAATGGATATAATGAATCCAAGGAACTTCCCTAATAAGACCCTAAAAATACACTTTTTAGGGTTAAGGTAGACATAGTAGTGGATGAATCACTCAAAGATAATATTGAGAACAGCCAAATGATCCTTACGATATTTGGATTTTCCAAAAATGTCATCAACATAATCTTTTATTATTTTGTGAATAAGGTCATGGAATATGGAAGTCATAGCACATTGGTATGTTGTATCATCATTATTTAGTCAAAAAGGCATGATTATATAGCAGAAGGTCTTCTATGGGGTGATAAAGGTAGTTTTGTGTTAATCTTCATGGGAAATTATGATCTAATTATAACCCAATAATACATCCATGAGAGATAACATCTTATGGTTAGTTGTAATATTAACTAGCTGATTAATTCTTGGTAGGGAAAGTCATCTTTTGGGTAAGCAAGGTTGAGGTCATAAAAATCCACATAAATGTGTATTCCCCTTGTGGCTTTAGTGATAGGTACAAAATTTGAAACCCATTAAGGCTAGTCAATGGGTTTGAATTTGACAAGTAAGAGGTGTTGAAGCTCTTCTTTGATAAGAAGGGTTATGCGAGGGTGCATTCATTAAATTTTTTGTCTAATAGTTTTAGCATCACATTTGGTGACTATGTTGTGGGTAGCAATAGAGGGGTCTATTCTACGAATGTCATTTTAAGACCAAGCAAATGCTATGTTATGGTCTTTTAGGAAGGAGGGGAAATCCAAAATATCCTTAGAATTTAGTGATTGGTTGATTTTGATAATATGGTGGTTATTCAGAGTGCCCAAGTTGATATCCATGGTAGATTCATTCAACATGGTTGAAGACTCAAGAGGTAGGGATCTATATATGGAGGAATCTAATGCACCAAGATAGGTGAGAATAGAATCATCATCTTGACACTAAATGATATTAATGATAGGTGAGTTATCTCCTATCATCTTAAGATGGGTTAGAGGAATGGTTATGGTCACCCTATCTTTTTGATAAGTTAGGGGTCTGACGCTGATCATGTTGATGAGAAAAAAATTAGGGGAGATGATGTCAGAATCATCATCTATTGATGGTTGAGTGGAAGGTGAGGATATGATTTCCTCATCAATGATGGTTACAATAGGTGGGTTGGTTTGTTATTTAGGTGGCATGAAATTGAGTCTATTCTTTTCATGAGGTTTTTGGGTTTTTATTGGAAGCAACTCATGTGTCCCATGTTAATACTGACCTAGACCAGATCTCTTCTAGGCACACCTATAGAGGTATGATTTGGCAAATTTAGGTTTGTCCAAATATGAAAAATTGGAGTTGAATGGTTGAGGTGAAGAAGAGGTGACTAAAGTGTCAAGGGGTTTATCAAGTCCCCAATAGATGAAATTGGTTTGCTAAGTTAAGGGTTTAAAAGGAATAATGGTTCCAATATTGGGGTCATAACTAGGTATTGGTAAATATTCACATACTCTTAGGGAGTAGGGAAAGTGTCAAGGGTGAGAAGGTGATACTCCCCTAATGAAATACACTAGAATGTTGATTCTAAGGGGTCTATTATGGGGATTTGGGTAGAAGGAATGAATGAACTGGTGGATGATTTAATGGTAAAAGAAGTTGTAACCTCATATTTTACTGGTGAAGTCTTATTAGATGGAGGAATGAGAACATAATTAGGTTAATGTGACATGTTGCATGATGTGAAAGGGCTCAAGTCAGCTTGTATGGTAACAGCTTGACCTTTGTGCTCAAATTTGATGTACCAATGTAAGGTGGATGGAACATAACCCATTGAATAAATCCAAGGTCCTCACAATAAGACATTATATTAGAATTCCCCTTCCATTTGATATAAAATTTTAGGAAGTGTGTGAGGTCCTAGGTGAATTTGAAGGACAATAGTTCCTAGAGTTGTGGCCATAGTATCATTGAATGATCAGAGTAGCACTAAGATTTCCACCTTGATGTTCTCAAGTAATTCGAGTTAGTTTTAGGTATGGGAGAAGATGATGTTGATATTAACCCCTCCATCAATCATAACCCTTTTGATGTAGGTCTAGTTGATATAGGTGGTAATGAAGAGGGGAGGATTGGGGTCATCTAGATGGATGGAGAGTATTTTTGAATCCTTAAAGGTAATAAGGTTAGAAATGTGAAGGGCTCTAATAAAAGCTACTAGAGGTTTTGGGTCTTCCAACCTAACCTTTTTTTGTTATAATATTGTCATTGATGTCAAAATGAACACTATGGATGTCATTGATGTCAAAAAGATCAAGCAAGATTAATAGAGATAAGAGCATGTTTCACAGTTCCATTATGAAAAGTTGTCATGCTTTTATAGAGACCATTTATGGATGTTTAAAGTCAAACATATAGAAGATCCTTTATGGGTTTTTTCATGTACATTCTATAAATATGGTCCACATGTTTAAAGGATAAGGAATGAGCTCATAATTGAATTATTTATCTCAGACTGGATAGGGTTTCATCATAAAATCCTAAGGTTTTAGCCATGGTGTCAAAAAGCAAAGCTATATTTAATGTTGACTTGGTATAGCCAAGAAATGGTAACTTAGGTTATAACTTAAGTCCATATTATCATTAATAAACTAGCCCCTTGACTTAACAATTACCAACTTAGAGTAATGATTAAAGGACTTTATATTTTACTAAGTCTAAGACTTAGTATATGTCGCACCTGATCAATGGCTATCATTTCATCATATGTAGATGATCCAATAAAGAGAATCAAAGTTAAATCATCAAAGGATCTTTTGATTAAATTCATTAGTGACAAGTTTCACATTCATATATCTTGTCAGATAGAGACCCAATGAGCATAAGCTTATCAAAGTTAATGTTCAAGCTGGTTAGAAGATCAATAGTTAGCATTTAATCAAACCTTAGAGATCCAATGGAGCATAATGAAGTCAAATTATCAAAAGGACATCTAATTTAATATGAAAGTGATAAGTGTCAAAATCATGGAGCTTACACAATTAATCTATGGTGTAATTTAAAATCAAAAGGTCAACAAGCAATGTAAGGATGTCAAATATATCAATAGCAGGAACTGAAAACTATGTATAGAAGGCACACACTTATGCCAAGTGTCATATCCTTGAGGGTTAAATAGATATAAATATTTATCTTATCATAAGATCTAAAGGTTATTGGATGATTTTATAAAGTAGATCTAATAGAGTGAGTGGACTAAGATGGAACAAAGTGATCGATGTTTATCAACATAGTGGTAAGTTAAAGAATAAAGAGGTTTGGGAAGATCGATGGAGTGAAAGTGATCTAAATATTTAGGAAGTAATCAGATGAGTTTAAAGTGTCAAAGTTTAATGACCAAGTCAAGGTAATGTTTATGCAAGTTCAAATATCTAATGACACATGAGAGCTCGGATCTAGATATCGATGGATGCATTTTAAAGAGTGGAACATTAAATTTTAGAAACATACATAGATCCAATGGAGAAAAAGAGCTTGGATATGGTATGAAGAAAGAGATTAAAGGCTAGTATTTAAAGTGTTGAAATTCCAATGATCAAGTGGAAGAACATGCAAGAACTTGCATATAAGCTCTATATCTCAACATAGATAATGAGATTGGTCGATCCAACTGATAAAATCTACATTAAATATCCTATGCATCAAAAATTGAGTCTAAAAAATGATATAAATAGTAAATATACCTAAAATTAATATGTGATGTATGGAATTGAGACATGATAAACTACCGTCCAAGTAATATTGAACTAAAGTCTAGAATTGGTGTGATGTGTTACAATTTGAGTGTGAGCACAGAGAAGAATCAAACCATATATTCATTAATTATATATATGACATCTAATACATAGGTAAATGTATATGGATCTATTAGAATTATGTCAAATGAAAATAAAAATACACATAACTAAAGTGGGTAAAGAAGAGCAAAGTGGTTAGTGAAGCTAATGAAGTGTGTCAAATAGATAAATATCCAAACATAGGACTAGAGGAATAGAGAGGAGCAAAGAGGAAGAAAAGAACAAAGATAATGTGTAGATCATGATCTATTATATATTATAATTGTAATAGATAAATATATTTGGATTCATTTATGAATATATTTTATATACTACAGTTATAGCTCCATAGATCTAAAATGTTGGTGCCATCAGACAAGCTAGGTTGGTGATCAGTAAGGGGATTGGTGTCTTCTTTAGGTTGGTTCCCTTAAACATTGTAACTAGTGAGGTTTAGTTGAGTTGGTACTCAGATTGGGGATTGGTGTCTCCTTAGGGTTGGTTCCCTTAAAATTATAACCAATGAGGTTTGTTAGTGAGGTTTTGAATTATGAAGTTTGATTAGAACATTAGTTTCTAGAATCTATTCTCACTGTGGTTTTTTCCTTTGGGTTTTTCATGTATAAATCTAGTGTTATGAGTATTTTTATGTGTATGATATTTTAATATTTGATTTAATTTACATATATCTTTTAATCTGCATTGAAAGTATTTAAAGAACTAGTTTTAATTGATATATTGATTCACCCCCTCTTAGTATCTAGTTGTGTTATCATAATTGGTATCAAATCCATAGGTTCCTAATAAAATCTTAATCAGCTTAGGTAGATCTTGAAATAGTGAACATGATGGCTAGTTAAGAAAGATCTTCATCAAACAAGGCACCTCTCTTTGATGGATCTAACTATGCATTTTGGAGCATAAGAATGGTAACATATCTATCCTCATTAGGTTTTGATGTATAAAAGTCTATAATAAATGGATATATATCCCCTACTACAATTCCTACTAATTAGGTTACCAAGAAGGCATATGAGAGCAATGCTAAGGCAAATAATATTATTCTTTGTGGATTGTCAAACATAGATTTCATCAAATTTATGCACTGTCATAATTCACAAGAGATCTAGACCAAGTTAAAGGGCATCTATGAAGGAGATGACTAGGTAAAGTAGTCCAAGCTACAAACTTACAAATACAAGTTTGATAGCCTTAAGATGAATGAAGAGGAGAAGATTATAGCTACCTCCTCAAGGTAGATGAAATAGTAAATGCAATCAGAGGACTTGGAGAATAAATGAAAGAGTCAATCATTGTCAATAAAGACAGACAGCTTCAAGAGAGAAGCTACATTCAATGTAGCCAAGCAAGTAAAGAAAGAAACATCTACATCTACATCTAAATCTAAGGAGACTGATGAAGAAGAAGCTAACTTTTTTAAAAGACTAAAGAGAGGATTTATAAAGTATATAGGTAAGTTACCTTTCAAATGCTTTAACTATGTAAAGTAGGACATTTTGCTACTAAATTCCCTCATAATAAAAAGGATAACTCTGAGCAAGTAGAGAGTAGAAAAAAGGTGAAACCCTACTATCCTAAGAAGAATAAATTCTTCAAGAATTATAAAGTTCTATACACAAAATAATATAGTGATTCAATGGATGAAAGTGATAGTTCTAATAATGATCATGACTATGCCTTTATGATAGAGGGAAATGAATCCTTGTCCATGGAATTAGTATCAACTTCTATAGAACTAGATCAAGAAGAAGTTGAAAACTCTGATGAAGAAGATGAAGGATAAGTGGACCTTGAATTTGAAATCATTTATGCTCTACATGAGATTGATAAGCTGAGAAAAAAGAGCTCAAAACAAAATAAATTGGACAAAAGGAAATTGAGAAAATGTCTAAAAGCCTTGATAAATCTGATTAGATGGTAGTGAGTCTAAAGACACAATTTGAAGGGGCTAAGATAATAGAAGATGTATTCAAACTTAAACTACAATCTAAATCTAATAAATATATCAATCTAGAGGTAGAAATAGTAGCTTTGAGAAAAGAGATTGAAAAATCCAAAGGTCAACTAGATAAAAGTGTGGAGTTGATAGAAGGATCAAACATTCTTAATGAATAGATCAACTCTCAAAATCCCTCAAAATAGATATCATGTCTTGGTTATGAGAAGGGAAAATTTTAATCAATTAGTACATCTACTAACCTATATGAAAAATTTAAAGAAAAAGGAGAATTAGGAATGAAGAAAGATAAAGCTTGCAAGGACACAAAGACAAACTCAAACACAAATGTTGTGAAGAAATCATAACCTATAAAGAAACTTGAAGAAAAGAAGACAAAGATATATAATTTAGATGGATACACCAAATTGAGAGACTTGAAGAAGCCAAATCATAGAAGAGCTTCTTAGGAAACACCAAGAAATGTTACGACTAGGTATTCCTCATCTTTTTATGGATATTTTTATAGATATAATCATTTCATTCATAAGTCTAGTAATTGTAGAGTTATACCTACAAGGAGAATCAATTTTGTAAGCAAAAATTCATTTTCACCCTTGGTAGATACAAATGTAATGTGTTATAATTGTAATAACTTTGGTCACATAGTTAAACATTATGTAACTAGCTTTGTAATATCAAAAGAACACATTGCAAATAAAGATATGCCTCCCATTATGAGTAAATGTTCACAAGTTTCTAAAAAGAAGCTAAATAAGAAACCCAAGGATGTGTGGAGAGTGAAAAATCAATCCATGATTGCTCAGACTGTACTCCATGCCAAGGAACAAAATTTATGGGTGATATATATTGGCTACTCAAAGTATATGACTTGTGACAAGAGAAAGTTCACCAAACTGAGTAATTGTAAGGAAAAATTTGTCATCTTCAGAGACAACACAATAGTAAATATCAAAGGTAAAGTAACCTTGAACATAGATTGTAAACTACCTACACATGATGTCCTTTATGTTGAAGGATTAAAGCATAATCTACTAAGAGTCAAACAAATGTGTCACAATGGATACAAGGTCATATTTGATATAGAAGGATGAAAGTTAAGGAGATCTAGAAGAATAGATATAGAAGGGAAAAGGACGGAAATTAATATCTACAATCTTTTTGAGGTAAATGGAAATAATTGCTTCATGGGAAAGATTGATGATAGTTGGTTATGGCATAGGAGAATAAGTAATGTCAACTTTTATAATCTAGTCAAAGTGAGCTCAAATAAGTGTGTAAGACACATGCTCAAGATAACCAAACCTATAGATACTACTTACAAGGAATGTCAACTAGGCAAGTAGACAAGGGTCAGATTTCAAACAAATGATCATGCAACTACAAAGCCTTTACAATTAGTTCATACTAATCTTTGTGGTCCTACCAAGACAATAGGATCTAAAGGAGAGTGGTACGTCATGTTATTTGTTTATGACTACTCAAAAATGACATCGGTAACCTTTTTGAAGGATAAATCTCAAGCCTTTAAGACATTCAAGATATTTAGATCCATGATTAAAAATGAGATTGGAAGAAAAATCAAATGATTAAGATTTGATAAAGGTGGATAATTAATCTCAAATGAATTAATAGAGTATTTTGAGAAGCATGGGATCAAAAGGCACTACTCTACTATAAGGACTCCATAAAAAATTGGAGTTATTGAGAGAAAAAATAGAATAGTCAAGGAAATAGCAATAACAATGCTAAAAGAGGCCAAGTTACCTGATGGATATTAGAGAGAAGAAAACCAAAAAATATTATACATCATGGATAGATTTTAACTAAGGGTAAATAATGACAAAACTCCCTATGATCTATGGTATGGAAAGCCTATTTCTATTAAGTACTTTAGAGTGTTTGAAAGAAAATTCTACATCAAAAGAAAGGAATAAAAATGGGGAAGCTTTAATTTAAGATGTGAGGAAGTAATATTTCTTGGTTATTCCACTCAAAGCAAAGCCTATGTATGTTATAATAAGAGGCTACAAAATATAGTGGAGAGAATTAATATCAATGTTGAAGAAGGCATAAAACATGTTGAACCTGATAAGAAAACTAGTAATGAAGATTCAAATATTGAAGAAGAAGTAGATCATGAAGAGGTTGAGGAAAAGAATGAAAAATCACCTCCAAGATTTGTTTAAAAGGCTCATCCTAAAGAGTAGATAATTGGTAATAAGAATGAAGGAGTTTAGACAAGGAGAAGAGTTGCAATGAATAAGGAGAAAGTAAGTTTTTCTCTAATGTCTGAAATTGAGCCTAAGATCTATGTTGAAGCCAACAAGGATGAGAATTGGATAAAATCCATGGAAGAATAATTGATCCAAATAAAAAAGAATAAATCATGGAAATTATTTCCAAGACCCTAAAACAAGAATGTGATAGGAACAAAATGGGTTTATATAAATAATCTCAATGAGGATGGATCCATTATAAGGAATAAAATAAGATTGGTGTGTAAGAAATATGCAAAATTTTAAAGGCATAGACTTTGAGGAAATATTTACTCCAGTTGTAATATTGGAAGCTATAAGAATGTTTCTATAATTCTCTTTTTATAAAAATTTCAAAGCCTATCAAATGGATGTAGAATATAATTTCTTGAATGGGAACCTAGAAGAGGAAGTCTACATAGAACAACTTGAAGGTTTTTAGTTGTCTAAATAAGAATATTATGTATGAAGAGTGAATAAATCACTATATGGTATAAAATAGGCACCTAGAGCATGGTATTTAAGATTGGACCAATACCTATAAAAACAAGGATTTAATAAAGGATGTGAAGACAAAAATTTGTATTTCAAATTAGAAGGTGAGCATATATTGATTGTTATTGTTTATGTATATGACATCATCTTTAGTGGTAGTAATGACAATATATGCAAATAATTTGTTAAATAAATGCAGAATGAATTTGAGATGTCTATGCTAGCATAAATTTCTTTCATCATTGGTCTAAAAATAGCACAAACTAATGAAGGGATATTCATATCCCAAACCATGTATGTAAAGGAGATGATCAAGAAATTTGGAATGGAAGATAGCAACCTAGTTAGTACTCCCATGATAAATGGATGCAATTTGAGCAAAGAGATTGAGTCACTTAATGCAAATCAAACTATGTATAGATCAATGATAGGTAACTTGATATACCTAACTATTTTAAGACTAGATATCATGCAAGTAGTGTGCATAGTAGTAATATTTTAAGTTGCTCCCAAAGAATCACATGTCAATGTGCTAAAAATGATATTTAGATGCATCAAAATCACAATTTATTATGGCCTATGGTACCCTACAAGTGAATATTTAACTTCAAAAACATATACAAATGTTGATTGGGAAAGAAGTACATATGATAGAAGAAACACTAGGGTTAGTGCATTTGTCCTTGGAAATAGAATTGTTTCATGGCTGAGAAAAAAGAAAGAGTCAGTTACTCTATCTATAGTAGAAGATGAGTATGTAGTAGCAGTGGCATGTTTTACTCAAGTCCTATGGATGAAGAAAACATTCAACAAAATCAAGGTTGAGTATAAGTCACCTATCTTTATTATTTGTTATAATTCAAGTGTTATAAATATATTAAAAAATCTAGTGATGCATTCAAGAACCAAGCACATATTAATAAAGTATTACTTCTTAGGAGAAAGGGTTACAGATCAAGAAGACACAATGGAATATTTGCAACTAAGGAGTAGATTGCAAACATATTCACCAAACCTCTTCCGAAGGAATAATTTGAATATATGAGATAGAAGTTGGGAGTGGTGGCTCTTACACCACATCACTAAATAACTAGTGATAGGGCATGAATCCAGTGGGAGTCTCATGGAAGCTTAATTAATCCCTAGAAGAAGAGAGAAAATTCAACTTAGGTATTTATACTTCTGAAAATTACTAATGATTTGAAAGTTTTACATTATTGGACAAACTCCTTAATCTAATAAAAGGGGAGAAATATTTGGACAAATAGTTAGTTAAATTCCATTTGCCATTGATGTCAAAGGGGGAGAAAATGGTGGAAATACTCTTTGTAAGATAAAGAGTAAAATGTTCTTTAAAAAAGTGTAAATGTCAAAGAAGAAGAGCAAGTGTCTAAGTTGGGTACTAGGAAAATGTGCCATTGCCTAAGGGGGAACGAGTTTGGTATGAATAGTTTTAGTTCATACTCATCAAAAGCCAATGCAAGTAATGCTAAAAAAGGATCAAATTATTAGAAGATCAAAACATTAAGTTTGCATCAAAGAATTTAGATTTTCATCAATTCTAAAGGGGGATATTTTTGGAAATATGGTTGTAATTGATGTCAAAAGGGACACTAAGGATGTCATTGATGTCAAAAGGATTAGGCAGGATTGATGGAGAGAAGATCACATTTCATAATTACACTATGCAAAGTTGGCATGATTTTATAGAGACTATTTATGGATGTTTAAAGTAAAACAAGTAGAATATCTATTATGGGTTTTTTCATTTACATTCTAAAAATATGGTTCACAAGTTTAGAGGAGAAGGAATGAGCTCATAATTGACTTATTTAGCTCTTAGATTAGATAGGGTTTCATAGTAAAATCCTAAGGGTTTATCAATGGCATCGACAAGAAAGTTTTATTTGAATGTTAACTTGGTATAGATAGGAATTGCTAACTTAAGTCCATATCATCATTAAGAAGTCAGCCATTTGACCTAGCAATTACTAGCTCTAAGCAATGATCAAAGGACTTTATATTTTCCTAAGTCTAAGACTTAATATATGTCTCAGCTTGATAAATGGGTATCACTTCATTTTACACAAATGATACAATGAATCAAAGAAAAGTTAAATCATCAAAGGCTCCTATGAGTAAATGCACTATTGACAAGTGTCATATTCATGGATCTTGTTAGATAGAGACCTAATGAGCATAATATTATCAAATTTAATATTAGATCTATTTGGAAGATCAACAATTAGTGCTTAATTAGAGATTGGAGATCTAATAAAGTGTGATGAAGTCAAATTATTAAAAGAACCTCTGAGTTAACATGTAAGTGATAAGTGTCAAAATCATGGAGCCTCGATAGTTAATCTATGGTTTAGTTTAAATTCAAAAGTTTAACAAGTAATACAAGGATGTTAAATGTCTCAATAGTAGGAATTGATAGATATTTACAAAATGCATGTGCTTACACCAAGTGTCATATCCTTGAGGGTTGGACAAATATAAAGACCAAGTTTGTTAGAAGATCTGATAGTTAGCAAATGAACATATAAAGTAGATATAATAAGATGAGTGGACTTAGATGGGATAAAGTGATCAATGTTTATCGACACATTGAAAATTTAAAGACTAATCAGGTTTGAGAATATTGATCGATAAAAATTGATCCAAAGATATAGGAAGTAATGAGATGAGGTCAAAGTGTCAAATTTTAATGACTAAGTCAAGGTAAAGTTTTTTTAAGTTCAAATATCTAATGACATGTAGGACGTAGGATATGGAGATCAAAAGATGTGTTTTAAAGAGTGGAACATTAAATTTTAGCAATGTACAAAGATATGATAGATCAAGGCAACTTAGAGATGGCATGAAGAAAAAGATCAAAGGCTAGTATTTAAAGTTTTTAAATTCCAATCATCAAGTGGAGGAACATGTAAGAACTTACATATAATATCTATATCTTGACATAGACGCGATTGATTGATCCAACTGATCAAATCTACATTAAAAATTAAGTCAAATAGATGCTATAGATAGTAAAGAGACCTATAATTATGGTGTGATGCATGGAATCAAAATGCAAGAAACTTACAATCTATTTAATATTAAACTAATGTATAAAATTGGCATGATGTGTTACAGTCTGAGTATGAACATAGAGAAGAAGAAAACCCTAGATCCATTGCTTATATATATGACATCTAGGACATAGGCAAATGTAGCTAGATCTATTAAAATTATGTTAAATAAAAATATAAAGACACAAAACTAGAGGGGGTAGAGAAAAATAGAGTGGTTGGTGAAGCTAATAAAGTATGTCAAATAGAGAAATATCTAGACACATGACCAAAGGAATAGAGAGGAGAAGAGAGGAAGAAAGTCATAAAGAGAATGCGTAGAGCATGATCAATTACATATTAGAATTTTAATAGAGATAATAGAGTTAGATTCATTTATGAAACTATTTTGTATACTAGAGTTAGATTTCCATAGATTTGATTGGTTGGTGACATCAAACAAGATGAGTTGGTTCTTAGTAATGGGATTGGTGTCACCTTTTGGTTGTTGCCCTTAAACATTGTAACTAATTTAGCTAAGTTGGTGCTTATATTAGGTATTGGTGTCTCCTTAGGGTTGGTTCCCTTAAAAGTGTAACTAGTGAGGTTTTCTAGTGAGGCTTTGAACTATGAGGCTAGATTAGAATAGTAGTTTCTAACATATATTCTCACCATGGTTTTTACCTTTAGGTTTTTCATGTAAAAATATAGTGTCATGAGTATTTTTGTGTGTATGATCTATGCATATTTGATTTGATCTATATATATCTTTTAATCTACTTTAAAAGTATTTAAATAGCTAGTTTTAATTGATATACTGATTCACCATCTCTCAGTATCTATTTGTGTTCCAACAACCTCTATAAACTACAACACTTCTATCATTACTTGATGATGATGGGGTGAGGTATTGATTAGTTCATATAAACTCATCTTTACTAGTGTTTAGTGAATTTATTTCTAAAATACTCATTGGATTCATTCAGATGGATTAGAGTGAGAAGATCCCAATATGGACACTTTTGGTTTGGTTGAAGGTAAAAGTATTTGGTGTTGGTTGGGTGGTTGGGTGGAGGAAGAGGGATATGTCTATGGAATGGACACCTTTATCTTCCCCTTATCCTTTGATTGAGTCTATGATCATGTGACCACATGGATGGTATGGATTAGGGAAGGAGTCAGGCTAGGTGATTTCTTTCATTCCTTTTCACTCTGAGGTGAGATTGGAAGCATAGGTGGGTGTTAGTTGATAGATGTTGGTTCTTGGATTGATGTTATGCTCATAGGGTTCTCATTTGATAATAATTCATCTTCATGATATATATGATGAGATATCACTTGGAGATATTTATAGTTCTTCATATCATGCCTAAGTGTCCTATGGTATGAACATATTAGTTTGTCATTGTACCAAGATAGTTTTGTACTATATGGGTGAAATGGTCTGATAGGTGGCAAGGTTAAGAAATATGTGTGTAATAACCTTTGTAGGATGGTGGAGTAGGACTCAAATAATGGTGCCAAAGGCATGGAGGGATTAGGTTTGGTAGTGAGGGTGGAAGCCCTTTAAGCAGTGGTCTTGATGGTCAAAGATTGGGTGAAGGGGTGTCATTGGTGAATGATTTAGGTTTTGGAAGAGAGGTTGAGGCTTTGGGGATAAATTTTTTATAAATAGACATTCAGGAGATGAGCACTTTATTTATATCTAGTTGGGAGATAAGATGTATGCCCATGGGTGGCTTGGTGAAAATAGGTGTGGATAAAAGTAAGAGTGATGGTGAAATTAAAAGTGGTGGTTAGGTTTTGATTAGGATAGTTGGCTTCCCAATTAAGGTAGAGGTATGAGGTCCAAAAAGAGAGGGAAATGTGGAGATAGGAGGTAGAGTTTTAATCTTTGGGCTCTTAGATGGTTTTACCTTCTTGGTTGGTTTAGTTTGGGGTTTGTTCAATATGTTTAGTGGGTTTAAGTCCAATTTTATTTATGTTTGTGTAACATTATGGATAGGAAACATGACAAGATTTATGGTAGGATTTGTTGGAATGATGAGAGGTGACTTGGTTACTTCAGGTAGGGTAGGTCAAGATGATTTAGTGATGGTTTGGCTAGTAAAGGTGTCTAATGGTTTGGGTGTGATGGTCGTGAGTTTTATAATAGAGTTAAAAGTTTGGGTTGATAATGGTGTGGTTAGGGGTTCTTGCCTAGCTAGGTAAGTAATTTTGAGATGGTACCAAAATGTGGCATGATCCATATTAGGTTGGGATAGGTATCCTAAGTTTTAGACCAGCCAAGAAAAGGTTTTGTAGACAAGTTTTATCCCCTCGACATTGGTTTTAAAATATAAGCCCATGGGTGGAGAAAGGGTAGTGAGTAGCTCATCCTTTTCCTCAATCAAAGGTTCTGAGGCTTAATAAGGTAGTTCCATGATGGGAGGATTAGGTAGAATGATATATTCCTTAGGGATGATTTATAAAAGGAGAGTGGATTGTTGTATGATGAAATAAAAAGGTGTGATGGGAATGGTTGTCTCTTTTAGTATGTCCTCAAAAGGGGTTGGTTGCTCCACTATCTCAACAAATGGGGGAAGGTAAAAAATAATCTCCTTTGTTTTAGTTTGCAAAGGAGAGGTTGGTGACTCCACTACCTCAATAAGTGAAGTGGATGGTAGGGTGGGTTAGATAGTGGTCTCCCTAGTAGTGAGTTCACTAAGTACCATGTTAATAGTGTGTACTTCATGGGAGGATTCTTCTTTGTTTTCATTATTGAAAGATGGAGTGTGGCTGGGAAATGGTTATTTGAAGATGTTAAGTGATTGGTTTGGGGGTGCCTTTTGATTATCCATCATAAGGTCCCCCTTGTCAATGACATTTTGGACAACACTCTTAATAGTGTTCCACCTACTAACATCATGTCTAACAACATGGTGGAAGGCAAAATATTCATTCTCCTTATACCAAGTAGGTGCAAGATGAGAAGAGTTGAAATGTTGTGGAGGTTTGATCAGAAGAAGTTAGATAATGCTAGATTTTAATAGTTTATCCAAGACCAAAGCATATGAATCCCCTAAAGGATTAAATTATCTTTGGTTTTTATGGTTTGGATTCCTAGATTTTAATTAGAGGAATTGGGAGAATTAGATTGGTTAATAGTAGGTGGAGGGGTAGTTTTAAAGACAATCACATTTGTGGTTCCCTTGTTTTTGAGTTGAGTGTTGTTTTGGTTTTTAGGTTTGGAGGATGAGGTCTCACTTGATTTGAAGGTGGAGTTCTTGTTTTTCAAATTTAATTTTGCCTCGTCAATGGATCTATTTTATATTTTATGGGCCATGGTGAAATCCTCATCAAAGGTCCTAAAGATATAAACCCACAAAGTAGAGGAAATGTGTTTAGCACATGCCCAGGTGAAGATCTCAATCAGCTTTGTTTAAGGTAGAGAGAAAGAGAGTTGGTTTATCATACTTATCCAATGGGTGATGAATTAAATAATATATTCATCATAAAACTACCAAATGGAGTATAGATTAGTGATGTAAACCTTCTTAGAGATGTTTATGAAAAAGTGGTATAGGAAGGTTTGGGCTAACCAAGTGAAAGAAAAGAGGGAGTGCTTGGGAATAACACTATACCAATCTAGTGTTAATCCTAATAGAGACATGGGGAAGGTTCAAAGGAGGAGAGCATAATCATTGGAAATTAAGTAGCATGAGTTCCTAAATACCCTCAAATGTTGTTGGGGATATTTCTTGCTTTTAAATTTAGAAAAAATGGGAAGCTCCCATTGAGGTGGGTAAGGTTGGATAGGGATGGATGGGCGAAAAGGTTCAGTACAAATTTGTTCATATGATAATAGGTTTTGGGTACTAGATATAGATAACTCTAAGGTGGTCATTTTTTCTATTAGTAATTTGAAGAGATCATTTTGTGGTTGTGTGCCCCCATAGTTATAGGGTAGATTTTGTTGGGTTTGTATATGCATAACATAAAGATATCTAGCAGAAGTTTGGGAAGTTGGCACATATTGGTAGGTAGATGGGAGTGGTTGAGAAGGTGTTGGGTATAAGTAAGTAGATGTGGAATGTTGGGTGGAGGATGGGGCCACATATCCTTGTGGTTTTAAAACATAACTTAGGCTATGTGCAACAAGTATTTGTTGGGAAGTTGGTATGGGTTGAGTTAGAGGGATGGTTAGGTTTGTAGGTTGGGGATAGGTGGTGATCTTGGTGATGATGGGGGTAAGGGTAGAGGTTATAAGAACCACCAAGATCTGGAGTAGAGTGGAGGTAGGTGGGTTATAAATAGGAGGTAAAGTAGCAACATTGGTAGAAAGAACTCCCATTGTAAGAGGGGTATGGGTAGCTAAAAACTAGATGGCTCATATGTTAGAGGAGTTGTTATTTGGGGTAGATGGCGTTTGGTTGTTGATTGTTTGGTTAGATTAGTTTTAGATAGTGGTATCATTAAGATGGTTGGTGGAAGATGAGGCCTAGGTAGCAAAATGTCTAGTGGAGGTTGGGGCACTAGAGGTGGTGCCCATAAGGTAGGATGGCATCCCATATGGTGGATTGGTAGGTGGAGCTAAATCAGGGGTGTGGTGAGAGATGGTTTTGAGGTAATGTTGAAGGGCATTGGGGCTATTATCTAAGAACGTGACAAAATATGCATCTCCTTGAGAAACTATTCAAGGGATGCTAGGACTATCAAAGTGATGGGGAGAACTATCTACATCTGAGATGTATTCCATGGATGAAGAGGAAGAGGAAGATGGATGGTTAGGAAGTGGATCTTGGTTTTCTTGGTTCCTTAGTTGTTACCTAGTCAGAACCATGAAAATGGTAAAAAGAGGAAGATATAATCAATCTCATAGCTTAAATGGGAGAAGACAAAAAAATAAGGAAAATAACACATGCTAAAGCACATCAATCCTAAGATTTATTTTAGTCTCTCTTTTAGCTTATGCCTAAATCTTTAAGAACTATGTGATTGAAATTGGCTTATAGAGAAAGTACTAAAAAATAAGTCTATGGTTGATTTTAAGTTGTGTTTAGGCTCTCAAAGGGATCTATATTTAAAATTAGTATGTGGCTAGATATTTGGGCCTACCCCTTCACTTCACACACCATAATGATAAGGGTGTCAGGTGCTTAGCCAAGATATATTGATTACCATAGTTTATACTCAATTAGAGAGCTGAGTTGGTTATACCATTAGTGATGAAATCCAAGTAAGATAGCTGAAAAAGGTGACTGCTAGGTAATGAAATCCTAGTTGGGCCTTATGTCAATGTTTAATGATTAATTAAGTTCAAGTTATTTGGTCTTATGTGTGTGATAAGAGTGAATCTATGATTGAATTACTGTGATTTAATTTAAGCTATGTGAGCTAAAATAAACAAGTAGATAATGGATGTAGTTAATTTTAAGTTCAAAAATAGATTTTGAATTCATTATATGAGAAGAAAGATAAGAAGAAGAAAGCACTTGGATGCAACTATGAACCCAAGAAAAGACTCAAAGGTCCCACTGGGCATGCCAGAATGTGTTAGATAAATTTTTCTTATATTTTTTGGAAGGAAGAGAAAAGAAACTTGAGAAGGGTATGGTAGAAAACCCTAATAGGTTATGCATGCATTTATCTAGATGGTTGTAGATACTCCTCTTTTTCTTGGGAGGAATGACCTATAGATAAGAAATCAATCAATTAAATGGTTGATTAGTTAGATAGTAGGCTGGATTGCCTAGCAAGCTAGATCCAAGAAGTATGAGCTTTTATGGAGGCTATCAATCCACACTTTTAAATAATCAAGTTCTAAAAGATAAAGTACTTGCATAAATAATAAAATATATTAAAATTAAGTAAAATAAGTGGTTTATAAAAGAAGAGATGAAATTGACTAATTATAGAAATAAGTGGGTCAATGTTAATGCTAAATAGGTCAGGTATGATTCTAAAAATAGCTTAAGGCTATGTGATTAGGTAGAGGGTTTGAAATTTGGATTTGGTTGAGATCTAGTAGGTGAGAATAAATTATTATTATTTTGTCATATAGTGACCATTAGTGATTGGGGAAACCATCAACAATTGAGATAGACTATTGGCAGTCAGAGTGACCATCGACAGTTACTGTGGGTTGGGTCTAGGTCAAAAAAAAGGTTGTTTTGATGAGATCAATGAATAAAATTATGAGAGATGGGTTTGGGCTGGGATGATTGAGAAATTAAAAAAAAACAACTGAATGATTAAAAAATAGATATTCAACATTTTGTTTGTTGATCTAATAAATGGTAGAGGTGGTTGGCTAATAAACTCATTGGTGGAGTTTGGGGCAATTTTAGTAGAGTAACGGTACTTGGTGTTGGTCAATAGATGACAATACTTCATATCTCTATCACACTTGTTGGTTCACTAGATCTCTAAAAGAATACCTAAAAAGAGAACTTTGATGCAAGAAGCTTTGTCTCTAGATGATGATTACTTGATTTTGGATCTTGATTCACCCTCTCCTCTTCTCTCTTTATAGGAAGGAAGGAGAGGTAAAATAATATATTGACAAGAGGTTCGATAAGAAATTAAAATTTAGCTTTCACATGCCTTGGCTTACACATGAATTAGATAAGTTAAATATAAAAAATCAAGCTAGAGTTAACTGGAGGTTAACTATTCAAGTGGTTGAATCTTTATCATTGATGACCAGGCCTAATTGTCGATAGTTAAGGTGGCAGTCGGTAGTTGAGGGTTAAAGGATAGGTTGGATTAAAAGGTGGGTTATCTAGTAGGTCAATTATAACTGGAGTTAGGTTTTGTCTATGGTCAAAATTTTAGGTTTGGTCCTTAGGGGGTATAAGGGTGTTTTTACACTTTGAATTGTATTGTGCAATTTTCCAGTGTCTACAAAATGATCACTAAGGAGTAGAAATAACCTTTAAAAGACATCAAATGGAGCATCATTTTCATTTAATTCCTATTTATATTGTTTCATGGTATAAAATGATTCATGGGAGTGTGAATATGCATATTAGGAACCATTTGGGTGTATATATTATGGTTTAGGGGTCTAAAATCATGTGTTTCTATCCAAAACTCTCCTAACTGCTCTAAACCCTCCTAAAATCCTAAAAAGTGAAATCTACTTTTTTGATGTTGTATACCTATTTTAATGAAATTTATGATTGTATAAGTTTTTAAATATTTTTTAAATGTCTCTTTAAATACCTCCAATTCATTATTTGGCATCATAACTATCTAATGTCTTCAGGAGCCATCCAAGGGATTTATAAACATTCAAGCAAATGGGGCTAAAATTGCAGGTTTGGTAGGAAAGTTATGTTTTCACTATGATAAAAGAGCCTTTACATGAAATATAAAGGTATAATTTTAATAAAATTATAAATCTCACTAACCAAGGATTCATTCAACCTACTTTCAAAATCTTTGAATCAAAATTTGTAGGAGGTTTTGAAATGGTTCTAGGCTTGAAGAATAGGATAGGCCTACATGTGTAAAAATAAGGTTTTCCTGCATATTAAGGTGTAATTCATCATTTAAATTATATTTACCAATCCTGATTTTCCTAATATATTCCTTCATTCCCTTAAAAAAATGAAAAGTGCATTGATCCACAAGAATGTCACTTGACAGGGTGTTAGATGTTGAAAGAGCTTGTAGGTCATTAGACAAGGTTAGGTTTTGATATTTTTGTGGTTATTGGAGAAAAACATATATTTGAGAGGATATATAGAGACCACAAAGTCTAAATTAAAAATTAATTAGGAATTTAATGTATCTAAAATTCAAGGTATAAGGTTTTTACTAAACTAGCTTGCTTGCTAACCTAGAAATTTTAGTTTGCACAAAAAATGCCATAACTTGAGTTTTAAGACTCCAAAACTCATGGAATTTGAAATAAATTTGAGGGAAAAATTTTCATAAGTTTTAAAATTTGTATCATTTCTTTAAAACTATTTATAATATAGAAGACACAAAAATATAGTCTATGTTTACTAAAATTAGAGGAAAATAACCTCTAAAAAACATAAAATGGAGCACAGCTTGGGAAATAATGAGTGTAAAGTGATTAAATTTGGAAAGGAAATAGGGGACACCATTCTACATGTTTATGGAGATTTTAAAGGTGATATAATGTCTTAAATGTGAGTTATCTAAGTTTCCATACCTATAACTCAAGCAAACACAGTCTAAAACTGCTAACTTTGAGTTTTGAGGCTAGAAAATGGATGAAGGAGGTTTTAATAAGGATTGAAATTAGGATTAATTTAAAATTAAATAAAAATCCTATGTCATACAATAATGAAGGAAAATAAAATAGGTCTAATACCATCTAAACCCTTAATGTATTTTTTAAGCTTGTCTTCCTCTATTTTGGTAGAGTACCAAGTAAAAGGTAAGTCAAAGAAAATGGTGATCATGAATAGGTGGGTGTAGAGGTGATATAAGTCATTATAAGAATCTATGAAATCCTATATCCAACAAGGATAATATGTTTGGAAGTATATCCAAAGTGACCAATCTTCCAAGAGAGATAAATCTCTCAAGAGATGAAAGAAAAGAGTCTCCCATGCTCTTTTAAAGCACACATAGGTCTCAAATTACTAATAATTGTTTTCATTTATGTCAATGTTTATGTCATTAGTGTCGAGGTTGATGTCATTATTTTCACGGTGCATCTAGTAAATATGCATGATGAGTGGTTTTTGAAGTATGAACTTGTGATCTTGATATAATAAGGAAGCCATGTCAAAACATGCATTTGAAGGCAAAAGAGAATTTGAAGGAAAATAATGTCTTATATCTACTTAGTTGATGTTTTTATTGAGGTCATGACATGGAAGGAACATGTCAAGGCATCAAGTGCATTTGAAGTTTGAGTCTAGTCATGGCATGGTAAAATTAGTGGCATGATTAGGTGAGTGATCTCAGTCATGTGAGAGATTTTGAAGTTTGTATGAGTATGAGAATGAGGTTTAGATGTACTTATAAGTGTTTCCAAATGAGTCTACAGGGGTAGAACCTTTAATCTAGGTCTGCATCTAGACCTTTCATAAATCTTGTTTGGCCTAATGAGACATGAAGATTATTTTTAAGGCAAATTTTCATATGTAAACATGGATAGAAGTATGTAGTGTATTTTAGTGTTTATGAATGTTTTTGTATTGTTTCCATCGTTGACAAATGCATAGGTAGCAGGTCTTTGAGGTTAAGTGCTTAAGTAGCCTAAGCCTAGTCATGGCATAAATAAACCTTGTGAGAAGGTATGAGTATGATGGCTTGATGAGATGAGTTCAAACATGCATGATTGGTTATATGATGTTTATTTATCATGTATGAGATTAATTTTATCACTCATGAGAGTCTCAAGGTGAGTCTACAAGAATAAGCCCTTCAGACCAAGTCTGCACCTAGACAACTCCTAAACTATGTCTCTCATAATAAGGTATCATGATCTATTGTCAAGGCATGTTAAGGATATATGGTAGTTATTAAGCATGAGATATGTTGATTTAGTATGTGAGTGATGTGGATAGCACATGAAAATAAGCATGAAGGTCACTTTTAAGGCTTAATGTGGTTTGTAAGTTAAGGTTTAGAAGTGAAAAGAGAGAGAGTGTGGCCTAATGAGGGTTCATGATCATATTTCAATGTTTTTTATCTCATTTAATAATTTTTATAGGTGATTTATGGTGTTTTAAGTTTTTCCATATAGTTTAAGGTCATAGTTTGAAGGACAAGGCATGAAAAGTTGTTAGGAGGTCTCTCAAGTGCTCAGAATGAAGGGTTCTCAACCCAATAAGGATTTTATTGTGATCATTAGATCATCAAAAAAATTCATGGTAACATAATTAGTTCATGGTATGTTTTTAAGGGTCATATTTAAATATTTAAGGCATTAGTTTTTGGATTGATGGCCTATTCTTTATGAACGATTGTTAATAGTGAAAACAGGTTTAAACCCTCTTAAACCCTAATAAAGACCTGATGTTGAATATGTTGATAAAAATTTCCTATAATGTATTTCTATGATTATTTAATATATTTAATGTTTTATTTAACTCTCCCATTTACCTCCAAGTGGTATTGGTTAGAGAGAGGAAAGAGAAAATGTTGAGTTACATGCCTATTTTTGAAGAAGTTATTAAAGAAGTCAAAAGTTGCATTATAAATAATAATAAAATGGATGGAAGAATAATTTAGGGACTAATTTTCCATTAACATGAATTTTTTTGGTTAGTTTATATCCCTCAAATGTTCTAAACTGGTCATCCAA
The DNA here is from genome assembly GCA_037957365.1 of Torreya grandis. Classification (NCBI taxonomy): domain Eukaryota; kingdom Viridiplantae; phylum Streptophyta; class Pinopsida; order Cupressales; family Taxaceae; genus Torreya; species Torreya grandis. The sequence continues at coordinate 1,032,624 of JARHVA010003157.1, read as the reverse complement.
GTTAACTAGTCACTAATAGGCCTAATGGTGCAAATAGTGAGAAGATGAATAGGTATATGTTTTAATGATACAATGATGAAACCAAGTGCATGGATATGTTTTTATATACTGGTATTTCTCATTAATTTTTGGTATAAAACTTGAAATCAGGTATAGTGGTGAAAATGATGAAGCCAAAATGCCTTGTCTAACTCAGTGAGGTCTGTGTGTAGTAAGGTCAACAAATTGGTCTGTAAATACCAATAGTTAACACTAAAAGATATAATGTTTATATTTTAATATGGTATATATTTAATGTAATAATTTTAATTCATTTTAATTCACTTAAAATTTATACACAAGTGTTGGATTTCAAAGTCACCATGACTAGTCTTTGAAGAAAACTGGCAGTTCTAAGTAAATTATAGAGGTGTTTTTGAGGCTCTATGCCCTAAGTTGAATTGTCTAATTCATATGTTTATATTATTTAGGTAATTTAGGTAATTTATAATTTTTTTATTTTCATGGTTTTTTGGATAAATTATGTTCTATCTTCAGTCATTTAAGATTGACTTTTCTATGTGTTCAAAGGCCTAATATGAATTGTGGTAATGGAAGGTCTCAAGTAGTTATTTGTTGTAAAATTTCTTGTCAAGCCTATAAGACATTAGTGTGGTTATTTTTTATTTTTATATGATATTTTCCTACCATTTTTTTAGTTTTAAAGTTTTCTAAGGAAGGCAAAGTGTAATTTATGTCTAAGAAGGCATATTAGGTCTCCATGAGACCTAAAAGTGAAATGAGGCTTAATTGAGTAATGTTAGACCAAAAGAGACTAAAATAATTTTATTAATGTTTATAAGATGTCCTAAAAACTATTATATTTATTAATTAATATTTTAAGGATGTATGGTTGACTAAGTGGTCTATGAACAAAGAATCGCATATATAAGGCAGTTTTAGGCCTATTTTTAAAAGTAGAGAGTTTGGGAAATAAATAAGACATTTTTAAGTAGAATGAGGTCTTATAGACAATCATATTAGTATATAGGATATTTCATGAATATATGAAAGTGTTTATTCATATTAATATCAAGGTCATATGACCTAATCAGTCTTGAAGATACCTAGTTGAGCAAAGAGGCCAAGAAGGCAGTTTGGGAAGAATAAAAGTATGAAGAGATGAAGAGGTGGTCATCATTTGTTGGTTGAGAGAAATAGAGTCCTAAAGGTGATTAAAACTATTAGGTGGATTATTTGGTGTTGATTCATCTATTTATTTGGGCTTTTTTGCAAGTGGGTGCTTGTTAAGGCCTAGTCAAGTGGGTGTTTAGCTAGTTGGGTTTGATGCTCCATGTAGAGTTGGTGCTTCACTAAACATGGTTTTTGTTTTATAGGGATGTATTAAATTTTTAAAGATAATTTATTTTTATTATCATAGAGTTTTTCCCACATATATGATGATTTTTATATTTCATGCTTTTATGGATAGGTACTTATGCTTGCTAGATCTATATATTGGTTTTAATAGTTCATGATTGCTTAAGTGTAATTGAAAGAAAGTTTTTGATGACTAATTCACCCCCTCCCCCTCTCAATAATTATTCTTCAAATATAATTACCTTATAAATAGGTCTAAATTAGGTCCTAACTTTCATGTTTTCTTTTGTCATGTTATCTAAGTTCATATACCTCTTGTAGGGGTTTAACATATGGCCTAGTGTTTCCAAATTTGAGAAAGGTTTCAAAAGTCCTTGTTCTTGGTAATTTAGTGTTAAGGATTATCATTTAAATATAAAACATAAGATTTCAATCCTACATAAATCTCCAAAAAATGAACCAAAATATCAAGGTGGCTAGGTAGGAAGGTTTTTTTTGGAGATAAGATAATGGTGTTATGGTTAAAGAAGGAGAATTTCAAGTTAACAACCAAAGGATTATTAATCAATGTAATAGGTTATTTAATACTTATATCAAGTTTTATTATAGGCTTATGAGTATAATTTTAGATAATTTGACTTTATGGATCATTTTCATGTTCAAAAAGTGAAATCAAGGGTTATGATGAAGGCTATAGAGTACCTTGCAAGTTCTTAAACAAGTGCAGAGAGAGGCACACACACAGAGAGAGAGAGAGAGAGAGAGAGAGAGAGAGAGAGAGAGAGAGAGAGAGAGAGAGAGAGAGAGAGAGAGAGAGAGTTCTCCTTGATTGAAATTCCCCTTGAAGATTCTATTGGAGGCTAATAATGGTGTATAAAGCTATGATGAGAATGGAGGAGGGTCATGAATGCATCTTGTAACTACAAATTTGGGGAAATCATGTGTATTTTAGGACATTATGGAGATCAAGGCAATTTTTTAGGCCTAGTTAACATGCAAGAAAGAAAAATAGGCTATTTAATTTCTCATAGAGGTCAAATAGACCAATTTTTACACTAGTAACTACCATGAGAATAATTAGTTAACTAAATTTGGTGTGGTCATTCCTTAATAGGGTCAAAACAAAACTGAAATAAGTCTCTTCACTCCATTTTTATTCCACACCTCAATGAAGATAATGAAGAAAGGTGGGATAATACATTGAGATGGTTAATGGCCTTAATCTCCTTGAATAATTTTTTATTTATAATTGAAAATTAAGGTGTTGAAACATTTAATATCCTCTAGTTCTCTCTTTCTCTCTCTCTCATATTCATTTCTTCTATTTTTAGGTCTTAAAATGACCATTTCATGGATCTCCTCTTTTGGTGATGGCATAGCCCTACCAAAATGTATAAATATACTTTCCTTTTAAGTAATGAATGACTATTTTTACCCTCTCATATCATGAATTCTGTGTATTTTATTAATTATTTATTCTCTCCTTGTGGTGAAGTATTTTTCGCTTTGATTGTGTCTAATTTTACTTCATCTCCATGAAAATGAATTCTCTTTTATAGGTCATAATCTATTTATCCTTGTGTCTATGCAATGTTAGTTGTGTTGATGAATGTTTCTTATTATAATGTTATTATATATCCTTTTACCTCTTGATGAAAACATCAATGCTAGGAAGTTTGGAATTAAGTAGTGTATGTTGCAGTTCCCAATGTTTTGATTATGCAACCTCAATTATGTGCATGAGACAAACTATTCTCTTGTATCATCCACTTTTTTATTTAATTTCCTCATTTGGTGTTCTCTTTCTTCATTTTATTTTGAATTTTTAGTAGCATTAATGCTAGATTAGGTGATACATTAGTGGAACCATCCCTCTCTATAGGTTCACTCCAACTATAGGTGACCCATAGCCTTGGATTGATCTTATTGTATTAGGTTGGAAAGAGAAACCTTGAAACTCCTTCTCTAATGGTGCATTCTTATAGTGATAACAAATTCATTAGGGGGTTTAATGATGATTTTATGGAGGTTAGGTTAGTTATTATATAATTTTTAGGTGATTAGGGAGTAGGATTGTAGGAAAGGCTACTCCTAGGCTAGGGTAGGTGGAAGGGACTTTAAAATTTCCAAATATTTTATAAGATAATATTTGTTAGTGGATAATGGGGATTTAGGTAGATTAATTATGCATGGGATGTTATAAGGTTAGTATAGAATGGGTGATATATTAAACATATTAGACTAGGATTAAGATAGTATTTTGATTAGAATAAATTATATGTAAATAGATGAAATTAGTGATGTTAGTGATGAAAAGACTAAATTTAGATGTATTTACTAAGGTCTTACTCACTTGGTCATTTTATCACTACTTGGTAATCACATTGATAAATCAATTATCATTCTCTTTAAAAATTACAATGGAATTATAAAAATATAAAATTCCCCTCAAATGAGCATCCCTAAAGCCAAATTTGAACATAAGCACACATCAAAATTACATGTTTTCAAGTGTCAAAAAAATAATATTTCATTATAATCAAGCATGATCATAATTGCACACACACAGCTAGGTTATATAAATACATGTAATTTAAGCCATCTATGGATTATTAAAACATAGGCAATGATCATTCACTCAGTATGGAGTGGTCAATTTTTCTATCCCAATGTTCTAACCCCTTTTTCAAGGTATATCTAATGTCAAAAGTGTGAATAGGGTTTCAAGATAAGGAGAGGTAAAATAAACATCAACACATAAGACTGAGGTCAATAAAACATAAAAAATTTGTGTACATTTGAATTCATAATAATAGAAGGTGGTGTAAACCTACATAATCAACTGGGAAAGTACCAATAGAGCCTAGACAATAGTGGTTATTGCATGGGTATGAGATTCATTAGAATTATTTTCATAGTTTTTATCTCATGTTTCCTAATATTAGTGGTTATATAATTAATACAAAATTTTCAATAATTATTACACATGCAATGAGAAATATAAATCATAATATAGATAAGTGTCAGGAATCTAGAACAACAAACATGCTCTGATCCCACTTGTCAGGATGCGAAACCGGAAACATACAATTGATTACCAAAACTTCAAACAACTTAATATGCGGAAACAAACCAGATTCACCAAGTAACTAGAATTCGAAATAACACAGCATATGAGAGACAATACACAACTTGTATTAACACTTTATACAGAAAAGAATACAATAAAGAAGATGCCACTTCTTCTCCACCACCTTACAGAGGTTTCCCACACCTCAAGTGAACAGTAATTCTTCTCCCCAAAGCTCTCCCTCTCACAGGTCACAACACCCAACTCAAATACAGAGTTGATGTTCACCTCCCATGCTCCACGCATAACACAAGTGCTCCACGCACTCCACAAGCACTCCACGTGCTCCACAAGTACTCAAGGTACTTCAAGTAGATCTCCCATGAACCTGTAATAACCTGCACTTCAACAGACCATACTTATGGAAGGAACTCCCTTGCCTTCCTCTCTTGCTCTATCCGAGTACACACCTGTACTCCAAGTAGATCCTGCCTGATACTGCTCCCTGTTGTGTTGCTGTCTATATGACCTTACACACCTGCAAATCAAACAATGGTTCTGATCACCTGTGAACCTCGACCTTGCACACACATACACCTGCAGATCAACGATCTTACTTACCATGTAGATCTCCTATATAGGCCATGCAACTGTGACCAAGATCCTACACTCTTGAAGAACCCAGCTGGCTCTCCAATCCAGCACCAACACACCTGGTACTGTGGCACTAGGAGGAACGCACCATAGCTCTACCTCACACACAGAAGGAGCTTATAATTATGCTCTCTTACTCCCTAGCACTCTTTTCCAATACAACCATGAGTCTATTATATAGATCTCATCCAAACAATGATTAGACATCTAATTACAATAATTAGATCCGCAGCTATGAGTCTAAAATTAGCACTCATCATGCAAACTCTTGGTTCGTTAGCTCACTGCCCGTAATTAACTCGCAGTCGAACTACACAGGTGACCGACGTCGGTCCCTGTCTGCCTGAGGTCGCCGACGCCGGCCGATATATGACCGACGTCGGTTGCCTTCCTGTCTTACCCTGCCGACGCCGGTTGGCCAGACCAACGCCAAACACTTCTGACACTTAGCAACTCATTCTGCAACCTCCTCCATGTCTGCATCAGTGAAGCTTTTAGCTCCACAATCCTAACAATAAGTACATATTTCTTCCTTTATTTTGTCAATTCTAAAACTAGTAAATGCAATGTCAACCTATCTCTTTCACAATAAGATTTGTATGATCAAGGAACCAATAAATTAAAAAATATATATATATAATACCATATGTTTATCCATCAATTTCCCCATTATACATGTCTTATGAAATTGAAATTATGATTTCATTAGTGTCAGAATGTGTAATCATGTAAAATTATTTATTGATATCTCTAAATTTATTAATTTGTATTAATTTAATAGCCATCAAACATTTGTTATTCATATTTAAATATTCAATACCTCGAAATGTTTTTCAACCAACCTAAAAAATACACTCCCTAGTCCTTATGACACATGAAATTATTTCATACTCATTCTTTGTTCTCTAAAAAGAGAATTACAACTAAACCTTTATAGTCACTCACTTTCAAAATGAATAATGAAGATATATATGACATTGGTTAAATATTTCATGTGCCAAAATATCAATTTCTTGATTACATTACCTAAAATAATGATTATATACTTATGAGTTTAATGATACACCAAATTACCTTGTCTCATTCATAATAATCTCCAACTCTCAATTTATAAGTTTTCATTTATTAATTGCATTGATTATCACTTGGGAATATCTTTCAATTATAAAATGGTGTATAACTTTATTTATACCTTCAAATAGTGGTGTACCTTATACTTCATTTCTTTCATTTTAAGAATAAAAAATATCCTCTCCCCCATAGAAATACACCTTTATGATCAAAAATCAACATCATATTTTAGTTATCCCTAGATTATTTCATGAAGATTCATCAGAATTAATTTTAACCAATTCATCATCTAGATGGATCCATATTTATTTTATTAGGTATTTTTATTCCACTCAGCTCAATATTAACAACAATTATGTTCTATTTTCCCAAAGTAACTCTTTCCCTAGTGTTTAGAATTTTCTTATTGATTTTTGGTGAAGCTAAGACATTAACATAAATAGACATTTACTCTCTTTACCAACATCTATCAAATATTTATTATTTTCTTATAAAATTAAATTATTTTATTCTATAAAATATTCTATGTGACACTAGTTGGATCTCCCATCTGAATTAAACCTAGATCTCAGTCCTTTGTGGCCAAGCTAAAAAGGCATCCTTAGCCAACCTTGGACAAACCCACACTTGATCAAGTTTAGATAAGAGTCAATTCCAAATATTTTTTACATATTGAAATTGAAAAATTTAATGACCCATTAATTCTCCATTTTATTTACACATCTAATGTCTGGAAGGTCAAATAATTTCTCATTCTTTAAAGGTGATCCTGAATCAAAATCTTCTCCAAGCATGCCAACCATGAAAAATAATAAGCTTTTAGAGTAGTAAAAATATATATATATATAAACTTATCCATCCACTCATTTTCATTTTTACATAAGTTTCTAACAATTTTATAACATATTTTGATATTGTGCATTCCAATCTTATCTCCTTTCCATCTCAGAATATCCTTAGTTATTTTTATAATATTTCATCTATATCCAATAGGTCCTTAGAATTTGAGAAGGATATATATACAAAATAACTTAAGGAATTTTATATAATGAAAATACATCACATTCTCATGCAATTGCACATATCACATTTAAGGATTTCTTACACATTACTTTTTATTGTATTTCTATCTATTGAAGAATTATTACTACATACTTGTACCAAAATAAGGACTATTAAAAGAAAAAAAAGAAATGAATACTTAATTGAATCTCATACATAAGGATAAGGGTTTGGATATTAATATGCATTGGATTAATTATTAACTTACATAGGTGCTTATTTCCAAATTTCCATCAAATAGGGGGTTAATTAAGGCAAACACCTCACAATAACATAATCTGTTTATTCCCTATCTAAGTCTCTTGGATTGAATTAGGGATTGAGTAAATAAGAATAAATTATGAATTTTTTCACATCAATTCACTAATTTATGAGATTTTTTTAATTGATAAGATCTTGATGAAGGGACTTTTAGAGTTGCATACCAATTTGAAATGTCATGCCATAATCTAGACTAGACTACCTCTATCAAGATAGACACAAATATGTCATAGCAATCTAATATTGGATTTCCATTTTTGAAACAATATGATATTGGGTGCATCATAAAATCACTATCATCTATTTATGTTATTTTATGCATTGTTTCAAAACTTGTTTCTCAACATTTTTAGTCACCATCAAAATATAGGTAAGTCAAAGATCAAATATTTATATATAAACCCCCTTTATCAATTTCTCACATCTCAAAATACTTCCATTATTTCCATTCCAACATAAATTAAACACACACACACACACACACACACACACACACACACACACACACACACACACACACACACACACACACACACACACACACACACACACACATCAAACTTACTCTTATGCATCTATTTTAATGGTTTAATATAGTGTTGTTTAAATTAAATCTACTTTACCATAAAATAATTATTAGTTGGTGTGGTATTTGAAATAAGTACTTCCATTTAATGTATCATTAAAATATTTTTTCCTCCAAATTTTAGTGTATTGTATATAAAATTATTGTAAAAACTAAATTATGATTATATAGCACCTCAATCTTGTATACTTTGAAAACTCAAACCTTGGATGTTCCTTTTAGTTCTAGACCTTTCATGCTTCTGTAAGTCTCACATCTACTCTATCTTGTATGCCTTGGCCTATCTCTTAGTGAAAATCATCTTATGTTGATGACACATACCTTTTCTCTTGCCCAAAATGATTATAATGTACTTATATTTCACCTTTGTATGTTCTAAAAATGTACATATTTCCTTGCTCCTTAGACACTAACATCCATGATAGACAATAGCATTGATGTTATTATCTGTATCCTAACTTGAGTATTCAATGCCTTAAATTCATTTAATTTTCAAATGCAATGTATCTTAAAGGTCGGCCTAATTTCTTTAATGTGATTTATTACTCTAAACGGATTGGTATGAATACAAGATCAAACCTCATTCATTCTTCACCTAGAAACATGGTAACAATACCAAGTATTCTTATCAAAGAGCATTCAATTAAACAAAATTTCCCTATTTCCATAATAGTCATAGGTAAAACACATATAAAAATTTGAAGTACTAAATTATCAGCCCAAGACCTTAATTTTCCAAGTTATAAGCTAGGTCATTGTTGTACTTTCTTTGCATATATTGCATAATCCAATACATAGTGGAGAACTACATTAGTATGAGGTCCTCTTCAAGGTATTGGATATGTAGGTATCACTCATTTATATATGATTATTTAGGGTAAGGTTGACTCCATGTGCTCACTAATCCATTTTTCTAAATTCACCATGAAGATGGAGAATTAGGGTTTTGCCATTTCACAAGAAGTGATAGTCCATGACTTGGATTTGAATGCACCAAAGTGAAAGAAAACAAAAACTTAGAAGCATATAGGTGTTTGCATCCCTTTTTAGTAGGTATTATATATAGGAAACTTTAGTTGAACCCAGAAATTATTGTTGATGTATTTGTACAAAGTTGATGTTGATGTTTAGAGTTCTTGAAGTGTTAGATCTAGAATATGACAATTATTTTAGAACTGTCTACCAACCTTATTCCTATATGTTCTAAATCTAGAACTATGTTAGCATCAAAATCAGTTAATTATATTACATCCTTGTCATGTTCATACATAGCTTAGTTATACTTTCCATATTTATACTATCTCAGTTTTATGAATTTAGCATATGCCTATATCTGAGTTTAGCATCTAATTAGCCTAATATATATCTAATTATCACCCTTATGCCATTTCATTTCTATATACCCCTTTAATCAAATTTATGGCTAACAATAAGCTCACCTATATCATTTTAATGTTAAACATTTGGTGAAGCTGATCTTTGAGCATAAAAATCTAAGACAAATTAGAGTTTTTTAATTTTTTCTTGATTATTGTACTTTGTTGAAAAAATTAAATTTTTCATTTTTTAATCATTGGAAAATATTATTAAAAAAACCCAATTCCAAATGAAAGAGAAACAATCATTAATTAATCATTTTGATAGTAAAAAGAGCTTAATAGATGTATTTTTGTATGTTACAAGAGATGAAATAAGTAAACAAGATAAAACTAAGGCTACCTCACCTAGTGATGGTAAATCCTTAGAATGTACTATAATTTAAACCATACCCATAAATCCACATACATCTAATGGGATCATGGATTATGTGTTTAAACCTTTATTTCCTAAAACTCCTATTGACACATCTATCATGAAATTACCATTTTTTTCAACACAAATATCAGTTTTAATACATATTACTACTCAAACCATGTTTACATCCCCATTGGTGACTACTCAACTTGATAATCTAAATCCCATTAGGTATAAAATTCAATCACTCCTTTAAGTTATATAAATCTTATAGGACAAGGTTATAAACATTGAACAAAATTATTTAAAAGCATCTCATGTTATAGATTCACAAGATTTGTTGCATATCCCTTTTACACTTGACATATCTGTGTACCCTTTATGAATTAATTTTGTTGCACCTAAGTTTCCATTTTATGATGAAAATGGTGATCCTGAGTAGCATCTTTGATCCTTTCATGTGGCATCTCTTGACTATGGCTCTAATGATAAAAATTGGACCAAATTATTTTCACTAAACCTCAAGGACTATGTTTTGAGGTGGTTCTATGATTTACCTCTTTGATATGTAAAAAAATTTAAACCTCTTGTAGACCAATATTTATAAAACTTATCCATTAATATTTTTGGAAAGGTTTCTTATGTCCAATTTTCTAAAACCAAATAAGGAAACAATGAACCTATCAATGAATATGTCTTGAGATATAAGATAATGCTAGCTAAATTGACCAATCTTATGACAGATAAGGAGTTATAATAATAATCAAGAAAATTTTGCTTATTCCTTTACATGAGTTTATAATTTTAAAGAAGTTAAAATATTTTGATGACTTATGCCATTCTATATGGGACTATGAAATGAAGCTTATTTCATTGAATAAGCTCAAGTATGTATCTAACACACTAGTTGCATCTACATCTACTAATAAATTTATAATCAAACCAAGTTATAAGGTAAAACCTCTTGATTTTAAAAAGGAAAAAACCACCATGGTTAACACAGTTTCATAACAACTAATTATCTTTGTCTTATCTAATGCACAAAGGAGATAGTTATCTCATTTATCTAAGTCCCCAACTGTATTACTCCTAAGGTTACTAGAGTGTTAGCTTATATCTCTCCCTCATTAGAGTTTGATATGAGTTAACCTCTACCCAAAGGATATGATGTGAATGCTTATTATGATTATCATTAAGGACCAAGGAATTCTATAAGAAGATGCTTTACCTCAAAGCACAAGATACAATATCTTATAGGAGACCAAAATCTTGTATTTGAGGATCCTCCAAATGAATTAGGTTTACAACCTAGTGATTATCTAAAATAGAAAATATTTAAAATCATTTGCAATACCATTCTAAGAAGGAATCAAAAGTGAAAAATGGAATATAATGCACATCCTCATCCATCACATTATGGGCATTCACTAGGTGGTATTTTTTTTATTTACACATGACATATACATCCTATGGTTTAAAACCTTATATTTACTTTAATGACATTGAAATTAAGGATGATGGCTCTAATCTTCATTCTCTATTCATTTGAGCATACCTTGACAAACACCCTATACATGCTGTTATGATTGATAATAGTGTAAGTGAAAATATTTACACCATGACATTACTTATGCACTTAGGTTATACTCATCATGATTTACATTCCTCTACCAGATTAGTTATAGCATTTAATGAGACCTCCTAAAAGGTTCTTGGTGAGATTGACTTACCTCTACAAGTTGGTCCTACACATATGGTTACTATATTTTTATTCATATATTCCACATGTGTCTTTGATATATTATTATAAATACCTTGGATCCATACACTTTGAAAAATATATTATATAGTGTATGGGTGTGTTAAATACATTTATGCCAATCAGGTATTTACAATTTATAGAATTCCATATGAACATGCTCTCAAAAAAGAGAAAATTATACCCAAGAAACTAATTATCAATCCTACTAAGGATAATTCACTACAAAATGGTAAGCAATAGGAAATCCCCTTTACTTGGCAACCAATACTTGAGAGACCATTACATCAGATACATATAGTGGATTCCATAGAATCCCCATATTCTACTACACACCATGATTAGATATCTAGATCACCTCCAAATGTACATATTAATGCTATTCCAAAGAAACAAATAAAACTCAATGGTGGATTCCAAGAACCCATACTCTTTTTATTATTACTATTAATTCATAACCATAGAGTTTTATTTCACATACATAGAGCACCATTAATACCACAATGATAGATATTACACCTATATATGTTCCTCAACAATGTAAATAGATTATTACACTAGGTTGATAGTGGGGAGACATATATAATCATCTATTGGATGGAATAATAGGATGATCTTTCCTTTTAATAAACCCCAAAAATACCAATAGAAAATAAAAACATTTTTGGTACCTACATGTTCTACTAGTTTTTTGGCATCTATGTGTTAGTTCCATGTTTATGGATGATATATTTAGTTACTCCTACATATGCATGTGTGTGACACTTCTACATGAGTGTGATATAGGCATACATAGATACATGATCTATTCATATTTTAGATGTTGGGCCTTCTTTCTACTCATGTCATATAGACATTAGGGGCATATACTTCTTTGATCTTGATAGACATAGGTTATATGGTTCATGATCATATTTCATAATCATTTTTGAGCTTACATATGTACTTACACATTCCTTTATCCATGATTATATCTTACACATGGTACTTGATATGCTATACACTTGACATTTTTTTCTAACAAATTTGATCCATGGGATACTATGACATTTTATGTTGGTTTTTTAAGCTTTTCTTTATGCACTTCTTATTGGCCATTTTGGCCCACATCTGAAGCTGTTGCAAAGAGGAAGTTTTAAGCATATTTTTCATGGTGCCTGAGCAATCAAAATCATGGATCTAGTTACACAAATCTAAATAATTCATTAGCACCTTGAAATAATGATCAAAGGATGAATTATGCAAGTTTAAGGGCTAGAGCATCATCAGGATGTATTCTAGAAACAAAGAGACTAGATTATTTGTGCAAATTTTTTCTTCACTTAGGAATCCCTCACAAGAAATAGAATTGAAACACCATAAATTATCTTATGCCAAGAACATATCCTACAAGTTTCAAGTATGCACAAGTTTCCTAGATTAAGTTATATAGTTTCAAAGTTGGTCACATAGAGTAAGATGGTCATGCAAGTGTAAAATTCAATCCTCATTGAATATTCATTGAGATTCAAATGATCAATGATAGTTATGTGAATATCATGTGAAGACACACAAACTAGCTTGTTTGAGAATTTTTTATCTCCACTTAGAAAGTTCTGAATGCTAGTGAATCAAGTGGGTAGAATCCTTTCAGGAACATCTCCAAAAAATTTGGTCCCTCCATGATTTTTTTGGTTCAATATATAAATCTTCAAAGTTGGTTAAATAATGGGATACGTTCATACAAACATCAACTTTAAGGTTTATAGGACATTAAATACATCCATGCAAATGTTAAATGATGGTTACACAAATGTCAAATTTAAGACCCAATAAATAGATATTTTTTTCAAACTAAATTATATCTAATGGTTTGTGGTTCATCATACATATTGATCTAATAGTGTGAGATGAGTCAAACAATCAAGGAGATTGAAAGATTGACACATGGCATAAGTGCATGAGTTGACAGACTGATAGCAAGATCCAAAAATAAAACAAAATGATTCCATGTGGCCTAAGCTTGGAAAATTTTGATAATTCAATGGAAATATAATAGACTTATGGTAATTCATATTGAATAGGATCAACGGTGCAAGTGGGTTAATATGTCAACAAGTTGAGTCAGATATCAATAACCAATATGAGCCCAAGACTTTTGATGAAATTCCAAAAACCATATTTTATGGAATCAAATGGGTCTTATAGGATCATCTTATCTCTATTGAAGATCGATTGAATGCTATAAAAAAGTGCATAGTGATGTATTCAAGCATAGAGAATATAAAGAAACCATAATTAAGGATAAATATGGACCTCTGACTTAAGGTTTTATGTCATAGAGGGATTTTTGTATGACTGTGTTTACCATTATTATAAGGATGATATATATTTTCAAAGGTTACCATGAAGGCATACACATATCCCCCAATGCTTTCATCTCCAAGACCAACTGCATGGAAAGGACCCCTTCTCTTTACTATGCATACGACAACAAACCTATTAGGAATAATTAACAATAAGATAAGATCCTAATAGACTATCCTATTTATTTTAACTATATGGATGGTCAAATCTAGCTTATACAAAATTTACTTCACCATTGCAATAATAAATAACATCAGTGTAACGATGTAACCACTTGAAGTAACCTACATCAATCAAAAGAGTTTGAATGAGCATAATATATGAAGGTAATTGTAATAGAATTTTAAATGGATTTGATCTCATTTTATTCCATTTTTTATCACAAAAACTCCCTCTCTATTGATTATTTTCTTCTATAAATATAGCCTTCTAGATATTGAATATCATCCATCAGGCTAGTATGAATAAACTCTACTAGAATTTTATTTTGCACCTCCTGAAGTAATGAATAGATCATTTTTAAATTATTTACTAATCTATATTTAGTTTTTTTATGTTTGTCTGATATACAAAAGTGGTTCTTATCTTCCATTTCTAGGTCCAAGCTCAACCTAAGTGCTATCAAATTTATTTGTAGGTTATATAATGTGTCTTAGCATTGATCTCTCAAGGATATAGTGGATAGCTAAATTTAAGTGTCTTCAACTAGACCTTATTTTCATTTATCCCTAGTATAAGTACATCAAACTTACCTATATATGAAATAATATTTCATATAAACTATATTAAGAATTGCATTAGCTTCTTTCATAGTTCTTTAGTGTGTTAAAGAGTCTGAGCTTAAGAGTGGATTTGGTAAATTGATGATGCATCACCACATATTAGAATAGTTCTCATTTTATGTAATCTTTTGAATATTTTCACCCCAACTCACTTAGGTCTAAGAAATAAAGGTCCAAAGTGTCATATTTGAGGAACTAGCCTCATTAAAAGCCTAGAGGTTTGGTCTAGATATAAGTATCCCATAGCCTCAAATCACTCTCATGTTAGTTTAGGTATGGGTCAGACTTGAGTAAATCTAACCTCTATTGGGTGCTATGTGGATAGCTAATAGTTCTGGCATGCCCAAGGGGATACACTTATTTGAATTATTTTTCATATCCTAGTCTAGTAGCAAATTCTAGAGTTTTTTTCTATATTTGTATATTTTTCATGCCCCTAAGAGTTTTCACAGGATATTTCACAAAAGAGAAAGGGATAGATTTATCTGAGCTATCTTTCTAATCCACAAAGAAGAAAAAATCCTCTTAGTCAAATCCTACACCTAAACCTAGTATTCCTCTTATTCTATCCAATTTTGTTTAGCCAAACATTATCATAAATCTCAAACCTCATATGTTTATTCTTAGAAGACAAGTCTTTGTGCCATTCAATGGTGGTAGTCCTCTAAACCCTACCCAATAAGATGATATTCCAATTTAAACTTTGAAGTCTCTTCCTTATTTTATAGGATAAAATCTAGTTACTCCTATAAAACATATTTTAGATGTTGCTAACCTATGTTCAGTGCATCATGTGACTCAAGAAAATGTAGCAATGACGTTGTTAGTAATTTATTTCAAAGGGAAAGCCCTTGAATGGTACAAAGGATTGGCTTCTGCATCAATAAACAATTCTGATGAATTTGGAGAGGTCTTATGTAAACACTTTGAAGAAAATATTGACCATCTTTCACTCATGGAATAACTTACAACAATCAAGAGATTTAATCATGAATTTATGATAGATTTCAACTACAAGTCCCAGAAGACTTGGGATAGAATTCCTGTAATGATCAAGCCTACACCCAACTACATTTTTATATACTATATAAAGGCTCTTAATTAAAATTTATCTATGATAATTTAAGTCATGATAATGAACACTCTACCTAAAACTTTTGAAATGGAAACTAAGGATGAGAATTGCCTTATACAAGTATGCATGCTATCTCCAAGGTCATTGATGCCTATTTTTCCAGAGATACATCCTCCTGCTCTAACTATTGCTCCAATTTCAAATTCAATAATTCTTTTTATCAAACTAAGGGTGATCAAACTAATAAATTAGGAAAGATATATATTCTTCTCAAAGCTTAGAACAACAAGTTGGTTGCAATGGAGAGGCAACAAGTTGCACCATAGAAGCCAACTCAAAATACTAATTAGAATTAATTTCAAATGGATTTGATCTCATTTTATTCCTTTTTTTATCACAAAAACTCCCTCTCTATTAATTATTTTCTTTTATAAATATAGCCTTCTAGATATTGAATATCATCCCTCAGGCTAGTACGAATAAATTCTACT
Organism: Torreya grandis; assembly: GCA_037957365.1. Taxonomy (NCBI): domain Eukaryota; kingdom Viridiplantae; phylum Streptophyta; class Pinopsida; order Cupressales; family Taxaceae; genus Torreya; species Torreya grandis. The sequence continues at coordinate 1,016,374 of JARHVA010003157.1, read as the reverse complement.
AGAATTTTATTTTGCACCTCTTGAAGTAATGAATAGATCATTTTGAAAAAATTTATTAATCTATATTTAGTGTTTTTATGTTTGTTTGATATACAAAAGTGGTTCTTATCTTCCATTTACTCCAAGCTCAACCTAAGTGCTATCAAATTTATTTGTAGGTTATATAATGTGTCTTTGCATTGATCTCTCAAGGATATAGTGGATAGCTAAATTTAAGTGTCTTCAACTAGACCTTATTTTCATTTATCCCTAGTATAAGTACATCAAACTTACCTATATATGAAATAATATTTCATATAAACTATATTAAGAATTGCATTAGCTTCTTTCATAGTCCTTTAGTGTGTTAAAGAATCTGAGCTTAAGAGTGGATTTGGTAAATTGATGATGCATAACAACATATTAGAATAGTTCTCATTTTATGCAATCTTTTGAATATTTTCACCCCAACTCATTTAGGTCTAAGAAATAAAGGTCCAAAGTGTCCTATTTGAGGAACTAGCCTCATTAAGAACCTAGAAGTTTGGTCTAGATATAGGTATCCCATAGCCTCAGATTACTCTCATGTTAGTTTAGGTATGGGTCAAACTTGAGTAAATCTAACCTCTATTGGGTTCTATGTGGATAGCTAATAGTTTTGACATGCCTAAGGGGATACACTTATTTGAATTATTTTTCAAATCCTAGTCTAGTAGCAAATTGTAGAGTTTTTTTCTATAATTGTAGATTTTTCATGCCCCCAAGAGTTGTCACAAGATATTTTGCAAAAGAGAAAGGGATAGATTTCTCTGAGCTATCTTTCCAATCTACAAAGAAGAAAAAATCCTCTTAGTCAAATCCTACACCTAAACCTATTATTCCTCTTATTCTAGCCAATTTTGTTTAGCCAAACATTATCATAAATCCCATACCTCAGATGTTTATTCCTAAAAGACAAGTCTTTTTGCCATTCAATGGTGGTAGTCCTCTAAACCCTACCCAATGGGATGATATTCCAATTTCAACTTTGAAGGCTCTTCCTTATTTTATAGGATAAAATCTAGTTACTCTATAAAACATATTTTAGATGTTGCTAACCTATGTTTAGTGCATCATGTGACTCAGGAAAATGTAGCAATGATGTTGTTAGTAATTTATTTCAAAGGGAAAGCACTTCAATGGTACAAAGGATTGGCTTCTGCATCAATCAACAATTGGGATTAATTTGGAAAGGTATTATGTAAACACTTTGAAGAAAATATTGACCATCTTTCACTCATGGAATAACTTACAACAATCAAGAGATTTAATCTGAATTTATGATAGATTTCAACTACAAGTCCCAAAAGACTTGGGATAGAATTCTAGTAATGATCAAGCCTACACCCAACTACATTTTTATATACTATATAAAGGCTCTTAATTAAAATTTATCTATGATACTTTAATTCATGAGAATGAGCACTCTACCTAAAACTTTTGAAATGGAAATTAAGGATGAAAATTGCCTTATACAAGTAGGCAAGCTATCTCCAAGGTCATTGATGCCTATTTTTCCAAAGATACATCCTCCTGCTCTAACTATTGCTCCAATTTCAAATTCAATAATTTTTTTATCAAACTAATGGTGATCAAACTAATAAATTAGGAAAGATATATATTCTTCTCAAAGCTTAGAACAACAAGTTGGTTGCAATGGAGAGGCAACAACTTGCACCATAGAAGCCAAATCAAAATACTAATTAGAATTAATTTCAAATGGATTTGATCTCATTTTATTCCATTTTTTATCACAAAAACTCCCTCTCTATTGATTATTTTCTTCTATAACTATAGCCTTCTAGATATTGAATATCATACCTCAGACTAATATGAATAAACTCTACTAAAATTTTATTTTGCACCACTTGAAGTAGTGAATAGATCATTTTGAAATTATTTACTAATCTATATTTAGTGTTTTTATGTTTTGTTGATAGACAAAAGTGGTTCTTATCTTCCATTTATAGGTCCAAGCTCAACCTAAGTGCTATCAAATTTATTTGTAGGTTATATAATGTGTCTTTGCATTGATCTCTCAAGGATATAGTGGATAGCTAAATTTAACTGTCTTCAACTAGACCTTATTTTCATTTATCCCTAGTATAAGTACTTAAAACTTACCTATATATGAAATAATATTTCATATAAACTATATTAAGAATTGCATTAGCTTCTTTCATAGTCCTTTAGTGTGTTAAAGAGTCTGAGCTTAAGAGTGGATTTGGTAAATTGATGATGCATCACAACATATTAGAATAGTTCACATTTTATGCAATCTTTTGAGTATTTTCACCCCAACTCATTTAGGTCTAAGAAATAAAGGTCTAAAGTGTCCTATTTGAGGAACTAGCCTCATTAAAAACCTAGAGGTTTGGTCTAGATATAGGTATCCCATAGCCTCAGATCACTCTCATGTTAGTTTAGGTATGTGTCAGACATGAGTAAATCTAACCTCTATTGGGTGCTATGTGGATAGCTAACAGTTCTGGCATGCCCAAGGGGATACACTTATTTGAATTATTTTTCATATCCTAGTCTAGTAGCAAATTGTAGAGTTTTTTTCTATATTTGTAGATTTTTCATGCCCCCAAGAGTTGTCACAAGATATTTTTAAAAAGAGAAAGGTAGAGATTTCTCTGAGCTATCTTTCCAATCTACAAAGAAGAAAAAATCCTCTTAGTCAAATCCTACACCTAAACCTATTATACCTCTTATTCTAGCCAATTTTGTTTAGCCAAACATTATCATAAATCCCGTACCTTAGATGTTTATTCCTAAAAGACAAGTCTTTGTGCCATTCAATGGTGGTAGTCCTCTAAACCCTACCCAATGGGATGATATTCCAATTTCAACTTTGAAGGCTCTTCCTTATTTTATAGGATAAAATCTAGTTACTCCTATAAAACATATTTTAGATGTTGCTAACCTATGTTCAGTGCATCATGTGACTCAGGAAAATGTAGCAATGACATTGTTAGTAATTTATTTCAAAGGGAAAGCACTTCAATGGTACAAAGGATTGGATTCTGCATCAATCAACAATTGGGATGAATTAGGAGAGGTCTTATGTAAACACTCTGAAGAAAAGATTGACCATCTTTCGCTCATGGAATAACTTATAACAATCAAGAGATTTAATCATGAATTTATGATAGATTTCAACTACAAGTCCCAGAAGACTTGCGATAGAATTCCTAAAATGATCAAGCCTACACCCAACTACATTTTTATATACTATATAAATGCTCTTAATTCAAATTTATCTATGATAATTTAATTCATGAGAATGAACACTCTACCTAAAACTTTTGAAATGGAAATTAAGGATGAAAATTGCCTTATACAAGTAGGCAAGCTATCTCCAAGGTCATCGATGCCTATTTTTCCAAAGATACATCCTCCTGCTCTAACTATTGCTCCAATTTCAAATTCAATAATTTTTTTATCAAACAAAGGGTGATCAAACTAATAAACTAGGAAAGATATATATTCTTCTCAAAGCTTAGAACAACAAGATAGTTGCAATAGAGAGGCAACAAGTTGAACCATAGAAGCCAACTCAAAATACTAATTATAATTAATTTCAAATGGATTTGATCTCATTTTATTCCATTTTTAATCACAAAAATTCCCTCTCTATTGATTATTTTCTTTTATAAATATAGCCTTCTAGATATTGAATATCATCCCTCAGCCTAGTACGAATAAACTCCACTTGAATTTTATTTTGCACCTCTTGAAGTAATGAATAGATCATTTTGAAATTATTTACTAATCTATATTTAGTGTTTTTAAGTTTGGTTGATAGACAAAAGTGGTTCTTATCTTCCATTTATAGGTCCAAGCTCAACCTAAGTCCTATCAAATTTATTTGTAGGTTATATAATGTGTCTTGGCATTGATCTCTCAAGGATATAGTGGATAGCTAAATTTAATTGTCTTCAACTACACCTTATTTTCATTTATCCCTAGTATAAGTACATCAAACTTACCTATATATGAAATAATATTTCATATAAACTATATTAAGAATTGCATTAGCTTCTTTCATAGTCCTTTAGTGTGTTAAAGAGTCTGTGCTTAAGAGTGGATTTGGTAAATTGATGATGCATCACCACATATTAGAATAGTTCTCATTTTATTTAATCTTTTGAATATTTTCACCCCAACTCATTTAGGTCTAAGAAATAAAGGTCCAAAGTGTCCTATTTGAGGAACTAGCCTCATTAAAAACCTAGAGGTTTGGTCTAGATATAGGTATCCCATAGCCTCATATCACTCTCATGTTAGTTTAGGTATGGGTCAGACTTGAGTAAATCTAACCTCTATTGGGTGCTATATGGATAGCTAATAGTTCTAGCATGCCAAAGGGGATAGACTTCTTTGAATTATTTTTCATATCCTAGTCTAGTAGCAAATTCTAGAGTTTTTTTCTATATTTGTAGATTTTTCATGCCCCCAAGAGTTGTCACAAGATATTTTGCAAAATAGAAAGGGACATATTTCTCTGAGCTATCTTTCCAATCTACAAAGAAGAAAAAATCCTCTTAGTCAAATTCTACACCTAAACCTATTATTCCTCTTATTCTAGCCAATTTTGTTTAGCCAAACATTATCATAAATCCAATACCTCAGATGTTTATTCCTAAAAGACAAGTCTAGGTGCCATTCAATGGTGGTAGTCCTCTAAACACTACCCAATGGGATGATATTCCAATTTAAACTTTGAAGGTTCTTCCTTATTTTATAGGATAAAATCTAGTTACTCCTATAAAACATATTTTAGTTGTTGCTAACCTATGTTTAGTGCATCATGTGACTCAGGAAAATGTAGCAATGACATTGTTAGTAATTTATTTCAAAGGGAAAACACTTCAATGGTACAAAGGATTGGCTTCTACATCAATCAGCAATTGTGATGAATTTGGAGAGGTCTTATGTAAACACTTTGAAGAAAAGATTGACCAACTTTCACTCATGGAATAACTTACAATATTCAAGAGATTTAATCATGAATTTATGATAGATTTCAACTACAAGTCCCAGAAGACATGGGACAAAATTCCTGTAATGATCAAGGCTACACCCAACTGCATTTTTATATACTATATAAAGGCTCTTAATTCAAATTTATCTATGATAATTCAATTCATGAGAATGAACACTCTACCTAAAACTTTTGAAATGGAAATCAAGAATGAAAATTTCCTTATACAAGTAGGCAAGCTATCTCCAAGGTCATCGATGCCTATTTTTCCAGAGATACATCCTCCTGCTCTAACTAGTGCTCCAATTTCAAATTCAATAATTTTTTTATCAAACAAAGGGTGATCAAACTAATAAACTAGGAAAGATATATATTCTTCTCAAAGCTTAGAACAACAAGTTAGTTGCAATAGAGAGGCAACAAGTTGAACCATAGAAGCCAACTCAAAATACTAATTAGAATTAATTTCAAATGGATTTGATCTCATTTTATTCCATTTTTTATCACAAAAACTCCCTCTCTATTGATTATTTTCTTTTATAAATATAGCCTTCTAGATATTGAATATCATCCCTCAGGCTAGTACGAATAAACTCTACTAGAATTTTATTTTTCACCTCTTAAAGTAATGAATATATCATTTTGAAATTATTTACTAATCTATATTTAGTGTTTTTATGTTTGTTTGATATACAAAAGTGGTTCTTATCTTTCATTATAGGTCGAAGCTCAACCTAGGTGCTATCAAATTTATTTGTAGGTTATATAATGTGTCTTTGCATTGATCTCTCAAGGATATAGTGGATAGCTAAATTTAAGTGTATTCAACTAGACCTTATTTTCATTTATCCCTAGTTTAAGTACATCAAACTTACCTATATATGAAATAATATTTCATATAAACTATATTAAGAATTGCATTAGCTTCTTTCATAGTCCTTTAGTGTGTTAAAGAGTCTGAGCTTAAGAGTGGATTTGGTAAATTGATGATGCATCACCACATATTATAATAGTTCTCATTTTATGCAAGCTTTTGAATATTTTCACCCCAACTCATTTAGGTCTAAGACATAAAGGTCCAAAGTGTCCTATTTGAGGAACTAGCCTCATTAAAAACCTAGAGGTTTGGTCTAGATATAGGTATCCCATAGCCTCAGATCACTCTCATGTTGGTTTAGGTATGGGTCAAACTTGAGTAAATCTAACCTCTATTGGGTGTTATATGAATAGCTAACATTTCTGGCATGCCCAAGGGGATACACTTATTTGAATTATTTTTCATATCCTAGTCTAGTAGCAAATTCTAGAGTTTTTTTCTATATTTGTAGATTTTTCATGCCCCCAAGAGTTGTCACAAGATATTTTGAAAAAGAGAAAGGGACATATTTCTCTGAGCTATCTTTCCAATCTACAAAGAAGAAAAAATCCTCTTAGACAAATCCTACACCTAGACCTATTATTCCTCTTATTCTAGCCAATTTTGTTTAGCCAAACATTATCATAAATCCCATACCTCATATGTTTATTCCTAAAAGACAAGTCTTTGTGCCATTCAATGGTGGTAGTCCTCTAAACCCTACCCAATGGGATGATATTCCAATTTCAACTTTGAAGGCTCTTCCTTATTTTATAGGATAAAATCTAGTTACTCCTATAAAACATATTTTAGATGTTTGTAACCTATGTTCAGTGCATCATGTGACTCAGGAAAATGTAGCAATGACGTTGTTAGTAATTTATTTCAAAGGGAAAACACTTCAATGGTACAAAGGATTGGCTTTTGCATCAATCAACAATTGGGATGAATTTGGAGAGGTCTTATGTAAACACTTTGAAGAAAATATTGACCATCTTTCACTCATGGAATAACTTACAACAATCAAGAGATTTAATCATGAATTTATGATAGATTTCAACTACAAGTCCTAGAAAACTTGGGACAAAATTCCTATAATGATCAAGCCTACACCCAACTACATTTTTATATACTATATAAAGGCTCTTAATTTAAATTTATCTATGATAATTCAATTCATGAGAATGAACACTCTACCTAAAACTTTTGAAATGGAAATTAAGGATAAAAATTTCCTTATACAAGTAGGCAAGCTATCTCCAAGGTCATTGATGCCTATTTTTCCAGAGATACATCCTCCTGCTCTAACTATTACTCCAATTTCAAATTCAATAATTTTTTTATCAAACAAAGGGTGATCAAACTAATAAATTAGGAAAGATATATATTCTTTTCAAAGCTTAGAATAACAAGTTGGTTGCAATGGAGAGGCAACAAGTTGCACCATAGAAGCCAACTCAAAATACTAATTAGAACTATTAGTAAAATAGACCGCCCTATTAGTCTAATCAAAAAATACAAGGGTGGAATCCTTAATCAAGGTAATACAATCCTAATTCTCCAAGAAACTATAGAGATATTATGCCAACTTAGAATAATTATTCTCAGGAAGGGTAATTGAACAATTAGTGGAATCCAACAAATTACATGGTGATGGTGCCAATTGGTGAGAGATCACATCAATCTTATATACAGTAGAGTTTAGTTCCTCCTCCACATGAAAATATGTCAAATAAATAATCCTCTCTACTATATGGATACATTCCTTCATTCACTCAATCATAAGCACTAAATCAATAAGGAAGAGATAATGGTAAAGCACCAGCTAATACCACATGCAAGAATTTTCAAGAAGGGGAACATATGTTTGAGCATGTAGTAGATAATATGGGACAAGTTTCACAAAGGACAAATAAACCAATTAAAACTCAAATAAGAGTTAAGAAGAGGATGTTGGAGGACAACTTGAGGTAAACTAAGATTTTTTCATCATATCCATAGGCTAATCAACAACTTACTTCTTCAAATATAGCTGCTAAAGCTATTAAAAATCAACAAATGCCCCAACCTCATGGACAATAGCATAAGTCCCCCTTTATTCTTCATGTTACTCAAATTCCAAAAGATGCTTCTACTTCCAAGGTGCAATCCAAAGGTACTAATCTTCCCTTTAATATTATGGATCATTTGAAGAAGGCTAATGTAACTTTGTCCATGTATGATGCTCTATCTATTCTAGGGGAAAATAAGATTCTCCAGTAAGAGCTCTCCAAACTTTCTCATGTGGAAAAGATAGTTGATAAGGTAAACATTATTTTCATCAATAATAATTAGCATAACCAATCCCTTAGCCAAGTTCCTAATAAAATTCTAAGTAAAAGTAGTTTTAAAATGTTGTTTGTCCTTCTAATGTTGTTAATCCCCCTCCATTTTATCTATTAGTCATCATAGGGGACTATTTAGTACATAATTGCATGATATATTTAGGTGATTTGACCTTAGTGATGCCTAAATCCATAGCAAATAAGCTCAGGATTAAATGTGTGCCTAACAATAAAGGTGATATTCAATTGGATGAATCCCCCACTAAGATAGTAACCATCTTGAAATATCTTTAGATCACATTGGTAGCCTATCCAAATTGTATCATTAATCAAGATGTAATAGTGGTAGACCAACCTCCATATTTTCCCTATGCTTGTCTAGGGACTTTACTAAAAATATTGGAGGATATTTGTCATCTAATTAATCATACATGGTTTTTAAAACTAGATATGGAACCAAAGTTACTATAATATTTGAACCTATCTTTGGGTTCCACCTAGAACACTATATGCCTAATCTTGTAAATAACAACTACGCCAGATCTGAAGAGGTTGAAGAGCTAGCTAAGTCACTAGAAGAAGAAACCCATGATCATCTTGAAGGCATCTTAGATCTATACTTAGATGAATGTTAAATTGATAATAACGGATTTTATCCTTATAGTAACATTTAAGAGATAGACTTAGGAGTGTATTTCATGTATAAGGAAGGTGATACTATACTTTGCTTAACTAACAATGCTCAAGAAGAGGATGGTATATGGACTTTGTTCTTTAATAACTCAAGGTCAAATAATGGAAGTGAAGTGGGAGCCATGTCGATTTCACCCTCAGGTCAAAAGTACCATTTAGTTTCAATACTCCAATTTAGTTTCACCTCAAATACAACTGAATATGTAGCTCTTTTTCATTATTGGCAAGAAGCAAGAAAGAAAGGTGTCAAGTTCCTCCAAGTCAAGGTGGACATTGAAATTGTAGTGAAAAAAGTGAGAGGCCTAAGTGCAGTCAAGAATCACCATTTGAAAGCCTATAATCACAAGTATGGGATGTCATGGAGGATTCATTATCATTTAATATCCATCCCATACCAAGAGAAGTAAACCAAAATATAGATAGGCTTACAGCTATTGATGCCCAATATGATATTTAGAAGAATTCAAAGGCAAAAAAATCCAAGGTAAGATCAAGGTTATATGTAGACCATTTTTACCTAACAATGAGGTGAGTTGGCAAGTCTTTGATAATGATGACCAAATCATATGTTTTCTAATTCAAAAGGTAAAATTTTCCATAAGAATCAAGATAAGTTCTAAAATCAATATGGTGATTAGATAGTACAAATGAAGTCTAATAATCTACATAAAGGTATTATGGCATTAAAAATCATCTTCAATGAAGATGACCAAGTAATAAAATGGAAAGCATACATCTCACCTAAGGAAGAACACTATGAAAAAGATAGAGATCTTTAAGGACAAATTGCTAAAGATAGGAAAGGTCAATACAGCATAGGAAAGAGCTACATTTGTTGCATTATGCCAATAATTTTATGATATATTCACTTGGAAGTACAAATACTTGAAGGGGTTTGACCCCAAACTGGTACAACACACCATTGAATTACAAATCAATGTCAAGCCAGTTAGGTAGAAACAAAGACCTGTTAATCCAAAAGTGGAGGACCTCATGAGAAGAGAACTTTATAAATTGATTGAATCAAAGATAATATTTCCAATTAAGCATTCCTCATGGGTGTAAAACTTTGTGTCAGTGATAAAAAAATGATGGACAGATTCATTTATGTTTTGATTTCAAGGACCTCAATAAGGTGTCCCTAAAGGACCATTACCTACTACCCTCCACGGATAAAATTATGTAGAAGGTGGTAGATTCTCATAGGTTCTCATTGCTTGATGGCTATTTTGGCTATAATCAAATCATCGTCAAAGAAGATGATAGGCATAAGACTACCTTTACTATAAAATGGGGAACCTATGCATATGTTAGAATTCCCTTTGGACTCTCTCATGATGGATCCACCTTCCAAAGAGTAATGGATGTTTATTTTCATGGTCTTTTAAATGATATGGTTTTAGTTTATCTTGATGATATAATAATATTTTCAAAGAATCATAATGATCATCTAACACACTTGAGAGCTATTTTTGATAAATGAAAATAATTTGGATTTTCTTTGAATTTGAAGAAATGCATTTTTTTAGTGCATGAAGGAAGACTTCTTGGGCATGTGGTGTCCAAAACTAGTCTTTCCATTGATCTAGAGAAGATAGAATCAATTTTTGCTCTATCATTGTCTAAACACAAGAAAATATTGCAAAGATTCTTGGGAAAGATCAATTTCATCAAGAGGTTCATTATAGGCTTTGCAGAGTTGGTCAAGCCCCTCACTAATATGTTGATAAAAGGTAAAGAGTTTACATTGACAAGATAACTTAAGAGAAGATTTGAGGCCATTAAGCATGCCATATCTCATGCCCCCAAACTTCTAAATCCACATTTCAATAAGGAATTATATTTGTATGCCTTCTTTACATTAGATGTAATTTCAACCATGCTTATGTATCAGAATGATGAAGGTATGGATCAACCTATTGATTTATTCAGTCAATCTTTGGAAGGTTATGAGAAAAGATATAGCTTTGTTGAAAAACATGTACTTTGTATAAACATGTAAAACTAGCCACCAATGGCTTTGCATCAAACTATTAGACAAATTCTTACCAATCATCAAACACTTAACCTAATAATTTCTATTAGTCTCAAATTTGGCTTCATAAACTTGAATTAAACCAATTTGGCCTATTAAATCAATTAAACAAGGCAAATCAAATAAATAACCAAATGCCTAAAAATAATTAATTAACTTGCACACCCTAATAAAAAACAATTAGCAAGTTAAATCAATTTCAAATATTAATTGAATTCACCCATGAGATAATAAATAAATTAAATCAATTACTAAAAAGAAAATTCAAGAGAATCTTAGAACATCCTAGAACACACTCATTACCTTTGTGAGTTGTCATTTTTAGAAAATATTTAAAGAATATCTTAGGAATATGCCAAACTCAACCATGGTCATATTTAAACAATTAAAGGGATTTGAAAGCCTATTAAAGCAATCCTAGAGCTCTTCATTTAGGTATATCAATAAAATTAGAGTTATAATGTAATAATAGACTCATGAAGCTAAAAGCCTAGTGTTATAATGCCAAAATTGAGCCAAAGACATTAATCAAGCCAAGCATTCAATAATGGTGTATAGAGTAGATGATGTTAGCCATATGTCATTGATAAAGACTTCTTATGCATAGATCAAGAAAGATAGCTTAATTACCATTTGGATCTATCAAGGATTTTGTAAGGAATTTGTGTTTTTATGTTTATATTTCTCATTTTCCTCCATGTTTTATTGAGTTCTCATTTGGTTTATTCATTATGATCCCCCCATGATCAGGCCTAATAATGTTAGATTGTTAGTGACTTCATTTTTCATTATTTTATAGACTAACTCTATACTAACCTCCAACTTTGAGTTAAATTCATATATCACAAATGGCATGCCTGGTGGGACATGATTATGCACCCCACATCTTTGAATAAAAATGGTTGTCAAAATAGCTCTTATTTTTAATCTGTTCACTATTTTTATCTACATTTTTTATAGGTTGTTCTTACTGGCTTCATATTAATTTTTTAAAAATTTAATTAAAATCTAATTTGTATTTTATAAGTTATGACTCTTTTAGTGACTATCACTTTTTATTTCTAATTTTATGGTAAAAATATCTAGTATAGAGATAATAACTTTTTTATTCACTATGTAATTCTAAATGTGCGCTACATACTTATTAAAAACCTATAAAAATTTTATGATAAATGGATGTATATTTTAAAAGTTCTAGTTAAAATACTAACTGTATATTTTTATGTTTTATGTGTTCAATTTTATGTGTTTTAACCTTTTAACTTGTTGTTCGCATGTTTCATAGGTTTACTTTTTTTATTTATTTATTTCTTTGAGATGTATTGAGATTTTTTGTAACCTTTGCCTAACCTAACACATTTTATTTCTTGAGGTTTTGCCTTTCAGTCAGTATATTTTACCCTTTAAAGTTGCTTGTCTCATTTGATAAATAAGCTTCAAGGCTAAATAAAGTGCTGACCTTTTTTTTACATGGCTCATTTGAAAAATCCTCAAAAAAATCTTAATTATTCCTTTCACACTTCTTTTGGGATGTTTTAAAATGAACTAGGCATTTCACTTTGGGTTTAAAAATAAAGTTTTGCATGTTTGTGTTAAATGTTTTGATTTTTCTTTCAAAGTTCACAAATTAAAGATAAGGGGCTAAAGAACATCACCACACATTTTGTTTAGTGCTTTAAAATTGAAAACACTTAAATTTTATTTTATTTTTGCAAAAAAATTATCATTATTTACCTAGATTATTTTTTTTTGAGAAAATAGGGAGTTGTGTGTGAATGCTCTCCCATCCGTCCACTTTAGAGAACTTTGGGATCAAAAGTGCCAACTTCATTGCAAAGTGACTTAGTCTAAAGGCATTAAAATAGAATTTTTTAGGGTTATCCCCAAGACTTGCATGGCTTTGGTAATCTAGAAAAAAAATTAAATATCTTTTACTTGGTCTTTTACTTTCATTTCATCTTGGCTTGTGAGGAGGAATTCATTACCTCCCATGAGTTTTTTAGGGAAGCTTTGACCTAGGGTTTTATCTCTCAGCATCATCTTCAACCCCTATCCATAGGGTGTTATATAAATTAGGATCACCCCACTAGGATTAAAGGTTTGAGTGGTTAAACCTTATCTTATCATTGAGGCTAAGCTTAAAAAGTTTTAGCATGTTGGGCATCTCACTACACTAATCGAGCAATGAATGTAGTGGTTATAAAAAGAGCGAGACCTTTTTAAAAAAAGCCATATAACATGGACCTAAATGACATGAGCTTATTTTTTCACATTGGATGTCAAATTCTTTTGTAATTAATCTATCTCAAATGTTAAAAAAATAATTAGTTTAGTCAACCGCACATTGCCATACCCTTGCTAGGATTTGGACAATTATACTTAATGTATTTTGGTCATTTTTGCTTGGTGTGTTAGACTAAAACTTTTATTGTTCAAACCATGTCATTTGATGAGTCATGAGTCCAGACCACTCTACTATTTGAGAAGGTTTTATGCCATCCATATGACATTTTGATTTAACTTAGCAAAGATTTCCTTTTTTGTGTCAAAATATTGGGAGTGTCACTTGATTGAGGAGGGCACCATTACACTACCCAAATAATTTCAAATCTTATGCCTTTGATGTCTTAAAACATAAACCATTTGTCACATCATCTTTCTAGAGTGATAATGTTGTTATGCTACCCAATTTGTTTTAAAATGCTTGTCTTATCTTGCATATAAACTATCATTATTTTAACCAATCATTTGAGCCTCATTGGATCTTTATCTAAGCCTAGTCACATAATTCAATATTTTCTATCTTATTTATCATTAGATCCTAGTTTACCTAAGTTGAGTCCTTGATTAACTATTACAAGTTTAAATTGAAATATTGGTTGATTTTGGTTTAAACCTCAATTCATGGGGTTGATACCCAGATCTTCCTCTTTTAGATTATGTAACTTGGGTTAATTCATCACTCAAATTAAAAAAATTATATTTTTTGTGATTTCATTTTTTTCAAATTAGTTTATCTTCAAACATCTCTTGTTTATCATCTTATACCAATCAAATCATGTTTTATGCCTAGATTCATGTACCTTGTATATGTTAAACTATTCCATGTTTTTTGGATTAATCAATCATCCATTTTAAGTCGAGATTTTATTGTCATTTGGCCATTAGTCCTCACATATCCTATTTAAGCCTATCTTTTGACTTTGCATTTGGACAAAAGACCTAGCAACTTTTCCCTTTAGTAGCTTAGAGCTATTTGAAACATGTTTTGACATCACAGTTTGGTAGTTTGATTCTTAGGTCATTTTGTTTGAACATTACATGTATCAAACACTTAGCATTTACCGTTTGATTCTACACTATTTTTATCAAGTTTTTTCATAGACTTTTTGGAGATTCAACTCCACCTTTGACCAAGATAGATCACGTTTGAACCCTTTTTCATCCAAAAGGCATAAAATTTCTAGAATTTATATAACCATAATCCCTTCTCTTGTTGTGAAACATTTGTCATTATTTAAACATGGCTCACTATACACATAGTGGAACTATGTACAATTTAGGATATAGAAATCCTTTCACACAAGCGGATTTTGTGTAAAACCCTACTAAAGACAATGCCATTTGGGAAATAGATTCTTATCCACCCCAAAACATTTAACTATGGGGATAAATTCAATATCTTTTGGCCAATTATTTGGTTAGTACACCTCCATATATGAAGCAAGATTAAGAGATAATGACCCAATACTTATGTAACATACCATCATTTTTATAAAGTACTCAATAACAACTTTATCACATCACAATGCCATCAATATATGATCATAATATAACTATAGACGTAAGTATGAAAATTTAATAAATCTAAAAAGAGGGCCTTCCAACATGTTTTACAATCAAACTCATAAACAGTTCTTTTTTAGAAATCCTAATGCCATTATACCAATACCTTATCAAAAACCCCATGTGTTTATCCCATAAAGAGGTCCCATGGATGAACACTTCGATAAAATACATCAAACATACTAGACATATCTCAATTTAGCATGTAACTTCACTAATATGGCCTTATCAAATGCACCTTTTATTAATGTAGCTCCTCAAATAGGAGTTTTAATAGACTTGATAGGTCAAGAAAATTAAGTTTTAAACCCATTTATGAAAAACACTTTAGTAGAAACCATGTTCAATACACTGATTATAGAGGAAATATCTCTGGCTTCTATGTAGGATACTGAGAAAAACATAGGGGATAATGCGTAAGCAATGTCCAATTTAAACTAAAGTGGTGTTGGTATATAAAAAATCAATCAACTACAAAATGTGCCTTCAAATAGCACTTCGAGTGGTTTTAAAAATCAAGGAGTAGGATCTTCTACATCCCAACCTCAACTAACTAGTTCTAATCCTCAACCAATCACTTCTTCAAGCACATAACCAATAGGATTTAGTAGCCATCCAATAAGTAGTGATACACCACAACAAAATGTGTTGAATCCTAATCCTCCCCAAAATTTGATGATTAGTATTCTATAATAGCAAGCACAATCAAGTATCCCAATACAATATAGTCCAAACACATTACCACCTCAACAGGGGGTAACCAATGTTCCACCTCACTAGGTAACAGTGAACATACCTCTTCCCTCGCAGGCCAATATACCAATCTAGAATAAAATGATGTCTAATCAATAGTGTATTCATATTGGTCATCAATAGGTACTAAATCTCCAACATGCATCCACTTATTAATAGGTATTCATGAAACAAAGAGGTTTCAATGTTCCTAAAGTACTTTCTAGGTAGTAATTACCTTTTGTTTAGAACATACCACAAGTTCAAAGATAAGGTCTTAGATCACAAGTTCCCACTCACTATAAACATTTTAATAGTTGACAACAAGTCCCTGTTCAACCATTATAGGCATAATACAGTTATATCCCTCCATTTTAGCCTCAATATCCACAAAATAAATTATACATATTCAACCCTAACTATAATGTTGCACTACCATAGGTACAATTTCAATAATTACACCCTAATCCACACATGTGCATTTCTGAACCATTCCCTAGCCAATCCAACCTACCCTAGCAAATCCCTCCATCATATTTTGATCTAAGTCATCCACTTGTGAACACCCAACCATTAACCTAGGCTAATATTTTAACAAGTTTCCTTGAGCAAGAATTACAACAAATGAAGGATGTAATTATCTGCATCCAAGCTAGGAAATATGTTAAAAATTTCAAATTATATGATGTGTTTTTATATCCTTTTAACATAGAATATTTACAGATTCCATTCCCTCTAAGATATGAGCCACCCAAGTTTAACAAATATAAGGGGAAAGGTCATCCCAAAGAACATCTGATGGAGTTTTTTGTTTCATGTCAACTAATGGCATATAGTGACATCTATCTCTTGTTGTTTCCAAGGAGTTTAGTTAGACAATCCTTAGAATGGTTTTTTAAACTACCAAAGAACTCAGTTTCTAACTTTGATGATCTATCAAATAAGTTTGTGTAACATTTCTCATACAATCTCGAGCATGAGATTTCATTGGTTGACTTAATGCAAGCAAAGAAAAAACTCGGTGAAAGCTTCACAAGTTATCTATAGTGTTGGAGAGACCTTACAAGCCACTTTACCCATAGTCTAACAGATAAGCAACCAGTATTTGTGCTTACCAAAAATATACATAGTGAAATATCCTACTATTTGGAGTTACAATGTGTGCATATATTCAATGAGATCATCGACAAAAGGTTTAGTAATCAAAAGATACCTTATTAATAAAGGAATCATAAAACTAAACTCAACCAATCAAAATAATGGACAAAACCAAAATTAGACCAATAATCAGTACCAAAATCCAAACCAAGTGAAAGCATCATAAATAGAATAGGCCAATAACAATGATAGGCCAAAACAATTTATCTATATTAAGAATGTTGTCAGGAATAGAGTAATAGAGTCACACTATGTCCAAATGGTGTAAACACCATCTGATCATCTAGTGCCATCTTTCTATCTTACTCCTACCCAATAACCTCTTTAATAGCCATAGTATGCACAACAAACATAACCTAGGCTAGCACAACAAATGTAATAACTGTAGTAGCCTTTGACTTTACAAAACCCACCTCCTCTATAGGGAAACCCACCTACTCATCATTCTTTTACCAAACTTAGAAAACCCATCCAAGTAGTATTTCAAAAGCTCATAGTATCTAACCTAATTAGATACCCTATTCCAAAAGAGCAATATCATGAGGGTACAAACATGCCAGATTGGTACAAGATAGAATAATTCTATGAGTTTCATAGGGTTCAAGGTCATAATTTGTAACATTATGAGAAGAAATTACACATGTCATTCAAAATATGTTGGATAATAGTGAGATTAGATTGGATAATGGAGCTTCCATATTCAATTAGAACCTTCACATCTATCAGAACCCATTTCCTCAACATTAAAATTAGCCTATGCAATAATAACAATAACAAAGGCAAAATTAACAAAACTAATAACATAACTAACAAAGCCAAAATAATGGATAGAACTAAGGCTAGAATAATGGCCATAACTAACAAACCTACTATGTTGTTGTACATGACTATAATTTAGTTGTAGGTCATATCTTAGGAGGTAGTGTTAACACCATTTCCATCAATCCTAGACCAAATTTCAACCAAACAAGACTATTGCTAGTCATCCCAAACCAATCCAATCATTATGGTAACCCTTATTTGACCTAGGACTATACATAAGTGAAGCAACAAGCATGGATTACCATGTTAGGACCTTATACTGATAACTCATCATTTTCTCATGACCACACTCAATTGCATCAATGACTAAGACTTATTTCCCCCCCTCCACCATCGTCGATTAGCAACAATAGTCCTATAGCTAATCTCAATTGTGCAATCATAAATCAGTGGTCTAAAATTACCATACCAATCCCACAACCACCTACCATTTCACCCATCATCCAACCCACTATTTAGCCTTAGAATAAGCCATTTAACATTGTTCAAGAAAAGAAATTTGATATAGTGGAGCAAATGCAAAAAATGCCAGCTCAAATCTCCATTTTAGATTTATTGTGCACATCAACAATCCATAAGAGAATCTTGAATGAATACCTTATCTAATCCACTATTCTGAATGACATATACCCTGACCAATTTCAAGCTTTAGTTAGACACCTAGCTCTATCCCAACAAGTC
Source organism: Torreya grandis (assembly GCA_037957365.1). Lineage (NCBI taxonomy): Eukaryota > Viridiplantae > Streptophyta > Pinopsida > Cupressales > Taxaceae > Torreya > Torreya grandis. The sequence goes on along the minus strand of JARHVA010003157.1, from coordinate 998,219 downwards.
ACATTCAACCAAATTGATATGTCACCTCTTAGCCTACTACATAATAATCCATTATAAATTGAAGTATATATAATGTAGCACAAATTGAAAGAAGTCCTTATAGACAATGGATTAAGTCTAAACATAATGTTTCTCAAGCTCATCAAGCTTATTGGGTACACAATGATAGATCTCCAAGCAGAAGCAATCCCCATCAAAGCATATGATAATCAAGAGCACAAATCATAGGGCACCATTATCTTATCAGTTATCATTGGGCCCTTGACTCATGATACCCTTTTCCATGTGTTGGATCTTCATTTATCATACAATATTATTTTAGGTAGGCCTTTGTTACATGAGATTCATGTAGTCCCATCAACATTGCACCAATGCATCAATCTCTTCCATTCAGGGGTGGAGGTTGACATTCTAGGAGATTTGTAACCATATGAGTATTGTAAACATCTCAAGGCTAAGCTTAAAATTTTAAAACTACCTTTATATCATGAATCCATCTACTAAGTAGGATAAGGGGAAGACAATACTCCTCAAATTGCTAGAGGATAACTATATTGATCCTAATACCCTTTATTTTCTTAGTCACATGCTACCTCCTGAAGTATCCAATCATTTTACCATCTTGGCTAATGGCCCAAGAGATTACTTGACTCATGATACCTTTTATATCATGAAGCTTCTTCAGAACCCAAAAGCCTTTAATAGACCTAAATCTATACCATGCATGCACTAGCAAAGAAAAGGCAAAGGCCATATTCATAATCCAATACCACTAATTTTCATACCATCTTCTGGCCTAGAACAAGATCCTCTCAAAAAAGACAAGTCATAGTTGTATAATGATAAATTGGCTGATTTTTATAATAACCCTAACTATCCTATTCCTAATCATATCATGGAAAATAAAGATAACAAAGGAACGGGCCTCAGTCCAAATCTACAAGGAATGTTGGAACCTATTTCTATGACCAAGTATAAAAGACCCTATATACTTGGATTTAAACCACCTAGGGGTGACCCCATATACCTTACTTATGTTCCATCACCATTGACTAGTGATGAGGATGTCAATAGTGAATTAAAGTTGAATCATAACTAATTTGATGACTTGGCACAAACCAACCTATTTGATAATCAAACCATTTGCACCCTTGACCCAATCATTCGTAACAATCCCCTACCTTTATATTATCCCCAAATAATAGACTAGGAGTAATAAGAGACACACATACCAATTGATGAGTTTCAAAATGATGAAGCATCTATGATTTTCTAGGCCTTAGGGACAATGTTCCATTGGGAGATCATAAATCAAGATTCTCAATCAAATTGGGTTTTGAAGCCTATTTTGGAGAATATATTAACACCCTTAGCCAAAATCAAATAAATAAAACATTGAGGTCTCAAATTGAAAACCTCTTTGAGGCACTTTTTGACCAAGTAAATAGTAAAGATAAAGGCCAGTCTAGTGGTGAAAACTTGTTTCAAGCACCACTAAGCAGGGGTGTTCAACCTTCTTCATGTATAGACCAGGAGACCACCAATGATGAACTTATGTATGAGTCTAAATTTAGTATTAAAGAGAATTAGGATTTTGGGAAAATCTTGTAAGAAACTAACAATGATGAAATTCATTATGGATTTGAGTTTAACCCTGAAGAGCAATGGGGATTTAATCAAATCATTCAATAGTATGCTAATAACGAACATGATAATGGATCCAAATTCAATCTTGAAAGGAAAGAAGTCTTTAATCAAGCCATATAGGAATTTATTATTATCTTTGTCACATGTCTTGATCTCCTATTAGAATATTTTAATTCATCATGTCTTGGAGAGCTTGTCAAAGAACCAGTCTTAATATAGGACTCTAATGTTGCCAATCAATTTAAATCATTACCAACTATCCTTGATGATGTCTTAACTCCTGTAGTCAAAGATAAAATAGATGTTAACTTTAGGTCCCCAGATAAACCAAAGTGGATCAATCTAGGTGCATCCCTTACTGAGAAGGAGTGTGAAGTCCTTACATCCCTTTTGAGGGAATTTGTAGATATATTTACATGGGCATATTTTGATATGCCAGGTTTGGGCCCCACCTTGGTTTTACACCACTTTGTGGTCAATCCTAATGCCAAATTAGTAAAAGAAAATCTAAATAAGATGCATCCTTGCATAGTTGTATTAGTGAGGAAAGAGTTGGAGAAACTCTTATAAGTAAGATGTATTAGACTAATTAACTACTCTGAATGGATTTCCAATGTATTACATGTTAGCAAGAAACTAGAGGGAATCATAATCTATACCAATTTCCACAATATTAACAAATCATGCCATAAGGATGACTTTCCACTACCTAAGATTGATATGATAGGCAAATCCATAGTGGATTATGAGATGCTTTCACTAATAGATGGCTTCTCAAGTTATAATCAAATCAGAATAGCACCAAAAGACAAGCACAAAATAGTGTCCACCACTCCATGGGGAACATTATATTATCAGGTCATGCCATTTGGCCTTAAAATTGTAGGATCCACTTAATAAAGAGCTATGACACTCATATTTCATGATATGATGCATGACACTATCAAATACTATGTCAATGACATACTAAGAAAATCCAAAACCAAGGCCGACCATCGAACAACATTAAGGAGGATATTTAAGAGACTATGAGAATACAAAGTTAGGCTCAACCCCAAAATGTGTGTGTTCAAAGTTACATCAAGTAAATTATTTGGCTTCATCATGTCATGTGGGGGCATTAAATTTGATCTAGCTAAAGTAAGTAGCTCTATATTTTTTAGGGTAATATCTAATCCATGTAATGCTTCATATCTCAATTAGTGAATAATTATCATCCATCTACACACCTACTTAAGCAATGTGTCACATTGCATTAGGATAATGACTATCAAAAGGATTTTTAGTAGCTAAATAACTATCTCATGAATCCCCTAATTCTATTGCCTCCAATGCTAGGGAAACCATTCTTATTATATCTTTCAACTACTGATAATTATCTAGGGGCACTTCTAGCTCAACATGATGACAGTGGAAAAGAGCATGTAGTGTACTATCTAAGCCATACACTAGTTACATATGAGCACAACTATATTCCCATAAAAAAATATTGTCTCACTGTGGTCTTTATAGCTCAAAAACTATGACACTACATATTAAACAATAAGACCATGGTTATTTCCAAATTAGATCTAATTAAGTATCTACTATCAAAAATATCTTTGCAAGGATGTATGGCCAAATGGATCAAGCTACTCAGTGATTTTGAGATAGAGTATGTAAACTTGAAAGCAATCAAGGGGAAAGTTCTCATAGATTATCTTATTGAAGCACCTCTTAAAGACACAAATCCATTAAAATTTTAATTTCCTGATGAATCCATCATGACCATCATTGAAAAACCTATTAAGGTGTAACCCTAGAAGCTATATTTTTATGGATCACTAACTACACATGGATCAAGGTAAGGCCTTTTATTCATAATGCCTCAGGGGGATCTAATCCCTAAGTCATTCAAGAATCAGCTTTCCTTGTATAAATACAATGGCTAAAGATGAAGCACTCATTATAGGGATTCAATAGGTGGTACAATGGAACATATATCATCTAATACTTTATGGTTATTCTCAATTAATCATCAATCAAGTTATAGACCACTTCCAAACTAAAGATGACAAGCTAGTTCCATACAAGGCAATGATCGATACTCTCAAGAAAAAAATTATTGACATTAAATTTAAACATATACCAAGATTGAGCAACAAAATAATAGATTCCATGACTACTATTGGATCATTGATTCATCATGCAAACACAACTAGTGAGTATCGATTTCTTGTATAAAATCTAATAGCACCAGCTCATGAACCTTCAACTATTGTAATAATATGTGATATTTTTAGTCCCAAATCTAGTTGGTACTTTGACTTATATGCCTATTTACATGATAAAATCTTCCTACCATACTTATCCTAGAAATAAACCAGAGCTTTCATCCATAATACCCAATGTTACACCCTATTCAGACCAACCCTTTACCATCATAGTTTTTATGGAACTCTACTTCATTATTTACCTTTGGAAAAATATATACTAGTGTTATGGGAAGTTCACAAAGGATTATGTGGATCCCACACTAGTGGGGTAGTCCTATCCAAAAATTTCTCATATACTGGTAATTATTGGTTGATAATGGATGTAGATGTAGCTACATATGTCAATAAATGTGACAAGTGTCAATGGCATACTCATTTGATTCATATGTTTACCAAGACTTTAAAACCAATGCTAACACCATGGCCATTTTATGCATGGGCCCTTATCCTCATTAGGAAGATAAACCCCACCTCATCGAATAGATATAAACACATTCTCACCACCACTGAATATTTCAACAAGTGGGTTGAAGCTATACCCCTCACTTACATGACTGGAAAGTAAATTTCCAAATTCATCTTTAACCATCTCATTTGACACTATGGTATGCCTTATAACATTATATCTAATAATGGAGGATCATTTAAGAATAAGGATGTCAAAAATCTATGTACTGAATACAAGATCACATAACACTTTTCAATAACATGTTACCCTGAAAGTAATGGCTAGGCTAAACATCAAACAAAACCATTATCAACATTCTAAAAAATATTTTCAATGATTTCGATCATGATTAAAACCTTAAAATATTCCATGCCCTTTATGTATACCATACCAATCATAGTACACCCATAGGAGCCATTCCATACTCACTTGTTTATGAAAATGAAGCCATACTTCCCATTAACGTCAAGTTGCCTTCATTATGAATATCTTTCAAGCATGTTCTTGATGAAAATGACTCTTTATTATCTCACCTAAAATATCTAGATTTACTTAATGAGAAGTGCATAGATTTGTGAAAAAATTAAGACCGACTTCGGGGTCAATACAATTAACATGTAAAACATAGAACATTTGAACTTAGTGATCTTGTCCTAAAAGAGAACCAAAAGAAAACCATGGCTAAAAAGAATCATTAAGGAAAGTTCAAACCCAAATAGATGGGTCCTTTCATCATTATTATAGACTATGGTGTTGGAGCATATAGGCTCACCACACTAGATAGCAATGAACTTGATGAGTTGATGAACATTATTCACCTCAATCAGCACTATGCTTGAGTAACTTGATGTATTATCTATAAGGAACATTTCAAGTTGCACCATATTACCAATATTATTCTTTGTACCAATATCAAACTGTTTATTCTACCATCCTCTCATTTTGACATTCTAGCTAGAATGTCCAACCATTTCATTCCTAATTGACCAAACATGTTGTGAATCCTATCAACCTAGCCCATTTGACCTTGGTTCATCCATTAGTTTCAAATTTTCAAGATATAGAATCAGATCAGTTTCAATAGCTATTTTAAGCATTTTAGATAGACGAAGTATTTTAGAGTAGTATGATAGAAGTTTTAGCTATTACAACCTTCATTTCTTATTCCTTTCTTCTCAAGATTGTTTATATGAACCTAATTATATTGCTTGATGGGGAAAATCAGTGTTCACTAGTCTTGATACTAACTATATCACTTGCTGGTGAAAATTAGTATTATTGATCTATCAGTTGTATCCTAGTTATAACTACATATAGGTAAACTAGAGGCACCATTTGTTTATTGTGCCTTGACATATCACCTAGCTATTATCATGTTGTATTATGCCATCATACTAACTATGCCTATTTTGTTTGAATTGGCTAGTACACTAGTCAAATTCCTCCACTATGAGGTGAACTTATATAAACTAAAGGCATTTTAGGACTAATGTGTCATGTTTGATTCATGTTGAGTTCAAATCAGTCCCCCTTTAGCCACACTCTCACCATTTTATGAGCAACCCTAGCCACGCTCTCATCATTTTACAAGCATCATTTCAAGTTATAACACTCTCATTGTTTTATGATATTGGATAATTTTAGTGTCTCATCGTTCTCAATTGAGTTTAGATACTTCAAAATTTCCAAAACCTTTTAAAAATCATTTAGAAAAAACAAAAAACATTGACCACTTCTTTGCCTTAAGGATTTTGGGAACCCTCACTAAGTCACAAATGAATCACTTGTTCCTTAGTTTTCCCATACTTTTTAGCCTTTTATCCTATGCTCTTGAAATTTTGAAATTTTATCCCCAATTTTATATCACATCCATCATGTTTTCATCTTATCATCATTTTCTTCCAATTTTTGGGGAGAACTACATTCAGCTTGAAGTTTCATTGGATCATCATATCCATGGAACTATGTAGGCAGTGTCCACTTGTCTAGTGCATATGAAGACAACTCATCCACCCCATTATTTTTATTCTATTCCCCTATCTTGTTTGTTTTTTTAGTTATCACTTAGTTTATACTGCTAATGTTCATCATGTTGTTTATACTAACATAGGGATTAACACTTGTTTGTTTCTTTGTTTGTCTTATTTATTTCTTTGTTTGTATTGCTTGTTTATTTTTTTGTTTTTTATGTTATTTTTTATTTTCTGTCATCACTGTGGCCTTGATTATTAATATATGTGTTCATTAGGTAATTCCTTGCACATTATTCTTGAATCTATCCATATTCAAATGTCTACATTGTCATCACGGGTTTTATCATCAATGAAATTATTTTCCATTGAGTATCAGATATCTAGATTTAGTCTTTATGCATATTTTATCCAAACCCCCATGGTGTTCTATCATGAGGCCTACCATCAAATGCTATAGGAAAAATCATCTTTGAGAGGTCTACAACATCAATGTAACATCACCATCTCCTCGACAATGAAATTAACAATGATCTTAATCATATCCCAATCATATCCCAAATAGAGTAATTAAGTAATGAAAGACTTTCAACCTTTATTATTTTTGATGAGAATCTCCCTACTAGAAGGTTTTCCCAATTCATCTTTATCCTCTATATCAAGTCATCAATCATCAGCCATCAATCATGATTTTCATAATTGGGGTATATTACATCAACAATGTCCACCATCCCATATGCATTCTCAATGATTATTCACCTATTGGGGTAAATCATTATGTTATCACCAATTTTCCTTTATTGTTTATCTATCCTAACTAGGGTAGCTCCATCTTCTTAATGATTATATCACCTGCTAGGGTAAATCATTGTGTTTTATATCATGTTGCCACTATTAGGGTACAATGCTTATAACCACCTTTGGAAAAACCATTGTACACCATCCCACTTGAATTTATAAGTGATTTTACCCAAATTTGGGTGAATCTTTATGTTTTCCCCCCACCATATTCATTTTTTTGGTCCCCTCATTTTTCTTCTTTCTTTTTAAGGACCATTTGTCGACCCACTTGCCAACTGCTCTCTTGAGGGGGTATCTATAGTTCCATCATTACCATTGCAGTAATAATCATAAAGAAACATTTTAATTCTTTAAAAATATGTTACTATTCTTACATCTTACAACATCATCCCAAATAGGGGCAAACTATAGACATGTAAAACTAGCCACCAATGGCTTTGTAGCAGACTATTATACCAATTCTTACCAATCATCAAAAATTTAACTAAAGAATTTCTATTAGTCTTAAATTTAGATTCATAACCTTGAATTAAATCAATTTAGCCTGTTAAATCAATTAAACAAGGTAAATACACACATTGAATTAATCAAAATCAAACAAATGACCAAATGCCTAAAAATAATTAATTAACTTGCACACCCTAATCAAAATCAATTATCAAGTTAAATAAATTTCAAATCCTAATTGAGTTCTGCCATGAGATAATAAATCAATTAAATAAATTACTAAAAAGTAAATTCAAGAGCATCTTAGAACATCCTAGAACACACTCATTACCTTTATGAGTTATCACTTTTCGAAAATATATAAAAGAATATCCTAGGAATATGTCAAACTCAACCATGGTTAGATTTAACCCATTCCAAGGGATTTTAAAGCCTATAAAATTAATATTATAGATCTTAATTTAGGGATCTCAATCAAAGTAGATTTATAATGCAAGAATATTCATGAAGCTAAAATCCTAGTGTTATAATGCCAAAATTGAACCAAATCCATCAATCAAGTCAAGCATTCAAAAATGGTGCATAGAGGAGATAATTTTAGCCATTGTAATTAATGAAGACTTCTTATGCATAAACTAATCAAGCCAACTAAATTACCATTTGGAGATATCAAGGATTTGGTAAGGAATTTATGTTTTTATGTTAATATTTCTCATTTATTTCCATGTTTTTTTTAGTTCTCATTTGGTTTATTCATTATGCTCCCCCTTTGATTAGTCCTAAAAGATGTTAGATTATTAGTGAGTTCATTTTTCATTATTTTTGAGACTAAATTAATATTAACCTCATCCTTTGAGTTAGATTCCTAGATCAGACTTTCTATTATAATAAGTTTGAATAAATTCAGACATCTAGTTTCAAACAATAATATTATACTAATGGTAGCTCATCCAAGTGTGAAGGATTTCATCCTCAATAGAGATTTAAATGAAAAGAGAGATAGATGGGTCACTAAGTGCATGAATTATGATATTGAATTCAAGGTCACAAATCTAGTCTAATGTAAAATATTGTGTGAACATCTTGTAGAAGATGTGAGAGAAGAAAAAGAGACAATTTTTGTAATTCAAGACACTCAACATGGACCTAAAAATACTCCTCCTACATGTCGGACATAGAATATTGATAGATTTATTCAAATAAGAGAGTGTCCAATGGGTTTGAATGCATCACAAAGAAGACACTTTAGGTTTCAATTAATATCATACATTCTAATTGATGGAATGTTGTTCAAAAAAGACATTGGAGCTATGCTTTTAAGATATGTTGAAACTAGCCAATTTGATAAACTTCTCAAGCAATTTCATAATAGTCCTTCTAGAGGAAATTTTATAAGCAAGACCACAGCTGAAAAAATCATTAGATATGGTTTATTTTGGCCCAATTTATTTAGAGATGCACATGTATGGGTTAGAAAGTGTACAAAGTGTGTAATGTTTGCAGGGAAACAGGGACTAGTAGCTATACCACTAAAGCTTATTCATGCTAAATAGCCTTTCATCCAATGTGGTTTAGAATTAATTGGCATGATTCATCCTCCATTAATCACTAGTCATAATTAGGTCTTGACAGCTATAGATTACTTCACCAAGTGGGTGGAAAGAGTTCCCTTTAAGGAAGCTAATGGGAACTTTGTGCTTGAGTTCTATGAGAGTCTAGTCACCCATTTTAGAGCATCTTCCACTATAATATTAGATAATTATTTGGCATTTAGAAGTACAAAGGTATGTGAATGAGTTCTTGAGTAAGGTATTTATCTGACATCTTCATCAAATTACTATCCATAGGGTAATGGACTAGTTGAGTCCACTCATAAGAACCTGATTTGGATCATCAAGGGAACAATGGAAGATAATTAGAGATATTTTCATACAAAGTTGTAGACTACCTTATGGGTTGATATAATCACCCCCAAGAAAGTGACTAGTCATTCACCCTATCTCTTAGTCTATGGAAGAGAATCAAGGCTACCAATTTCATTGGAGCTTCCATCTTTGGAGATTGCATACCAACTAGAACTTCTAGAAAGTGATGTAATGGAGGTTAGGATGAATGAACTGAGAGAATTTTAAGAAATAAAATATGATGCCATACATACCATGTGGTCCAAATAGAACCAAGTGAATAATGCATTTGACAAAAAATCTTACTTAAGGACATTTCAACAAGTTGGTATAGTCCATGAATGAGATGAGGACTGTGCAAAAGTAGGAAAGGATTCTAAGTTTGATAGCCTTTATAATGGACCCTATATCATCACAAGTTTCAAAGAGAATAATGCCTCTGAGATTGTCAAATTGAATGGAAATATCCCTCCCATCGCTATCAACTTGAGGTATCTCAAGTTTTGCTACTAGTTTTATATCTTGCCCTTTGTACATAAGTAGATAGGTCTATCTTTCCTTTAAGTGCTCTTGCACATTATTTTGTTTAGTTTTTTTATTATTGCTTGTTCTATTTTATTGATTTATTTTTATTCTGCCCCCATTAATCCAAAAGTGTTCATAGAATTCAATTAGAGTCTTTTTGTAAGTAACATTTATTTTTTTTAGTCATCTTGAGCAAGCTTTATCAAAATTTAGGTCCCATGACTAGCAAGTTGGTTAAGCTAGGTGAGCCACTAGAAGTGTTGGCCATTTTTGTCCCACATATGAATATTTTGCAAAGAGGAGGGTCCAAGCATATTTTTCATGGTGTCCAAGTATTTATAAGCATGAACTTAGTTGTACAAATCTAAAAAATTCATCATCACCTTGAAATAATGATCAAAGGATGAATTATGTAGGTTTAAGGACCAGACCATCACCAGGATGTCTTCTAGAAATAAATGGACTAGCTCATTTGTGTAATTTTTATCTTCACTTATAAATCCCTTGTGATAAATATAATTATAGTTTCATAAATTCCTTTGTGCCAAAAACATATCCTACAAGTTTCAAGTCTGCACAAGCTTCTTAGCTTAAGTTATGGAGTTCTAAAGTTAGTCATGTAGAGCAAGACAATCATGCAAGTGTCAAATTTAGGCCTTGATGAATACCCATTGATATTCAAATGATCAATTTTAGTCATGTAGATGTCATGCAAATACACATAGACCAACTTATTTGAGTATTTTTTATCTCCACTTAGAAATCTCCCAAAGCTAGTGGATCAAGTGGATAATAACCTTTTGACCTTAGGAACATTTCTAGCAAATTTGGTCCCTCAATGATTTTTTCAATTCAAGATATAAATCTTCAAATTTGGTCAAATAATAGGATACGTTCATGCAAATATCAACTTTAATCCATTACAAAAATCTATTGGAGCTTAAATTTGATGGTTTATGGGACCTTAAAATGTGAACATTAAATGATGGTTGCATAGACAATAAATTTAAGACCTGATAAATATCCATTTATTTTCAAACCAAAACAAATATAATGGTCTACATTGCATTATACATCTTGATCCAACAATGCAAGATGAGTCAAACAATCAAAGAACTTGAGAGATTGGCACATGGTGTAAGCATGTGAGATGACAAACTAATAGTAGGATCTTGAAATCAATCATGGGGCTACCACATGGCATAAGCTTGGATAGAGTTGACAAGTCAAGGGAAAGACCAAGGACTCATGGTCATTTGTACTGATATGGGTCAATATGTCAACAAGTTGAGTCAAATATTGATAGCCAATAGAAGCCTAGGACTTTCAATGGAAGTTGAGAAACCATTTTTTATGGAAGAAAATAGGTCTTGCATGATCATCATATCACCATTGAAGCTTGATTGAATGCCATAAAAAAGGAACAGTGACGTAGTTAGGCATAGAGAACATAAAGAGGCCATCATTAAGGTTAAATATAGACCTCTGCTCAAGGGTTTATGTCATAAAGGGATCTTTCTATGACTATGTTCACCATTTTTAAAAGGAGGAGCTAGATTTTCAAAAGATGCCACAAAGGTATACATGTATCCCCCAATGGTTTCATATCCAAGACCAACTACATGAAAAGGACCCCTTCTCTTCATTGTGCATGCCATGGCAAACTAGTTAGGAATAATTAAGAATAAGATAAGATCTTAACAGACTATCCTAGTTATTATAGCTACATTGATGGTTGAACCTAGCTCAAAACAACTTGACTTCACCATTACAACAAGAAGGAACATTAGTGTAACTATGCAAATAGTTGAAGTAGCTTGAATCAATTAAAAGGGTTTAAATGAGCATAATTTATGGAGGCGATTGTAAAAGAATTTGAAATGGAGTTGACCTCATTTTGTTCCCTTTTTGAGTACCAAAAATCTCTCTCTCTCTCTCTCTCTCTTGCTTCCTTTCTTATATAAATGTATCCTTCAATATTTTGATGGTCATCTCACAGGCTAGTACGACTAGACTCTACCAAAAATGTATTATGCACCTCTTGAAGTAATAAATAGAGCATTTTATAGTTATTTGCTAATTTGTATTTAGTGTTTTTATGTTTGTTTGATATGCAAAATAGGTTCTTGTCTTCCCTTTGTAGGTCCAAGCTCAACCTAAGTACTAGAAAATTTATTTTCAAGTCATATAATGTGTCTTAGCATTGATCTCTCAAGGATATAGTGGACAACAAAATTTATGTCTTCAACAAAACCTCATTTTCATTGCTACCTAGTCTAAGTACATCAAACTAACCTCTATATTAAATATTATTCCATAAAAAATATAGTAATCATTACATTAGCTTCTTTCATATTCCATTAGTGTGTTAAAGAGTTTTATCTTAAGAGTGAATCTAATAAATTCATTGTACATCATCACATATTAGAATGGTTCTCATTCACCCCAACTCATTTAGGTCTAAGAAAGAATGGTCCAAACTATCCTATCTAAGGAACTAGCCTCATTAAAAACCCTAGAGGTTTGGTCTAAATATAGGCATCACACAACCTTAGATCATTCCCATGTTAGTTTAGGTATGGGTTAGACTTGAGCAAATCTAACCTCTATTGGGTGTTATCTAGATAGCTAACACTTCTTTGAGTGTTTTTTCATGTTATTGTCTTGATTTTTCAAGAATTTGAATATGCACCTTTGTTTATCACCCCCATGCTTATGTATGATTTCATTGACATTAACATATGTCATTAATTTTTGTATGTACATTTGAATATGTCATTATTATTTTTATGGGAATTTGACTAAGCCATGTCCCTTCTATTGTGTAGTATTTTAACATGCTTCTTGTTTGCGGTCTCCTTAGACCATTTTCTTTTGACTTAATTTTGAGTGATCTTATGTATGTGGTTTTTTTCTTGTTGAGCTTATATTATTACTATCTAGATATTTTCATGATCATTATCATGCATTTTAAGCCTTTAAGTGATCACATTAGTATTATGTGTTTCAATTATATATCTACATAGACATGTTCATTCTATATGGTATAGTGTTTCATTCATATATTATGAAATTGTCTTATCCTTTGAGGTGAGGTAACTACTAGTTCCTATGTTTCCCTCACCTCAAATGAGGGGCATATTAGTGGGGGCATGCTATAGATTCATGTTATCCATATTTTACATAGTTTTGGATTCAGTGGGTGCATGCTTTGGAAGCATATCCTCCACACTCATTCAATATAGGGTACCTATATTATTTTTTTAGATTTAGTAGGGGTTTATTAAATGGGCACGGTTTCCATAATTCATAGTTATTAGATTCAGTGGGGGCATGCTTTGGAATCATTTTCTCCACACCTATTTAATATTCAACATATTCATACTACAGTGGGGGTATGTTTTAGTAAAATGTTCTCCACATCAGTACTTATATTAGTTTTTAGATTTCTCCATAAATAGTGGGGCATGATTTGGAAGCATGTTCTCCACATGTAGTTTTCTAAATTTGATTAAGCATATAACTATATGATTCAAATTCACATTTATGTTAGAATTATATACATTGGTGCTATTATTATACATAGTTTTAGCATGATACATATCTAAAGTGCATATAGTATGAAATTTGTGCCTAATATTACAAAATCAAAAATAATTTTAGATTCCAAAAACCCTTTTATGGACTTTTACCACATCATGGAATTTTTTTGTATTAATACTCCACAAAATTTTAAAAAATTTATTGATCCAATCTACTACAATATTTGGTTCAATTTTTGGTATGGTTGAGATGATAAAATCATTCTTACCAAGTTTTAGGATAGACTTGATTATATCATCAAAGCTCACTAGGTTATAAATATCATTGGATTGCATGGTTGAGCTAATCTCAACTAATAGGTGGTATCTCACCTTTTTTCCAAGGTTGGACTCTCTCTCTCTCTCTCTCTCTCTCTCTCTCTCTCTCTCTCTCTCTCTCTCTCTCTCTCTCTCTCTCTCTGTGGATATATACATTTTACAAATTTATCTATAATTGTCTTAATCTTAGTTTTAGATCCCTATAATGATACATCTTTTTCAAATCAACTGTAGAATAGGAAAGGTGATTACATCAACACATAGGAGTACTCCTAAACATTTCTCTTTCAATTTTAATACTTTCAAAGTATAGACTATATGCATTGATTATACACTATAACATGCTCTTGGTTTTAGGCCATTTCATAGTAAATCACTCAAGTTGGGCACATGCAAAGACAAGGTGTGCATACACACCCAAAGATGCATTCCTTTCCTTTAAACTAAAAATTTCATTACTAGATTAAAGGGGGGAAATGTAGACATTATTTTATGATTATATAACACCTCAGTCTTGTACACTTGGAAAACTTAGACCTTGGTTGTTCTTCTCAGTTCTAAACCTTTCCTACTTCTATAAATTTCACATCTACTCTATCTTGTGACCCTTGACCTATCTCTTAGTCTAACCAGTCTTATGTTGATGACATAGACTTTCTCTCTTTCTTAGAATGCTTAAAATGTACTTAAGTTCCACCTTTGCAAGTTTTAAGCCTATATATGTTTCATTACTCCCTAGACACTAACATCCAAGACAAACACTAGTGTCGACTTTAGTGTCCTGACCTAATGTAAGTATTCAATTCCCTGAAGTCATATATTTAAAAAATGAAATGTATCCTAATGGTCTAACTAAGTTCTTCAATGTTTTTTTTTACTCCAAAGGGATTGATATAAATACAATATCAACCCTCATTCATTCCTCACCTAGAAACATGGGAATAATATCAAATATTATTACCAAAGAGCATTCAAAAAGAATTCAATTGAATAAATCTTCAATATATCCATATCATTCATAGGTACAACACATATATGGGTCTGAGTACTAAAGGATCAGCCCAAGAGCCCAATTTTCTAAGTTACAAGCTAGGTCAATGTTGTACTTGCTTTGTATGTATTGAATGATTCATACACAAGCCAACACATAGAGGAGAACTATAGTAGTTTGAGGCCCTTTTCAAAGTATTTTATATGTAGGTAGTGTTCATTGACATATGGGTATTTGGGGTCAGCTCAGCACTATGTGCCGACTAACCCATTTTTCTAAAGGTCAAAATGAAGATGGATAACTAGGGTTTTACCATTTCACAAGGAATGATAATCCATGACCTAGATCTAAATGCACCAGAGTTAAGGTAGAGATAAACCACGAAGCATGCATGTTGTCACATATATTTTCATGAGGTAGTGCATATAAGACACTTCCATATAACCTATATAGTAGCATCGACACAACCATCCCTAGATGACTTTAATGTCTTGAGATCTAGAAGCATGAGATCTAGAATCTAACAACTATTCCAAAACTATCTTCTAGACTTATTCCTACCTATTCTATATCCAACATTGTGTCAGCATCAAAATTAGTTAAGTATATTACTTCCTTGTCATTTCCATAGCATATTTATCATTTCCATATTTAGACTATCTCAGTTTTATGAATTCATCATATATTTATATCTGAGTTTAGCATCTAATTGGCTTCTTATAGATCTGATTATCACCATTGTGTCATTTCATTTTTATATACCCCTTTAATCAAATTTAGGGCTAAAAATAAGATCACATATATCATTTTAGGGTTAAACACTTATCTACCTACTATATAACTATATATTAAACATAAGTTATGAATAAATTTAGTACCTTCATAAAGACTTATTTTTAATTTGTTGAAACTTCATGAAATAATGAAAACAATATCACTTATCCCATTAATTTCCATGATTTGGATTTGGAAAACATTAAATGACATAATTTGTTTTTGATTTGATATGATTATCATATTTATATTTAATGAAATGTTTAATTATCCAATTAAATTAGAGGGATCTCAGGAAAAATATTCACATAAATATTACATCCATATGTACTACACTTGAAGCCTCAAGATAAATTATTTTCAATAAATTTAAAAGTCTTTGTAATTTTTAAATATTTATGACAAAAATATTTTCCTAAATTATAGGAATAAAGGATTAATATTTAAATGGGACAAATAAATATTCAAAGTATTAGGAAAAGTGAAAATTATATTATAATTGCTAGCTTAAATATTAATAAGTTTTTTATTATTTATAATTTTATTAAAAAGATTTATTATACTAATCTAATTGGATCACTACCTTTAATCCCCATAGAGATGATTTTTTTCATCATAGTCCAAATATTCTAAAAACATATATTGATGATCTCTTTAATATAATGGCTTCTCATAGATTTTCACCTAAATAAGCATCTCATATCATATATACCATATTAAAATCATGAAACCAACATGATCAATATAATTATATAATGGTTGGTGTAGACACCCATTTTGGTACAAGTACACATATTACTGGTCTTATTATATTTATATATCTATTTACTAAGAATTAGACATCTAGTGACACATTACTTTTTACTTTCTAAATCATCCTCAGTCGGCATGAGGCTTTCTAAGTCCTATAGAAGAGTTTCTCACCTGCACTCTTCTAAGTACTTCAAAGTAATATGAGTAAAGGTATCCCCTAGCTACACAAGCACCTAAGACAGTCAAGTATAGGTAAATATAGAAACAAAGTAATGGTTCACACCCAATATAAAGTCTTCGATATGTTCCCTAGTATAGGATACTTCATCACACACTCTAGAAAGCACATAGGTTTGAAGACATGACCCCCCAGGTTATGAAAGATTAATTAAAGGAAAAGCACATGAAGTGGTTATAATTCATGAAGAATGTGATGAATACCTTCAGCCTTCATGTATAATATTATTAAAACATATCCCTGAGCCTATCTAATAAAGTCCCATGCCAGCACATAGGATCTTACATCTGCACCTCATCTATGCACTGAAGCATAATAAAAAAAAAACCATGCACTACATTTTTTGAGAGATTCTCATTCATGCCTTGGCATGAGAGTAATTCCAAACCAAGGGTACATGCATGTTTTGATGATGAGGAAAGGTAAAAAAGGAACCTATGCCATAATTGACAAGTGGTGGCATGATATAGAGAGGTAGTTGAAGGCAATTAAGAAGAACCTAAGGCATTATCAAAATAAGTAGATGCATAAGCAGTTGCTGGACATCAAGACATGAGTGCACACCATGCTTTCACATTGTTAATGAAATCTTCCATTCTTCTATGCACATGTGCACCCTAATAGAATCCTACCACCAACTTTGGATCTGATCCATCAGATAAAATTTAAAGGCATGGCCATGGCACTACAATGGAATTAAAAGATATAACCAATGCCCAAAGTAGCTTATTTACTAAAAAATAGGCTTGTTCATTATAAAAAATCATGTTTCTTCACTTATAAAGGAAGGACACATTTTTAGCAACCTCACATTGCTGAAATTTGCCCTCCAAGAGCACTTATATTGGATAAATCTTGTAGACTAATGAGAATGAAGTTTAACTCCTTTTGTTATTTTGATGTTATGTGTGTTATTTGTGCTTGTTTATCCTTGTCTATAGGTAATGTTTTCCCCTCTCACCATTTTCCATTTCCAGCACCTCCTCATTGAATTTGGAACTCACTTGCAGTTTATATTTTGTACACACTCAAGTCTACATAGGCATTATTTGTGAATAACCTTCATCACTCTCAATATCACGTTATGTTCCCATGCCTCTATACCAAATATTTATTCATTTTAAGTGTCTTTGGAAAAATTTGTGTGGATACATCTTGTTCTCAAAGGTTTTGAGTGAGTTATGGAAGTAGGAGTGTTCACTTTATTCTGGGCACATCACCTTCTTTTACCTTTAGCATCTCTTACCTTATCCTTCCCCTTTTCCTCAAGAGTTTGGGTTTATATTAGTGGTACATTTAGCTTTATACTCTTTAGGCTTGTACACTGGTCGTGAACTAGGTACATTTAGAATAAAAGGAATATGGCCTACTCTAGAGGCTCATCCCAAGGAGAATAAGGGTCCCATGCCTTGGGGACATTCCCATCATTACGATGAGACAATCGATGCTCACACATGCAATTGAGTGATAATAATTCCATGCCTAGTGCCATAGACTCTTGTACCATGCCCAAGTCCTTCACACTCAATGCCCCACCACAAATCTCCCTCACACTATGGAACATCCATGCGTATACATTTCAAATGAAAATAGTTTTTAGCAAGCCTAATGGGACTAGAATTTTAATAAATATCTAAGGGATTAGTGCTATCTTTAAATAAAAAGTGTAAATAACACTCAATAAGAGTACATAGTGACTCCAAACATCTCTGTTCCATTAAGACCACCCCCCTTATCTATATCCCAAGAGAGAAAAGATCATATACAAAAGGCATTAGTTTCCATTTTTTGGGCTTCCAATTCCATCTAGAATAAGGAGAGTTAGAACATCTATGTCCCCTATTAGAATGATCAATGCAAGACATTCATCCCCTAGAGCATAATCTACCCCTCCATTTAGAAGGTTTTATATGCCTAGAGGGGGTCTATTCCCAATCTTCTTCATGGCTGTACTAAGGAATCAAGTGTTTGTGCCATTTAATGGAGGCATTCCATTAGTGCTCATGTAGTATGATGACATTTTGGTGCTATCCCTCAAAATTTTGTCCTATTTCATAGGAAAAACTTCAATTTCCCCTATGGAGCATATTTAAGATATTGTGAATATTTTCTTAATGCACCATATCACTAAGGATAATGTTGTGGTAAGGATACTTGATTATTTATTCAAAGGAATGGACCTCTAGTGGTACTAAGGCTTGAGACCAAACTCCATTCATAATTGTGATGATCTTGGTGAAGAGTTATGCAAGTAGTTTAAAGATTAGAATGACCACTTGTCCCTGACAGAGCAGCTCATGACCATAAAGTGATCCCTACATGAGATAATGGTCATCTTCAACTTCAAACTTTAGAGGGTTTGGGATATAATCCCACATTTTATAATCCATCTCCAAACACTACACTCTTGTATCTTCTAAAGGCTCTTAATAGTGATATAGCAGTGATGATTCAGCCCATCAAAAGTGTAGTCCTACCTAATGTCTATGAAGTTGTAGTATGCATAGAAAACTATTTGATCTAAGATAAAAAGATCATGCCTAAACCCTCTATTCCTATATTCAAGGATCCACTTCCTAACCAAGTAACTACACAAACTATGCTAACACCTATCCCTACTATAATGATCCCACCTACTTCATCTGATGTCTCTTATAATGAATTACACAAAGTATAATCACTACTACAAAGTTTTGGAAATGAGCATGTTTTTCTAAAAAGGTAGCAAGTGTAGTATCCTAGATCCCATTAAGCCTTCACTCAGTAGTACCAATCAAATAGACCTCCCTACCTAAATAATGCATAAGCACAAAACTAGCCTCACATACAATATAATGTTGTATGTGTATAAGGATGATACTACCATCATCTCAAGATCCCTTATCCTAATACAAAACAACATAGCATAGGATCTTGAATGGTACTTCCTATGTAGTCAACTGCATGATCAAGCTATATGCGTGAATGTAATCATGAACTAGGTGCTTAGGGTGCAATTTTTTCCTTGGTTATAAAAGTAAACAATTATTGTAACTCTACATATGGGATAAATCTAGGATCCAACTTAACCATAAGATGTGTCTACTTTCATCAATTAACAAGAAGAGGATTAAAACTATGTAAATTATAGTGCACCTACTAGAGGAGGCACTCGAGTTTTTTCCAATACAAGATTCAAGAGGATATCTATAGAAGAGGCCATACCAACTACCACACCCTTTCCTTCCACACCCCAGATCAATCATGTAGGTGCACAAGCCAGAGCACCTACCTAACCTTCATACACAAAAAAGGGTGCACAGAGGGAGGGATCATCTCAAACTAGTGTGCCAATACTAGAAGAAGTTGTTATCCCAAAACCATAACCAAAATGACCTCATGTTTCCTTCAACATAACGGAGTAGATGAAGAAGATGAACCTCAATGTAACTATGTAGGATGTGTTCACTATTCTATCTCAATTAAATGTATTACAAGACATGATGAAAGGATTTCAACAATATAGGGCACCCCAACTATTAACTATCACCTCTACGAATCTATGCTAGCCAAAAACATAGGGAGCATAGATGCATAATAGTTATAAACCACTTCTATTTTATGTCTCCTTAATCATCAGCCAATATCTAGGACATAATTACATGATCAATTCAAGTGAAAATAGCTCAGTGATGCCCAGAATAATTATGGATACACTAGGAATTACATATTCCCCTATTTCAAAGGGAGTGGTCCATCTTGATGGCATGATGGTCAAAGTTGTATGGATTATCAAAGATTTGAATCTTACACTACATGCATGCCCAAGCCTCTATATTGTATAGGACATCATAGTCATTAACTTACATCCCTATTTCAGCATCTACCTCTCTCAAGACATTATGGCAAAGATGGGCAGGCATTTATCTTCAAATTGGTCACAAATGTTACTGAGAACTAGATATGGGACAAAAATGACCATAAGGATAAATCTTATTTTTAAGATCCATGTTGATTCATACTCTCTCATCCCAATCGATCAAAATTGTACAATGTTTGACCAAGAGGAGAATTCTATTCTCCACAAGGTCATGACACCACTAGAAGAGATCCTAGATGACCTACTAGATGAATGGGTGCATGAAAATTTTGAGTGTGATACATATGATAATGCAGAGATGGGGATAGGCATATATTATATTATGGAGGAGGATTTTGTGGTTCCCAAACTCACAAAGGTGCATCAGAACCCTGAAGGAACATGGAAATTATACTTTGATGGCTCCTAAAGTAAGAATGGCATAGGAGTCGATGTCATGTTGGTCTTCCCCCATAAGGATAAATACTTATATGAGTTCAAACTATAATTCACTTGCATGAATAATGTTTTCAAGTATGAAGCATTGATCCAAGGCCTTTATCTTGTGTAAAATAAGGTAATCAAGGTGATACAAGAATTAGGTGATAGTGAACTGGTTGTCAACTAAGTTAGAGTGTAAATCATGACCAATAATGGTTTGATGAAAGCCTACAAGCATAGAGTGTGGTATATGATTGAAAGATTTGATGCATTTAACATCACTACCATAACAAGAGCATATAATGTTGATGCAAATAGGCTTGCAACTATAGATGAATAATATGACATCATGTATGACATAATGAAGGAATTTGAATAGCTTGTCAAACTCATGGTCAAACCAGCAATCCCTAATAATATGGAGAATTGGCAAGTATTTAAGAGTGATGATAAAATCATCAAGTTTATAAAGGATGAGGTATATTTTTTTGCCTTCAAGTAGTCATAACTACAATCCCAATATGAAGAGCAAGTCATCTAATTAAAAGGAAATAAGTTGCCAAAAGGGCTAGTCACCTTAGAAAGCATCTTCAATTCTGATGACCAATTCAAAGGAGAGAGATGTAGTGTGACCAAAAGGGAGGATATCTCTGTGCTCATACTCATTTTGAGAAAAGAAGACTCTAAAGGTTGGTAGGGTATGTTCTCCATTAGAAATTGAGGGATTTATTCAACTCAACAGGAGATCTGATGACATCTTCACATGGAGCTATAAGGATCTTAGAGGCTTTAATCCAAGATTAGTATAACACATAATCAAGATCCATTATGATGTACAACTTGTACACCAAAAATAGAGGCATATCAATATAAATATGGATCCATTGATAAAAAGGAGCTTTCAAATCTCATTGAGCCCAATATAATACTTTTGATAAAGCACTCCTCATAGTCGCTAACTTAGTACTATTATGGAAAAATAATGGGGATATACATCTCTATGTGGAATTTAGGGACTTAAACAAATCTTATCTCAAATACCATTACCCTCTCCCACCTATGGATCAAATTTTTCAAATGGTCATAGGCATAGAAATATTTTTGATGTGGGATGGTTATTCAGGCTATAACAAAATCCTCATGCAGGAATGTGATCGTTACAAAACTACATTCACCACTAATTGAGGAACCTCTGAATACTAGTGCATGTCATTTTCTTTGACAAATGTAAGCATAAAATTCTAGATAGTTATGGATATGGAATTCAAGGATCTCATCAACAAAATCATCTTGGTATACCTCGATGATATAATAGTTTTCTCTAAGTATGTAGAAGATCATTTGTGTCATTTAAAATAAGTCTTTTAAAAGTATCAAGAGTTTAGAATATCCTTGAACCCTAAAAAATGCACCTTCATATTTTATGATGACACTCTCCTAGGATACATTATTCCCAAGGAGGGACTCATAATTAATCCAGAGTGTGTTGATGTTATCTCATCTCTTCCTCTTCTAAGCCACAAGAAGAGTCTCTAGAGCTTCTTAGGAAGAATCAACTTTATCAAAATATTTGTGCCTAGATTTTCCAACCTAACCAAGCCCCTCATTATGATGCTAAAAAATAATGTTTTGTTCAGATGGGCTCATGAGGGAAAGGATAGTTTTAAGGACTTCAAGCATGTCATCATGCAGGCCCTCACTCTGATCAATCCTAACTATAAAAATAGTTTCATCCTATATGAATTTGGTGGGATCGAAGGCATCTTGGCCATCCTTATACAGAAAAATAAAGATCAACTGGAGTATTCAATTGCCTTTTTTAACCAAGTGCTGAAGGATTATGAGTTGTGTTATAGCTTTGTGGAGAAGCATACCCTCACTATTGTGATAGTGATCAAGAAATTTAGACATATGGTCTCCAAAAACATAATTGATCTTATGGTAGTACACACAAGAATTAAATTGTTTATGCTTATCAAGGAAATCAATGAAAAAATTGCTACCTTGATCATGAAGGTGATGGAATACAATGTACACATCTAGATCACCAAGATAGAGTGAGGAAAGGGATTCTATGAGTAATTGGCCAAAGTGGCAAAACTAGAAGATGGTGTAGTTTTAGTATCACAAAAAGGAGAGTGCACAAGCCCATAATCATAGACTAACTAGGTGCAAGATATGAGGGCCTTCTTTCAACACAACATATATCCTCTTGGCCTTGATAAATCTAAGCACATACATTTTAGGTTGCATTCTATTCCCTATGTGCTTGTAGAAGGAGCACTTTTATTGAAATATCTCAATATATTTCTCCTCCTAAGGTGTGTAGAGGTAGAGAAAATAAGTAGAATTCTTCAATAATTCCATGATGGCCCTACAAGAGGCCATTATTCACCTAAGACCATTGCTGTGAAAATCATATGAGTTGGCTATTATTGGCCAACTCTGATCAAATATGCAAATGTATATGTGTGAAATTTCAATAAATGTGACTTATTCATAGGCAAATAAAGGCTAGAAGCATTACCACTATGTCCAATTCAAGATGATCAACCCTTCGTGCAATGGGGCCTAGATTTCATAGGCATGATTAACCCACCATCAAGTGATGGGCAAAGATGGATTCTCACAGCCACAGACTATTTCATAAGGTGGTTAGAAGTAGTAGCTCTCAAAGAGGCTAATGAGACATCCATCCTTAGATTCTACAAAGTCATTTTAATGAGATTTTTCACCCCCACCATCATTATCTCTAATAATTCACTAGCCTTCCTTGAATCTAGGATCAACGAATGGGCCATGAAATGCAACATGTATCTGAGCACTTCATCAAATTATTATCCTCAAGGTAATGGTCTAGTCAAATTCACAAACAATACTCTGATTTGCAACATAAAAAGGACTCTGTTAACCAATGAGTTTGGCATATGAATCTCATAACTACCCTTTGGGCTGATCGGATCACACCCATGAAAGTGTTCAAAAAAATTTCCCTTCATACTAGTCTATGGAAGGGAGGCCCAATTGCGTACATCCCTCAAATTTCCTTCATTAGAACTCATGTAGTAGTTAGAGTTACTCAAAAATGATCCCCTCATAGTAATATTAGCCAAGCTAATAGATCTCGAATAAACTAGAGCGCAAGCTACATGCACCATGGAGCTCTAAAGGTGTAGACCAATAGGGTTTTTAATAAGAGATCCATTGATAAGAGTTTCCAAGAAGGAGATTTAGTACTGAAATGGGATGAAAACAAAGTAAAAGCTAGATAGCATCCTAAATTTGATGCAATATGGAGGGGCCCATTTATTGTAAATAATTACAATCAATCCAACACCTTCCAACTTGACCAATTAAATGGGGCAGAGCCACCTATCCCAATCAATGGAAT
Source organism: Torreya grandis (assembly GCA_037957365.1). Lineage (NCBI taxonomy): Eukaryota > Viridiplantae > Streptophyta > Pinopsida > Cupressales > Taxaceae > Torreya > Torreya grandis. The sequence continues at coordinate 973,936 of JARHVA010003157.1, read as the reverse complement.
TCATCTCAAGAATTATCTCCATTGACCCTTGTATATTAAAAAATAAGTTAATTAGATGTTTTTCATTTCCCTAAGTGCTTTGTATGCCTTATTTTAGAGTAGTTTCAATTCCTCCATGCACTTGTGTATAGCATTTCTCTTCGTTTAGGTATTTTCCTCTAAGTGATTTTGGTACAGTTCTTATTTTTCCAAGTGAAGTCTCAATCCATTCATAAGATGAGGGTATATATCCCAACACATTCACAACTAAAAATATTCCATGCCTAATGGATCACTCAAAGGCTATTAGATTCATGCTTGGTCAGTAAGTGACCCACAAAGGTTGCCAAAAGTGTTAACTTTTAAGTCATCCCTAGTAGGTGTGAGGCTTGCTAAGCCCTACAAAAGAGTTACAAACCTATGTTATTCCAAGTGCTTCAAATAAATATGAGCATAGGTATCCCTTATCTATGCCTATTCCTAAGATAGTCAAGTGTAGTATCAAAGTAATGGTTTGTACCCACTAGGAAGTCCTTAATGTATGCCCCCAGCACAGGGTCCTTCATCACACACTCAAAAAAGTGCACAAGTTCAAAGACATGGCTCCCTAGGTTATAAAATATTAATTAAATGAAAATCATAGGGAGTGGTTATAGTCATGAAGAATGTGTCAAAGACCTTCAGCCTTCTTTCATAATCTTATTCAAAGATCTCCCTACACCTATCTAATAAATTTTTGCACTAACACATAGGATGTTACATATGTGCCTCATCTTTATGCTAAAACATAATAAAAAAACCATCCACTGCATTCTTTGAGAGACTCTCACATGCACCTTGGCACAAGAGTAAATCCAAACCAAGGGCATGTGCATAGTTTGATGATGTGGCAAGATAAAAAAGGAACATATGTCATAATTAACAAGTGGCAGTATGATATAAAGAGGTAGTTGAAGGTAGTTGAGTGGAACTTGAGGCATTATTAGAATAAGTAAATGCATAAAAATCTTCCAAAAATAAAGACACAAGTGCATGCCATCCTCTAACATTATCAGGGAAATCTTTCATTCTTCTATGCACATGTTCACCCTAATAGAATCCTACCACCAACTCTAGATCCGATCTATCAGACAAAATTCAAAGGCATGGCCGTGGTGCCACAATGGAATTAAAATCTATACCCAACACCCCAAGTGGCATATTTATTATAAAATAGGCTTGTTCATTATAAAAAAATCCTATTTCTTCACTTGTAAGGGGAGGACACATTTTTAGTAACCTCACGTTAAAATTTGCCCTCCAAGAGCACTTGTATTCACTAAATCTTGCAGATTAATGAGAGTTAAGTTCACCTCCTCTTGTTTTTATTTTTTGTGTGTTATTTGTGTTTTTTAATACTTATCTATGGGTAATGTTCTCCCCTCCCACTATTTTCCATTCCTTTCACCTCCTCATTAAACTTGGAACTCATTTGTGGGTCATATTATGTGCACACTCAGGTCTATATAGGCATTGTTTATGGATAATCTTCATCCATCTCAGTGTTGCATTACATTCCTACACCTCTATGCAAAACATTTATGCATTTTGATTATCCTTGGTGTAATTTGTGTGGAGACATATTTTTCTCAAAGGTTTTGATTGTGTTATGGTAATAGGAGTACTCGTTCTATTCTAGGTGCATCACCTTCTTTTACCTTTAGCATCTCTTACCTTCTCCCTCCCCTTTTCCCTCAAGATTTTAGGTTTAGACTAGTGGTATATTTACCTTCTTCTCTTTAATCTTGCATGTTAGTCTTATACTAGGTGTATTTATAATAGAAGGAATATGGCCTACTTCAGAGGCTCATCCTAAGGATCTCAAGGGTCCTACACATTAGGGACATTTTCATCACTACGATGAGATAACCAATGTTCATGCACATATTTGAGCTATAATGCTTCCTCTCCTAGTGCCATATACTCTTGTACCTTGTGTAAGGCCTTTTGACTTAGCACCCCACAATAAATTACCCCCATGTTGCAAAGCATCCATTGGTGCATGTTTTGAATGATAAAAGTTAACTCATGGACGTCTTTGGTTCCATCTTATTTTGATTGATTTATTGGCCCTTTAGGCATGTGTGTTATGTTTGTTTATCCCCATCTAGTGTATGATATGAACCCCTACCTGTTGTACTCATTTTTTGTATGTTTTTAGCCCCTAAACACTTGTGTCCATTTTGGACACTGGCATTGATGTTAGTGTCTAGTCTCAATGCAATTATCTAGTCTTATCTTTTTATATTTTATGTTGTGATCATTTTTAAGCCCTATTTTCCCATCATATGGTCATATTTTCATGTGTCACTAGGTTCCAATTCAAAGTAAAAAGGTTCCAATACATAGGTTGTAGTCTAATTAATACACCTTCTAATTTGATAAGGCAAATCTATAATAATAAATTATTGTCCATGGTATCAAATCACTGTTGACGCTGGAAAGTGCACCCAGTGGCAGGAAAACGGATTCCTACCCTCTCCCTGCAACATGGAAACCCCTCTCTCACCTATGGGATGGCAAAGCAGGAGAGGAGAGTCTCTAGATATGGGCTAGTTCCCTCTGATGTATCTTGTTTGTTCCAGGCAGCGCAAAAATATAGATATATAGATATACTGGGGGATGAAAAGAGAGAGAGAAAATGCATGAAAACAAACAGCCTACTCTAAAAGAGGTGATACACCAAAAATGAAAGTGACCTTCCCACATCCACACTCAGGACCAAACAAAACATACATACACTCAGATCTGGCAGAAAAGACCAGGTCTCTGGGATGACAGGGAGGTTCTTATGGAAAGCACAAGAAATAGGGACTCACCAAGGTGCTGAGAAATACACACTGTAAGTGACCTCACCTATTATATACCTCCAAAATAGAACTCTACTCCTGACAACAGTAGACAGTGGCACTTTGTAGATCGTAGGTTTGCTGGTGTTGAACTTGTGAGAGCATCAAGAGACAATGACTAGACACAGATTAACATTCAATGCATACACAGAAAGATCCATCCAAATAGGGGTAAAAATGTCTTTTATTAATTCAGGTGGGAAATTTGGAGAGCAATGCTCTTTACAAAAGTGTGAGAAGATCTTGATAAATGAACAAGTCTACCCATTTATAGGGAAAAGCCAAGAGGAGTCTCATTAGAAAGAGTGAAAAAATAATGTTGATGATGTCATAAGTTTACCAAAACCATGCTTGTTGCCTCATTTTACGTGTTGGTCTTCTCCTCTGGCAGCTGGGCAGGCTTTTTCTTGTGCTCTGCAGGTGTTTTTTACCGCCTCATGTTGTGGGTAGTAAATTTGCCACCCATTACTGTGGATTGCACGTAGGACTTCTGTCGACATCGGCCGATAAGCTGTCGACCATGGAAATTTTTTTAACATCAACCTATGTAAGCTGTCGACGGTGGCAATTTTGCCGACGTCGGCCGATGTAAATGGCCTTTTTTTCTTTGCCAAGTACTTCATGTGGTGATTTTGCCACCCTTTGCATGCATGTAGGGGGTCTCTTTTTCTCCACCTGTGTTGTGAGCGATGATTTTGCCACCCTCTGCATTTTGTCTGCCCTTTTTCACCTTAGTGTCAAATGCCCTGATTTTTCCTCTCCTCTTGTGTGAATGTTTAAAGACTCTGCCTTTTGCTATAATGAATGTTAACGAACGAGGCTGATGAACCAATGCTCTGAAATGGAGCTGTTGAACCCTGAAGACGGACCTTGCAACCTGAAATGACTGACCATGTAAAACAGGTGTAGAAGGTGACCAAGATTTTCCCTGAGGGGCAAAATTGGGTCAACAAATTAGTGACTCACAGGGGAAGCGTACACAGATTAACATTCAATGCATACATAGAAAGATCCATCCAAATAGAGGTAAAAATGTCTTTTATTAATTCAGGTGGGAAATTTGGAGAGCAATGCTCTTTACAAAAGTGTGAGAAGATCTTGATAAATGAACAAGTCTACCCATTTATAGGGAAAAGCCAAGAGGAGTCTCATTAGAAAGAGTGAAAAAACAATGTTGATGATGTCATAAGTTTACCAAAACCATGCTTGTTGCCTCATTTTACGTGTTGGTCTTCTCCTCTGGCAGCTGGGCGGGCTTTTTCTTGTGCTCTGCAGGTGTTTTTTACCGCCTCATGTTGTGGGTAACAAATTTGCCACCCGCTGCTGTGGATTGCACGTAGGACTTCTGTCGACGTCGATCGATAAGCTATCGACCATGGCAGTTTTTTTGACGTCAACCTATGTAAGCTGTCGACGGTGGCAATTTTGCCGACGTTGGCTGATGTAAATGGCCTTTTTTTCTTTGCCAACTGCTTCATGTGGTGATTTTTCCACCCTTTGCATGCATGTACGGGGTCTCTTTTTCTCCACCTATGTTGTGGGCGACGATTTTGCCGCCCTCTGCATTTTGTCTGCCCTCTTTCACCTTAGTGTCAAATGCCCCGATTTTTCCTCTCCTCTTGTGTGAATGTTTGAAGACTCTGCCTTTTGCTATCGTGAATGTTAACGAACGAGGCTGATGAACCAATGCTCTAAAATGGAGCTGTTAAACCCTGAATACAGACCTTGCAACCCAAAATGACTGACCATGTAAAGCAGGTGTAGAAGGTGACCGAGATTTTCCCTGAGGGGCAAATTGGGTCAACAAATTAGTGACTCACAGGGGAAGCGTGCCTTCTATGCTTAGGACCTAGTTGCCTCTGAATATCCATTGGGTGTTGAGTCAGATGGTGACTTTGAAGAGAGTTCACAACAACTTTGATAATCCCAGAATCAAATACACAGAATTTACCCCCAAATGAAGGGAAACACACAAGGCTAAAAAACAACTACCTGTGCAACTGCACTTAGGGAAAATAGGGAAAACAACTGAAAGCAAACTATTATGTATAGCTAACCAGGGATTTGATTCCCTCCTAGATCAGAAGGAAAATTTCTCAAGTCCCCTTCCTGGTGAGGAGACTTATCATGGCAGGCAAGTAGCTAGAAGAGAACGAGATTTGGTGACTTGCTCTTTCTGCCTGCCATCTGAGTTGGCTGGAATCTGAGCAGATGAAACTCAAACATGCCTCCAATATATACGTATTCTGATTTTTCCCTAGAGGCCTGTTAAATGTTGCTCCTTGATATTGGTGCTCCTCACCAAGAAATCAATTGTTGGTGGTTTATCACCATAAGCCCTCTGATCTACACAATTCTTCTGCAATGTATCACGGTCTGATTCATTTCCTTCTACCTCACTGAAAACTTTTTCAGACTCGTCCTCTATTTCCTCTTGGCCTTCTTGAAGAAGGGAAAATGTGGTGATGTCTAAAAGGGGCTCACAAAATGATTGCTCATCCCACAAGACTTCACTTATCTGTTTAAAGTTTAGTTCTTCAAGGCATTCCTCTAAGAAGACAGACTTCTCCTTTTCCTCTTTGTTGATCAGGTTCTCTAGATTTTCAAGAATATTCTCTTGATCCTCCTCTTTCTTGAATTCTTCAATGTAGTCATCCTCATCAAAACATCAAGGAATTTCATCAAATAGAGGAGAAGAGAGCTTACCCTGCATTTGTTCCTCTTTGAATTGTTGGAACATCTGCATATAGCCAAGGCCTGCATCTTCTCCACTGCTGATAAGGTCTTCACAAGGAGCATCAATGATGATTTCTTCTTTGTTGTCACTCATAATAGCCTCCTGAAGACTTGTAGATTGGATCTTTTATTCCTCTCCTGCCTCTTGCAAAATAGGGTCTTCCTCGAGAAGGGACGAAGTGGAGAAAACATGTGGGAGAGGGGGCAGCCCTTGAGCTAGAATCAAATGATTCTCCTCCCCCCCACTTGGTCAACACTTCATCAATATCAGGCGTAGCCTGATAAGTCTCTTGGAAATGTGTAGGTGGGGTGTGTTCAGACATAGACTGTGCTATTTGGCCTAAACCGTCCAACACACATTCACTAAGGGAACTCTCTCTGAATTCTAAATCTGCTATTTTTTTACCCAGATCTTCTTGGAAAAGCTTTTCTTTGAGGCTGCCAGTATCATCATAGGCAGGCACAACTTCAGCTTCTTCAAGGTTTTGAGAAAAACCTTGCTTTTCTTCTTCCTCTTTGCTGCCCCATGATTCCACTGTCTTCCCCCAATTCAGGATCTCTGAATTTGAATTTTGCCCTTGCGAACAAGGAGCAACTTTGTTTTCCACAAGGACCTGAGGCTCCTCCACAAGGTCTGGAAATTTTATCTCCCTTTGAAGGAGTAGCTTCATCCTAGCCTCTAAGTCTTCAATTTGTCTGGCTAGGTTTTCCTGGAAGAGTCTTTCTTGGAGGTGGCTAGCATGATCCTCTTCAAAGCTCTGAGCTAGTCCTTGGCATTCATTCCTCCAACTTGGAATTTGCACATCATGCTAGAAAACTTGGGGAGGCTGAGGAATGCAAGGAAAACATTATTGGTGCATTGGAGGAGCCTCTAGAAGAGGGACGTGCTAGCTGGTGGCATTATTCTCAATGGAAGATTCCTAATCTAAGGAGTTGAAAAGATTGATCTCCATGGGAGGTTGTTCTGATGCCATTTGGTGTTGGAAAGCCAGGCACACGAGATTGGGAGCAGTGGTATTCAATGAGCTGGAGTGAGCAAGTGCAATTTGATAAAATGGATTTGGTGCAACTAAGGAGGTTTTCTTTAGGGTAAGAGGGGGCATGCAAGGGTGACTGCCTTGGAAAGATGGATTTCCCCATTTTGGCGCATCTTCCTTCATGGATTATACGGCTTGTGATTGCCTAAACAAGCATTCCTCTTTATACATTGGCTCCTGCTGATATTTGTACTGCTCTTCCAACTTGTCGATTTCCATTGTTTGTTTCTCAAAATCCAATGCCATCTCCCTTATAGTTGTAGGGCAACTAGGAGAGCTACTTGAGGGGATTCCATAAATATTTTGAGTTTGATTGATATTATATGAAGGAGAATAAAATCCATGATTTTTTGTAAAAGAATTATACATACAAGAAGTGATGATTTCTGAATGGCACCAGGCTGCTTAACCAGCAGATTTAACTCAGAGTCGTCAGATGCTGAAGAAACTTGATTTGTTGTAACAGGACCAGCATCAGCCCTGAAACTTTACTACGTTAGAAAACTTAAGGTCCCACCGAGCGTGCCAAAACTGTTGACGCTAGAAAGTGCACCCAGTGGCAGGAGAACAGATTCCTTCCCTCTCCCCGCAACATGGAAACCCCTCTCTTGCCTGTGGGATGGTGAAGCAGGAGAGGAGAGTCTCCAGATATGGGCTAGTTCCCTCTGATGTATCTTGCTTGTTCCAGGCAACGCAAAAATATAGATATATAGATATACTAGGGGGATGAAAAGAAAGAGAGAAAATGCATGAAAACAAACAGCCTACTCTAAAAGAGGTGATACACCAAAAATGAAAGTAACCTTCCCACATCCACACTCAAGACCAAACAAAACATACATACACTCAGATCTGGCAAAAAAGACCAGGTCTCTAGGATGACAGGGAGGTTCTTATGGAAAGCACAAGAAATAAGGACTCACCAAGGTGCTGAGAAATACACACTGTAAGTGACCTCACCTATTCTATACCTCCAAAATATAACTCTACTCCTAATAGCAGTAGACAGTGGCACTTTGTAGATCGTAGGTTTGCTGGTGTTGAACCTGTGAGAGCATCAAGAGATAATGACTAGACACAGATTAACATTCAATGCATACATAGAAAGATCCATCCAAATAGAGGTAAAACTATCTTTTATTGATTCAGGTGGGAAATTTGGAGAGCAATGCTCTTTACAAAAGTGTGAGAAGATCCTGATAAATGAACAAGTCTGCCCATTTATAGGGAAAAGCCAAGAGGAGTCTCATTGGAAAGAGTGAAAAAACACTGTTGATGATGTCATAAGTCTGCCAAGACCATGCTTATTGCCTCATTTTGCATGCTGGTCTTCTCCTCCGGCGGCTGGGTGGGCTTTTTCCTGTGCTCTGCAGGTGTTTTTTACCGCCTCATGTTGTGGGCGGCAAATTTGCCACCCACTGCTGTGGATTACATGTAGGACTTCTACCGACGTCAGCCGATAAGCTACCAATTGCAGTAGTTTTGCTGATGTCGGCCTATGTAAGCTATTGACGGCGGTAGTTTTGCTGACGTTGGTCGATGTAAATGGCCTTTTTTTCTCTACTTGCTGCTTCACGCAGCAATTTTGTCGCCCTCTACATGCGTGTAGGGGGTCTCTTTTTCTCTGCCTGTGTTGTGGGTGGCAATTTTTCTGCCCTCTGCATTTTGTCTGCCCTCTTTCGCCTTAGTGTCAAATGCCCCAGATTTTCCTCTCCCCTTGTGTGAATGTTTGAAGACTCTGCCTTTTGCTATCGTGAACGTTAACGAACGAGGCCGATGAACCAATGCTCTGAAACGGAGCTGTCAAACCCTGAAGACGGACCTTGCAACCCGAAATGACTGGCCATGTAAAGCAGGTGTAGAAGGTGATCAAGATTTTGCCTGAGAGGTAAAATTGGGTCAACAATTACACTACAACACTTTTTCAAATATTTGAAGCATTTAAAAGGCTAAATATAGTATTGCATCACTTGTACCAAGGGTTATTAGGTCAAAAAACATATAGTCATACTATTATAATTCTATACACATGTATAGGAGGGAGAACTACATGTGATTCTGAGGCCCTCTTAGGAGTATTGACTATGTAGGCAACACATAGTAACAACAAGGTTTCCCAAGCTAGCTTAACTCATGTTATTGACCCCTTTTTACTAGGTTGTAAGAGGTACAATGCAAAAGAACTGGGGTTATTTATTATCTAGATCTAGCACACAAATGAGCATAAGTTGAGATAAAAAATGATTATACATGGGGGTAGCATAGGTCTAATCTGAATTTGATGTCATTCATATATATCTCTCACTAGAAACTAACAATGGATACAAACATAAGCAACAACATTATTATCCTAGATTGATGCAATTTTTCAAAGGTTAAAAATAGTCAAAACATAGAATGAGCAAAATATATAGATATCTAACATAGCCCTGTGATGACTCCTAACCACTACCACAATCCATAATAGAATATTAAATAAGATACACTCTCTTTTTCCCTTAGTTGCTTTGTACTTATTATATTTATTACACATGTTAGGTTAGGAAAATATGTACTATTTATTGTATGTTAGTGTAAATCTGAATATTATCATTCCTTTCAAATAGTTTTTTTTGCTTGGGTATTATATTTTAAAACTCCTAAAGCTCATAAAACATTTGGTGAACCCAACATATTTTTATTAGACCAAAACCCTAGTTTGCATATTATAATTTTCACCTTCTTTCAAATTTCATTTCATCTTTATCTATTTTATTGTTAGATCCGATTGGTGCTTATGTAGGCTATGTTTAGGATTGTTAAATATTCTTATTGCTTTGGCTCTCCTATTTGTGCTTTTCAAAAAAAAAAATTAAAGGCTCAATTCTTTATGGATTACCTATTTTATGTCCATCCAAAGGACCCTATACAAAGAAACCCTCATCCTTTTGATAGTTGGTTTACTTCACCTAATGATCAATGTATTTCATATGAGGATCTTATGGAACATCAAAAATAGGCTTAAACCCCTATATTTGCTTATAATTATGACAAAAAAGGATAAATGATGCAAATGCAAATCTAAATGACCAAGCTAGTGACAATGGCATTTTTTCTTATGGATATGAATTGAATGATATTCCTCTTGGCTATGTTGAACATCATTATCCTACTTCTTTGATTTCCAATGATGAGTAATCTCAAGAACCAACAAGCATGCAAAATGATACTATTCCTAATTTTAAAAATCTAATTGTTACATCTCCACCTTCTTCAATTGTCAATTTGAGCTTTCCTTTTCTAATGTTAACCAAGTCAAGGAGGTTGAATGTTCCTCCAATGTATCTCATAATGAAAATATTGAGGAAATCAAGTGTGTGCCTTCACCTCCAAATAATACTAGTTTTGAAAATCTCATGACTTCTTTGCATAATTCAAGTACACCTAGTCCAAGTTTTTCTTCCCCTCTGATATGTAAAATGCATGTCTTATATCTCACCCTTTCTTTCTTTAATGGAAAAACAAGAGTTCCAATGAACATCCTAAGTAAACACTTACCAAACTTACATTTTTTGGAGACACACAAAACGTTCAAAGTCTACTTGATGTATCTCATTTAAACGCTAAATCATATAAGTCAAATAAACTCAAAAGCAGCATTCCATTCTCTCTTCCATTTTTAAGTATAAATGAAAGTGGAAGTTATATTCCCCCCACTCATGATATTGCAAATGAAGTGCCCAATGTCTCTTTTTCTCCCTCTTTTGCATTTTTGGATGAACAAGAGCAAATATTTACAAGTGAAATTATTTCACCAATTTCTATTGAAAGTAACCAAATTCCAAGTAATGGAAATGGTATTAGCCTTCATGATATCGAACATGATATACTTACTTCATTAAATATGTGTACTCCTTTACTAAATGTTGTAAAACCATGTGATGATTCTCCTATTGATAGTGATAAATATCCTACCATCCTTATGTTTCATGTGAATGGTATTTTACAACCTCTAACATAAAATTCAACCTCTCCTTAAGACATGTTATCTATTATGACCGATATGGGTTATTTTCAATAGCAAGTCAACACTCTTAAGTTACAAGTTTCTTCTCATGAGGCCATTTTTTAGGAGAATACATTGTTAGAACAACCTAATGCTTAACATGTGTTTGAATATCCTTATATGTAGAATTTTATCATGCTTTATTTCTCCTTTTTCAATGGTCAAGGGGATCCTACTATTAATTTATAATAATATATACACTCCTTTAGACATTGGGCCTAAAATGGAAGCTTGTTATTAAAATCTTTCCATCACACTTTAAAAAAATGGGATTTTGATTGGTTTTAAAACCTTTAATATGATTATTTATCAACTTTCAAGAAACTTGAGGATGTATCCCTAGCACATTTTCACCAATTTACCTTACCTAAGTTACGATTGGAACATTTTCAAACTTTGATAAAAAATGAGAATGAATCTATACAAGACTATGTTATTTGATTTAAGGATGCTTTATATTTCTCAAACTTTACATCTTCAGAATTAGAATTATAATTTATATTTAGTATGGCTTTTCTCTCTCCACTTAGATAGAGAACATTGCACAAACCCTTTTCTTCATTTGATACCTTATATTAGGATGTGCATAAATATTCATGTGATTTAATGAATACACAAACTTGGTTACCTATTTTTCCATCGAAACCCAAGCATGCTAAGACTCATGTTTCAAGGGCACTTAAACAAGTTATGAAAGATAATGAACCACTTCAAAAATATTTTGTAGAACCACCAATACCTAAAAAATCACTAATATTTAAAGTTGAACAAAGGAAAGGAGCATGTTTTTCAAGTACCTCCCATAGTTAGACAAAATAACACCACCAGACTTTAGCCTCTTCAGTTTAATTGGTATCGAGATAGACCATATGATATATTACAAACTTTGTTGGATAAACAATTATCATACCCCCTCCTAATTCACATTACCCACCTCATAGATTTCAGAAGGTAAAAGGACACCACGTTTACACTTATCATGGTATTAATGGTCATCAATATAATGATTATTTTTCCCTTGAGCAAAAGATTACATAGTTAGCAGATCAAGGAATTATCACATTTAAAAAAGAGGCATCCAAAACTCATTCACATACTTATTCTAGAGGCCTGTCTAATACGGTCAATCCATCCCATGCTAATCCTTCTAAGGAAAACATGGTCCATAGACCTTCTTATAAGATGCCCACAATGACCAAAAAAATAAAATTATCAATAAATTTCCAAACTACTTACCAACTCAAAAAAAACTTGGTCAACTAGGGTACTCTAGAGCATATTAAATCACAAAGGATGAGGAGCTCTTCCACATGGCATTATTTCTCTCTCGACTCAAAGATAGAAATTCACAAAGGTTCAATATTCAAATGATTTCAAAATTATATTCCAATGCATCTAATATACCACTTTGTTACAACTTCAAATGACCATATCTTGAGCCTCAGTTATCCAAATTTGAAATCACAAGTTACATTCAAATCTAGATAAAGAGCCCTTCTATATTATATATCAAATTTGTAAATTTTAAATAATTGTCAAAAATTAATTAATATTTTGATACATAGATATCCTATGGCATTATATATTCTACCAAAAATAATGTTACAAATTATTGGCTATAACATTACTAGAATATTACCAATCAAATGTTACCAAGAAAATTCTTTGCTATTTCTTTTATGAGGAGACCACCATCAATAACTATCTTCTCTCTTTCTAAAAGTGAGCCATCTCAGTATGGGCATGTTTACAAACATGTTATCCACAATCAAAAAACACTAGACATAGTTCTCAAATACAATGAGGGCATGATTTAGAAGCATGTTCTTCATATTTATTCAGTATGTGGTACTTATATCAGCTTTAAAATTTAGTGGGGGCATGTCACATGGACATGGATTCCACACATTAAAAGTAAACATATTATAATGGGGGCATGCTTTGGATGCATGTTCTCCACATTCATTCAGTATGGTACTTACATCCATTCACAGATTCAACGGGGATATGCTTTGGAAGCAAGTTCTCTACAACTATTCCATTTTATAGTGGGGGCATGTATTGAAAAATAGGTCCTCCACATTGGTAATTATTCCAATTTCATATTCCTTTATACATAATGGGGGCATACATTGTAATCATGTCCTCCCCACTTATACAAAATTCAAAATTCATAAAACATACATGGTATATGATCCAGATTCATAGTTATAGAAAAATCCTATACATTAGTACCATCTATTTACATAGTTTCAACACGAAACATATCCAAGGTGTATATGTTATGCAACATGTGCCTAATATTGTAAAAATCCAAATCATCTTCAAAATTCCAAAACTTTTATGTACTAATACCCCAATTGAGCATTTATGAATTGTATCAAGCGTTATCTATCTATAGTGATTGATTCTTCTTTTTAGTGTGATTGAAGAGATTAAATCATCCAATCTCATCAATTTCTTTTGAGAAATATTTATTTCATCACTCACTCTATATTTATATATACATATACATATCTTTTACACTCAAATTATACTCTTTGAAAAATTATACTCCTGATGGTTGAAGCACTGCTCTTCCTATTCTAGGTTGGGGGCATGATCACCTCCCAAATCTCCTCATTATAGGTAAAACACCTTATTAGTGTAATACACTTTTATCACTTGTAGACTCACTCATCTTATTGGCTAGAAGATGGAGGAGGTTGTAAGTTCCCCTGTCTACTTATCTAGTTTCTATCACTCCAGACCTAGTTACTACACAACACATACACAGGGGTACTCTATCCATGCTCTTTCTTTATATTGATTTTTAGTATTAATTACATACAAATTATATACACTGATTTATATTTTTTTAGCATATGTTTGGCTACAAGTAATTATTAAGGACAAAATATTGAAGGAACAACTCAATCAGAGACAAGGTGTGTTGTTTACACCATGGTATGCATTTTATTTTCCTTTAAACTAATAATTCATGTTTTTATTGCATTAGTAGATTAAAGGGGGAAAATTTAAACACCAATTTTGGTATAATTACACATATTACTAGTCTTGTTATATGTATATACCTCTTTAATAAGAATTAGACATCTAGTGATGCGGTCTCTCATGGACCTCTTCAGTTGCATATTATTTCACTTGATTTACTATCCCCTTGAGCCTATGTACTATGTTTATTTATCATCATCTAGTGTATGCCAAAGACGCCTACCTATTGTGTTTTTTTCTATATGTTTTTATCCCATAGACATTTTCATCCATCTTGGACACTAGCATCGATGTTAGTGTCCAACCTCAACATAACTATTTAGTCTTATCATTTTATATTTTGTCATATCTTTCATGTTGTGACTATTTTATTAGACTTCTTTGCCCATCATATGATTAGATTTTTGTATGTCACTATGTTCTAATTCAAATTCAAAATGTTCCTATACATACAAAGGCTATGGTTTAATTAATATACCTAATTTGATAAATAAACTCTATAATAAAAAATTATTGTCTATTTAAAATAATTAAATTATAATATAACACTATTTTAAATATCTAAAGCATTCAAAAGGTCAAATATAGTATTAAATTACTTGTACCAAGCGTTACTAGGAGAAAGAGCATATAGTTTTACTATTACAATTCCACACACATACATAGGAGGGATAACTACATGTGAGTCTAAGGCTCTCTTAAAATTATTGGCTATGTAGGCAACACGCAAAAATAGTAGGGTTGTTAGAGCTAGCTCAACTCATGTTACTAACCTCTTTTTAATAGGTTGAAAGAGGTACAATAGAAAAGAACCAAGGTTACTTATTATCTAGATTTGGCATATATGTGAGCATAATTTGAGACACAATATGATTACACAAGGGAAGCACAGTTTTGATCTAAATTTTAGGTCACCCCTATGTATATCTCTCACTGGACACTAGCATCAAATATAGACATAAGCATCATCGGTACTATCCCAAATTAGCGTAACTCTCTGAAGGTCAAAAATAGTCAAAACATAAAATGAATGAAATCCATATCTCCAACACAACCCTGTGACAGCTCCTGACCACTACCACAATCCAAAATAGAACATTAAATAAGATATGCTCTCTTTGTCCCTTAGTTTTTTTGTACGTACTATATTTATTGCACATGTTAGGTTAGGTAAGTCTATATTATTGACTATATTTTAATGTAAATCTAAATATTATCATTCCTTTCAAATAGATTTATTTTACTAGGGTATTATCTTGTAAAAATCCTAAAGCATATAAAATAGTTGGTCACACCTTGAATAATTTATTGGCTATAGTGTTGGATAGTTTGCTTTTCAAATTTGCAGAGTCTAAGAAACTTTGGATAAAAGTGAAAGTAGGTTTTAGATGGAATCATTGAAAAATAGACCATATATTGATGTTTAGAGTTGTAATTAAAGAAGCAAAGCACACACACATTAGGTTCACTATTGTTATATTCATTTTTAAAAGGCATTTGCCTATGTTATTGGATAGCTTCTAATCTTAAATTTTTGATATCTATAGATTCTTTAAAAAAATATTTTATTTGTCATGACACTCTAAAAGAAGGTGGTTGAATAGTGTCAAACTCATACTAGTTTTATAAAATATAATAATATTATTATTGGTGTTGAATAGGGTCGTCCACTTTTTCCTACTTTATTTGGTCCCTGCATAGATTAGTTAGAGGATATCAATTCATGTTTAGGAAAAATAGGTGACATCTGTATTCTTTATGATGTAATCATCATGATATTTTATTATTTATTGATGACATTATTCTCATGTCACATATTGTTGCATGCCTACAAAGGCATCTTGACATTCTAATCTTTTTTTGGTGATACTCATGGTTTGAAAGTGAACATAAGTAAAATAAAGGTCATTGTTTTGAACAAAACCAAACAAAAAGCATAGAAAATTAATCTCATTTATAAAGTCTAATTTGGTTGAAGTAGTTTTTTCCTTTACTTACTTTGGTGTGCCTATCAATAAGCTCTCTAATGTAAAAGAGAGATTATGCAACGGGTATGTTTTACTTAGTATGATTGAGGGATAATGTTTCCATCTATAGTTTTAGGATGCCAAAATAAAATTATGTATCTTCCAAATTTTAATGTTATCAAAAGTATTATATAATTGTGAGATATGGGGACCTGGACTTCATATTACTAGTTGGGGTTGGGCTAATAGAGCTATTATTTCAATGATATCCAAAAACTTATAGTCAAAGCAGTTAGTTACTTTTAAAATTAGTTTTGTTGAATTTGGAACCCATCCCCTTCATATTTTAGAGGGTTTCCATGTAGTGATGATGCTTCAAAGATTAAGATATATGACAGATACAATAATTAGGCATAACAAATATCCATGCATGGCTCTTCAATTTTCTCTAAATTTATGTGAACAAGGGACCCAAAACACTTGGTATACCTAATGTACATTTTTCCTACAAGGAACTAGGATTGATAGCAATTGTTTGCCTCCTAATATATTTTCTATCAATTCTCTTCACATGTTGAAAAAATATATTCATAGAGGCATGAGAGATGAGATTTACAAATCCTACATACAATGAACTTAGATATAATGATTAGAAACATTGAAGACAAAAGTGCAACACTGCATTGAGCACTATCTTCAAATAGAAGATGGATGTATCATTACTTTGAAGTACCCCAAGGTCTCTTTGCTTGATATGTATTTTAGATCAATTGCGGGTATACTTTCATCATCTTTACATGGAATTAGATCACTTTCGTTATATATATATATATATATATATATATATATAAACTTTACAATAATGAACCAAAATCAAATGAGCCTTTTGTATTTAGGTGTCTAGTATATTATGAGATTTATGGCAAGTTTTAGTGTCCCTTTAGAGTAAATCAACGCTGTCTACGAGATCTTATTTATTATGAAGATCAAAGATGTGTAACTCTATGGATTAGAGAGATGACCCAACAAGGAGATAGTGTCCTTAAGTGTTGTTAGTGCAACTATTTATTTCATGGTTAAACCTCATATTCTTTTCTTCAACCTCAAATTTAGAGTAAATAGATCCACTTTTCTACTCAATGGTCATGAGTTGTCAGGGGAAAGATCTCAATAACTTAGCTCTTGTATTTTATTTTTTATCTCCTTTTTCTCTAGCATGTTCTTATTTGGAATGCACTTTTCTTGCAGTTTTATTAACCTATTATGGATATTAATAATATATTCATGTTCATAAGAGAGTTAACACATTGACAATTGCTGACATTTAAAAACCAAACAAACAAACAAACAACTCACCTTAAGATAAAGAAGCCCAAAATATAAAAATAAAAGAAAGAAATAAAAGCACAACATCAAAACGGTGTTGATAGAGCACATAATTTAAAAGTAAAACTTACTATATCATTAAAAAAATAGAAAGGAAAATCCTTTTTAGATCCATTTCTATTAAATAACTTAGAACATATGAAACCATCTCATACTCCTAAAAAATACTTAACAATATTTTAATTATAAAAGATACATATTATACTCTTTACAAATTTTAAACTTTTAACTTCACTTTCAGAAATACAAATTCTTCACAATAAAAAATAAAAAACAACTGCAATGTAAAGAAAATTTAAGGAAAAAACTTTAGGTATATCCTATTACCATCCACATTTCTGATCATATCAGCGTGACCATAAACTACCCAATCAACAGCATCACCTACACGATCTACCACACCTTCAATAAACTACCCAATATCAACAACACGAACTACCACACCTCCAACAAGGCCCTCAGCGGCTCTCGGAGGGGATTGATTGCAAACACGGTAATCAACCTTTACCTCTATCCCCGGCAAAATCTGCTGCAACCTCCACCAACGGCACCTATTCCGCCTCTCAGGGCATAGCAACCATTGATCATTTGTCATTACAAAAACAAAGGGGTCTTAGCATAGAGCAGTAAGACAGCAATACAGAGCATCAGACATTCTTCCACAAGCCCTTATAGCTTTTCATGTGACACTTGTGCTAACTGTAGCCCTTCAGACAAACCCCAAAAATGTGATAATCCTGGAGAAGAAGACTGAAAGATTGAAAACTCAGACCGGTAGAATCAGATTTGTTAAAGGAGTTGGCCGCCACTGACCTTTCCCAAATATAAGCTCTCACATTGCCTGACTGATCTCCCAAATGTTGCGATTTTGTAAAGATTAGCCATTTATGGTGCCCTGGAAGTATGACTTAATTGGCCTAGAATTACAGAGAAATTAAACAAAGCCAAACATTTGTCATCATCATAATATACAATAACGGACAAATAATTATTTAGACCCCTAAATAAACAATAGAACCGTTCACTGATCTCATGGTATACTGAACACTAAAAGATGTCGAATATCATGTCTGTAGATTTAATTTGTTGTAAAAACCTAAATATTGGAAAGTGTTTGATTGATGGTTTTTGCACCAAGCAATTATTCTATGAGTTTGTGGGTCGGCAATATTAGGCCTCCGAAGAGCTATTTTGAGCTTGTGGGTTCGAAGTGCGAAGTGAGCCCCAAAATCTGCTGTTTTGGGCGCGCAGTATAAAGCTTGTGGCAACAGCGCCGCAATGTGCTGACGGTGTCGGCAGCAAGTGCCACACAAATTCATATCGGCGCTATGTTAAGCGCACGGTCGATTGGAAACGTGAAAACTGGAAACACCTTTTATTTTTTCACGACTACAGAGCACTTGTACCGACGATTCGATCGGCATGTCTGGAGGATACTGATCCGTTCTGTGAACTCTCGGCCCTGTCCCTGTCTCGGTTTCCTCCCATCAGCCAACTGAAAGTCCTCGTCAAATAAGGCTTGTGGTCCTGCTGCTCAACCCCAACTTGGTCTCTCGGTCGCGACGAAACGCGCTCAGAAAAATTCCTTACAAACAAGGCCGGATTCATAGAAATGCTCCCCCATCTTTCCGATCTCGATCTTTGTTCTCCATCGCCGACGGAACCGCCCGGCTTAGAGCACACGGGCGGGGCATTAGAACTGGACGGCTCCTTCGAATGATGGTTGGCTACGAAGCTGCAACTCTTGTGCAACCCGGGCTTCAGCCCGCCGGGCGTGGCGATGTACCACTCCGTCTGTTGCTCCAACTCCTTCCGGACCCTTACCAGTGAGTGCCTCATCGAATCGTAGGTCGGCTCCGGAGGCCCGTCCGTTTCTTTATCATTTGAAATATCTCTGCGGATGCCCCCGTTGTCGATATCGATCACGACCTGCTCCGGGGGCATCTGCGGCTCGACGATCCCAAAGTCGGTGCCCGTGGGGTTGGAGTCGTCCGCTGGCAGAAGGCTGGTCCGGCACACCGGGCAGGTGGTGTGCGAGGAAAGCCACATGTCGATGCACTCCGGATGAAATGCGTGGCTGCACTTGGGAAGCAACCGCACCGTCTCGTCGTCCTGGAAGTCGCTGAGGCAGACCGGGCACTCGGATCCCTTGGCCTGGGCTTTTAGCCCCTTCACCAGATTATAGCTGAAAACCGGGAAGCTCTCGATGATCGCCCGCTCCAACCCCGGGGTCGCCGCGTCCGTCACATTACTATTGCCGCCGGCTCGTCTGGGAGCTCTACTGCGCTCCCCGTCGGTCGAGCGGCAACATACGATGATAAAGAAAAATACAATGAAGAAGAGGAAGCCGACCACGCCGACGACGATGACCACCAAGGAGGCATTGAAGTTAACGTTGTAATTCTCGACTGAATTATCATTGCTACTTCTGTCCTCCAAACTGACTACTTTCAATGGCGTAGAACTCAGATTGCCGGCGAAAATAAAGTTTCCTTTGCCTACAGGAGACGATGCAACAAAGTTCTCCATCTTCCCCAAAACCATTCGATCAAATCCAAATTCCCACACAAATATTGAATTCTGTGAAACTGGACTGAGTTACAATTACAATTATGAAATGATTAGTGAAAGGATGGGATCAAATACCGATGCAAAGCATTTCCTTTGATTTTACTCTCTCCAACCCATTAGCCGCTGATTATATCCCTACACTCTTCCGAGTACTTAAATACAAATCGCAACACTGAGAGGATATTAAAGAAATCCCAAATTCAATGGCCTGCCTGACTGCTCACGCCTAAGACGAGCCCCACATGCTTTGACTTAGGGGTCCTTTGACGTGGAGGCTGAAGTAACTTTCTCTACCTTCTAGATGATTTTTTAAATGTGTTTCGTTTTAAGGTCCACTAGAGGCCAAGAATACGTATGGAACGGATAAAGAGATTAGATGAATCAGTAGATAAAGGAGTGCCAAATACCCCTTTTATATATATATTATATATATATATATTTTATAAAAAAAAATTAATAAGAAATAATTATTTTAATGTTTAAAGGTAACAGATTTTGAATTTAATAAAATATATGTTATTTTACAGTTTAAATTATATTATTTAGATATGTAATTTCTTGAGATTTTTGAAGTTTATTGTTTAGAAATAAGAATTGATATTCTTAGAATTATGTAGTTTTTTTTTTTCTATTCTTAAAATCTATTGTCTGAAAGTAAGAATCGATATTCTTGGAATTATTTGTATATAAAGACTCCAATTCGAATGTACTTTGTAGAAGTTGAAGTGTCTCACGAATAAATAAAACTAAACATATCTGGTCCACCTATTGAATGAAGGTCCTTAGAAATCTATAAGAGTTTCTAAAAAGACAATAGTATCTTCCATGAAATTTCAGGAACCTAAATACAAAATGATTTTTACTTTCAATTTCCAGAAAACACACTTGGCATATATACTCATTTTGTGAGAGGTAATGGTCAAATTCCATCTAACATTAATGAAAGCAAACTTGATAAATAGTTAAAGGGATCCTTAAGAAAGACGAGCATCTTTTTCATGTACTCAGAAACTAGAATTTGATCTTCATAGAAGCATCATTAAAATTATAAATAATAATTAATGTTTGGTTTCAAAGGATTTTTTGGATTAATCCATGTAACTTTTAAATATGATTTATTAATCTTTTCATGGATACTATTATTAATTTCTTGTTTAGTATATTAAGGAGTATTAATAGAAAATTCAAGAGAAAGAAGTTTTTCTATATTGATATCCAACTTCTAGAGGAGAGCCATAACTCTTGCATACCAAAAAAAAGGTGTATCCTTGTTTGTAAGTTCTATATAAAATTGAAGTGTAAAAAATGGATACCTATTTTTACCAAAGAAAAACTACGTTATGCATTAGAGCTCATAAAATAGTGATAATGTGAAAATATAAAGAGATAAAGAGAAGACATACACTAAACTTCACAAGAATAATTGAGTGATGAATCTTTGTTTTGGATCCAATGTTCATTGATAATATGGAGATAAAAACTCTTTTCATATATTTAAAATAATTTTATCTCAAGTATGCACCCCAAACCTCACATCCATACAATAGTTTCAAAGTAACTAAAGTATGGAAAATTCTAATATATGTCTAGATATTTTGAAATTAGAGTTGAAAACATTTGTCTTTTCAAGGATGTAAATGTTGCATATCATTTACTAATTATTTTCAAGGATACATCCATGTCAGTGTTACATGAGGGGAATATTTTGAATGATCGTTATAGTGCCAAGTCCACTTGGAGGGATGTGATTTTATTTTAAATGTGAAAGGCATGTGATGTAAGACCATCTGGGTTCATGAACACTCTTGCATCAACTAAAAAAATATTAGTTTAATAATTTGTCTAAGTGTTTTGATGCATAAGGTTTCTTAACGCATATATGTTTTGTTATGAATTTGTTCAAGTCTTCTTTGTTGCATAGATCGTCTTTGTGTTATTCTTGGTGAATGTCTTGTTTAGTGTGGTTATGTGTTGCATGTAAGCACATATGTCTCAGTATTGTTCCATGCATCTTTTGTTTCATATTTATATCAAATTATTGTCTAATTGAGTCTGAGAGACCTAATGTGAGTTGTTGTAATAATTTGTTGTTACCGTGTTAAAGTGATGAGATTCTTTGTGTGTTTCTTTCAATCTATAACACTACCTGAATCAAGGTATTTGATTGAGTTAATTTTTCATTACAGACGAAGATCAGTAGTATATATTTGTTGAGGTTATTGGAACTTTGATATATAACTTGTGCATTGATTTTTAGATCATTTGCAGAAAGAGTGATAAAGTTATATATCATCCTTGCGTAGACATAAGAGTCATGGTAAGAGGTTTTTTTATTTTAAATATTTGTGGTGTTGTGCAAATTTATATATATTTGGAGTTGTTTTTGACTAATTGGCATTTAATTTTAAAATTCATGGAAGTTGATAAGGATTCATTCAATAATGTTTGTGACCTATTTTGGGGATGGAATGAGTTATAACTTGTTCTTGTTCTTTGGAAATGTGAAGACTTTTAATATTTATGACATTTAATGTTTAGGATACATTAAAGTGTGTTAATATTGTTAATAGGGTAAAATCACTCAATGTAAGTAGGCAAGTCTTGCGTCTATATTAGCATGTCCCTATGCTTGTGGTAATGGACATCTTAGATTTGGATAGTGGAGATTAGATATGAGAATTTATTTTATAAAAACTATGAGTTAACAGAGCTGAGATATACATATTTGATGTGTAATGAATCTCATTGTGAGATCATGGAGTAATTGTGTCATTGTACAAGTTGTATTTCCTTTGGTTGAAATAAAATAAAGATTTGAATTTTTTGTCATTGCATTCCATTACAATGTTTGATGTGTATTCTAAGAGTGCATGGTCTAAGGCATTTCTTAATTGAAATCCCTAATCACAAATATATCAACATGTCAATAAAACACATGTGATACAGACGAAACTTTAGAGAGGATGCATGGCATTTTGGTTGAGGATAAAAAGCAAGTCAATAATGATATTGAAAAACATGTCTGTCATGTCTCTAAAACATTGTTCCTTTGGGTTTTTCTATGTTATGGTTATTTTTCTTGTCAATTACTTTTTGAGAATATCCATGATATATTTTGTGAATTTATTTTTTGCATTCGACAATGAAATTTTGAAAATCAATGCAACGGAGAAAAGGGATGGAATTGTAAACACAAAAGGTATCGACCATAACAAAAATATTGTCAACCATTTTTTTAAAACCATGGGCTTCACTCAATTTTTTGTCGGAGTACATTCTATTGGCAAGCATTTTGCAAGTAATATTTTGAATGAGGAAGAAGAGACTCTTCTTCATATCTACACATTGTACTCTTCAAGTGTTTTCTTCACAAATAGAGTAGATCATGGCAAAATACTTGTTCCTCTATAAAATATTTAAAGGAATCGATTGTCTTTCATGTGAGTCATTGATTATGCATGCCATGATCACTTTGTTTTTTGGTTGACAATAGTCTCAATTTCTTCTAGGGATTAATGGGTATGATGTGTTGAATGAATTTTTCATCTACATTTCCCATTCTCAATAGTGGTTATCTTTTATTATGAAATATCTTTTGTAATGTCACATAAATGTTTGTACCCCAAATTCTCACGCCAATGGTAGCTAGAAGGAGGTGGGGGAGGAGAAGGGGAGTGATAGAGGGTTATAATGCTTATGGATGGATAAACAATTAATAATAACTTAACTTTAAATTTGATATCCAATTGTCAATCGAAAAAATATAATATCTTCGAAATGACCCATTAACATAAATAAATTGATGATATTAACTATAAATTAATTTAAATAAATTTAAAAAACTATTAAAACTATTAATCAACATAATATACATAAAATTTAATATAAAAACCTTAAAATTAATATCTATTAACATTTTTCAAATAAATACATTTAAAATATTTATAATTTATTTATTTATATATAAAAAATAAATAAATATGTTATCTAACGTTTAAGAGAGAGTTCTGCAAGTTTAATCCCAATAAATACCGTGAATACCGTTTCCCATGCTATCTGACCATTGCGATCTTGGAAAAGATGATTCATTTTAACAAACTATAATTTCAAAAGAAAAAAAGCCAAAGTTAACAACAAGAGAATATTGGATTAGTCATTTCAATCGACTATTGTTAGATTACTTGTAGAAGCTTCCATGGTGGCGGCTGAGCACTGAAAATATATGCCGTAATTACGTTAGCGATGAGCAGTGCATTTAAGGAAAATGAACCCGTCCATGACTAAAACGTTTTCACGATGATTGAATATCCATCATAACAGATAGAAGGCGGCGCCAGCTCCATATGAATAAGATGGGAGAGGTCGCAACTTATACCAAATAGGTCCTTCAAAAAATTTATCCTCTGATCTCATTAATAAAGAGTTTATTAGTTTGTTAAAATTTAATTATTAAGTTAAAAAAATTATTTGTGACAGTTTTATATAAATAAGATGGGAGAGATTGTTATTTATACTAATTTGATCTCCAAAATTCTTATCCTTTGTTCTTATTAATAATAATTTTAGTTCAAATTTTAAAATTTAATTATTTAAATTGACATATTTATTTGTGATAGTTTCATATAATTAAGATAGGAGAGATTGTTACTTATACTAATTCAACTTCCAAAATTTTTATCCTTTGATTTTATTAATAACAAGTTTAAATTATTTAAGTTGACATATTTATTTGTGATAGTTTCATATGAATAAGATAGGAGAGATTGTTACTTGCATCAAATGGGTCATTAAAAATCTTATCCTCTGATCTTATTAATAATGAATTTAGTTAAAATTTTAAGATTTAATTATTCAACTTGGCATTTTTATTTGTGACAGTGTCATATGAATAAGATGGTAGAGGTTGTTATTTGCACCAAATTGGTCCCTAAAAATCTTATCCTCTAATCTTATTAATAACGTGTTTTGTTAAATTTTAAGATTCCCTTATTCAAGTTGACATATTTATTTGTGACAATTTCATATGAATAAGATGGGAGAGGTTGCTACTTCCACTAAATCAATCCTTAAAAATCTTATCCTCTGACCTTATTAATAATGAGATTAGTTGAAATTTTAAAATTCAATTATTCAAGTTGGTATTTTTATCACAGTTCCATGTAAATAAGATGGAAGAAACTGCTACTTGTACCAATTCAATCCATAAAAATTTTATCCTTTGATTTTATTAATAACGAATTTAGTTAAAAATTTAAGACTCAATTATTTAAATTTGCATTTATTTGTGACACCTATATAACACCATATTTTCAATTTAATTTATTTTTAAATTTAAATTTTCAAAATTAATTTAAAAAAAAAAAAAAACATAAACAATTACATTTAATTATTTAATTGTCTTGATTATATTATCAATAATGTTATTATAAATTAAATTATTTTTAATAAAGATTATAAAATATTTATAAATTTTAATAATTTACAATATTTTTATTAATTTAAAAAAAAATAATTATAAATTAAATTATTTCAATAGATTACGAACAACTGTACCAAAATTTACAAGAACTAAAATTGAAAGAACAATGTCTTGCACTACAGTAACATATTCCTTCAAATGCACTGCAGTGCAATAACATATTTATTTATTTATACTTATCAATTTAATGTGCAAATTCTTGTTAATTTGTCTTGATAATACACTTACCATTTCACTTGTTTAGAATTGAATATCGTTATCTTAGGCAGACAACTCTTTATTTATTGGAATATGTTGAAAAATTATATTCAAATCTTAGAGCGTTTTCATCCATTTTTTATATGTATTTTTAGCGTTAATAATGTTATTCAGCCCTCTAATATAATGTGACTGGGAATAAATAAGGGTGTGGAGTGTTAAGTCCCTGCAAAATATGAAGGCGGTACTAAGAATGTAAAAATACAACAATTGATAATGAGTGAGAATCAAAAACTTTGATTGTAACTTGAGTGATCAATGTGAAGCAATTGACCATCCTTTGCCTACTCAAACATCTCAATCATCATTATTTAAATATATAAAAGTATTTGATCTCATTGTCAATTTTGTAAAATTTACGATAATTTTTTCCTTTTGAGCTTGTAGAAATTACTTCATTGCAACATAAAACAAGGAAAAACTAACTTTTAATAATTGCTCTTAAACATGGTTTAAACTAGATTTGCTTTTAACATTCCAACTATTATTAGGAACATAATGAAGCAATAACTTAAATTTGTAATATGCTACTTATGGACAATCACGACTATTATAGAAAAATACAGGGCAATAAAAGACCTTTTTCAAAATTTGTGATTCAAATTTTATTTCAAATTTGAGTACTTTCTAGTATAGTGATTTTTTTAAAAACTTACATTTTACCAATTAAACAATAACCCACAAAGACTTATTGGACAATGTCAATACAGACATGTCTCAAACTATGTTTCAATAAATCTTAAGTTAGAGTTATTGAAAGTTGTTGAGACAAAATACACCTCCAAATCTATTGTAATAACATAACATATGAATACATAGTGTGGAAGGAGAGTAGGTAATTTTTCTAATGACCAATTTTGGAAAATTGTTAAAAGTTGGTACTTTCTAAAGAATGGAACAAGTCCAACACTCCCTTACACATTTCATTTTATGCTCTGTATCAAAGGTATTGAGCCAATGAATACATTAGAGGCAACAATAGAAAGTGAAAGGCTTCAAACTAGGGAGATGAGGTATCTATCATTTGAAGGCAAAGCATCACTAAAACTATGATTAGTTCAATACAGAAGTTGCACTTGTTTCTAGATCAAGGCCATTGGTAAAAAATAGTACTGCTTCCAGAACACTCTTCATGGTGCATAAGCAAAGAAGTTAATAACACTTGCCATTTTGTGTCCTTTCACAATTAGTTGTTTCACTGACATATGTGAGGAACTAGAGCACCTAAAACATTGCACATTGGGACAAAGTTAATAGTTGGGTTTGAAGAAGGCTAAAGATATTGCCTACATTGATTATAATCCTTTCCCCCATCTTGCACAAGAAAGACAAGAGAATATTATGGGTTGTTTAGACTTGAGATGTGGATCCTAAAGACTATGACTTGCATACAACTATAACCAAGCTTAATTTATTTCAGGGCACTTCAAACCTCTGAGATTTATACCACTACCAAATTTATGATAATATTTTCCTTGATATGAATTATCATTGTCTATTGTATGCAATGTACATTAAAGCCATAAATACCTTAGTAAGGATCCATAATGAAAAGATGGAAATCTTGCCTAGGGGGCATAGGAAAATAGAAAAGGAGAGAAACAAAAGTAATGAACCAGTCATCCTTATTAGGTAAGTTACTGCATCTAACTAAGTATAAATGCAACTTGCACTACTTTCTCTCCAGTTTTATATTGTGGATATTCTTAATAACTAGTGCCATTGCTGACAAAACAATAAATAATTGTTTAATTCATCTTTAAACAAACAAAGAAAAAAAATAGGTACTGTAAATGACACTCAACATGAATTGGATAATATGAGACTATGGTGTTAGTTACTCATACATCTTAAGAAATAAAAATAAATAGTGAGAAGGCTAGCTAACAATACTAAAAATTTGGAATAATAAGAGCAAGTAACATCCATTAATAATATTTGTCTTGCATTAATGTCAATGAAAAAAGTTATTTTAATCTAGATGTTCATATTATTGCATTGTTTAATCACCTAAAAGTGGCACTTGAGTTCTAAGAGTGTTACTTGAGACCACCTATCCATAGCTTAGCCCTAGACCTATCTTAGAGCATATTTTCCCACTTATCCAAGCTTAGTGTGGGCCACATTTGTCCCTAGTCATCCCTAAAGTAGTCCAGACTTTCATTCTTGCATCTCAGCCCTCTGTGCCTAGTGTTCTACCACCTGGACATGAGCGCCATAATAGGGATAGTATTACCACATGGAGCTAGTGTCTGAATAATGGTGTTACTATCATTTCCCTCTTCTTTTCACAAATGGATATCTTTTCAAATCTTAGACCTCCTAAGATCATCTAGACTACTTTTAACACCTACACAAACACTAGAACAATATAAATACATGAATTTTATCTCTCTCACTACTAGATAGAAATCATATGAAAATTATATATGAAAAACTTAGAATAAGTTATGCACAATTAAGGTTATCAATCCCTATTCTTCCCTACTTCTACATATTACTATTTATAGCATTCCTAAGCTTTGATTACTTAGATTTTTAGTCTCAAACATATTCAAAGCACTTAAGTCAACTATCATACTAGCTCCACTTACACTTACACTAGCACTTAGGTGGGAAGAAATACATAGGTCTTGATCCTTCTTCAGAATATTGGTATGTAGGCAAGTCTCATCATAGTGGGTTTTTGAGGATGTCCAACCTACCCCACTAACAAACACACTTTTTAGCTTGTATCAACTTGATGCCCTAACAACATGAAGGATTAGGGTTTTCTCATAAAACTAATAAAATCAGATAATCGATAGAGTTTTAGAACTCATGCATGCATGTATAGACCTTACAGATCTAGATACATGTGCACCTAGAAGCTTAGGATAGTTATATAGAGAGGACATTACTACCAAAATAGAGACACTAGCACCACAAAGTGCTACTATCTAATGAGGGCACTACTATCTAATTAGGGTGATACTATCCAAGAGGGTTTTTGACACTTGGATCCTATTTACAACACTCAAGCCAGTCTCTGCCTTAGTCTTTAGCCTCTAGATCATATTTCTTAGTCATTTTATAGCTAAGTCCTTACTTATATTATTATTATTTTTAGTAAGGTAAAAAAATTAGTCAATTCTATAACATATATGTGGCTATATTTATTGCATATTTATACTCTGATTTACTATACTTAGCTCTTACAGATACTAAGTCCTAAAAGGTTAAAACATTTGGTGAACCTGACTTACTTTGAATATTGTGCAAACCCTAACCCTAGATAACCCTAGGGTTTATGTTTCTAGTCTTCTATGACCCACACTTAGATTTCAAATCCTTGTATTATCTGATTTGTATTTCATATAATTATGATAATAATAATAATAATAATAATAATAATAATAATAATAATAATAATAATAATAATAATAATAATAATAGATGAAATTAATTATTTGTTTGATGCAAAGTTATCTAGCTTCTCTTATATGCTTGTTTCCTTTGATTTGGAATGAATTCAAACATGACATAAACACATATGTACATGATGCTTTAAATCAATTAAAATATGTCATATTTCATAGCATGTTATCTTTCTCTTATTGGGATTCCATTAACAAGCAAACCCTTACACACATAGAGAATTTAATACATAAGCTAACAACTATGTTTCAAGTTTCAATGTCATATCTTATGCATAGTATAAAATATCCTTATCCTCCTCATATCTATGAGGGTGATAACTACTTTCCCTCTAACCAAGTCCATGCTATCACTCCTACAAAAGATGAAACAACCTATACTAGTATTACTAATTCCCATACTCAGCCTATCCACAGCGCTCCCCTACAAGATGTGTGCCTACATGTTCAATCAGAAGCAACTAGAGTTTGCACTTATGAGACTCTAAAGGATCAAATTATCAATATGAGCAAGAAAATATCATATTTACAGAATCAAAATTAGTTATTAAGTGCACAAGTCACATTATTGGCAAATCAAATTACATGTACAAAATCTTTAGAATATGTTAGTGTTCATCATGTATATACATCTACACCTAGAAAAGTTATGCCTAACACTCTTTCATGTCCAAATCATAAATTAAAACATAATACATCTATTATAAATGATTTAAAAATCTTAAAAGGGTCCAATAAGAGTTCAAGTGAGATACTAATAGAAATTATTAAAGCTAAGTTGATCAACCTACCTCTTCTACATCTAGTGAGGAGATTTAGATATTATTGTGCATATCATTGAATGCATAGGCACCACACTGATTCATGTTTAGAATTGAAAAGGAATACAACAAATAATGATATAGATGACTCAAAAAATGACAAATCATCTAAAAAACATATAATGACACATATACAAATTCAAAAAGGGTCAAAATTAGAAATAATACAAAAGTGGTTACCCAAGCATAACTCAGAATAATAAAAGGTTCACAAAGCACAATCATAGCAAGATAAAATACAACTAACACAGGTAAAAGAAGTAAAATATGCAACTCTACCTCTCCAAAATAAGGCTCAAATTTCAAAGAAATATGGGTTTGGTTAAAAATATCTATAATAGTTTGATTATCATAGTCAAGGTTTGGGTAAGCCAAGGAATCACTACTCCTATTCTAGCCATTGATAATGTTGGTCAAAAAGGTATGGGATCTATTGAACATCCTAAGATAAGTCATTCATAGATACATTTTATCAAGGAAAAATATACAGATACACATGAAATGTTACAGAAAGAGAAATAACTTAAGTTGTAAATTCATGCTAAGCCAACAAACATTCTCATGAGAGGCTTTCTAGAAAAATAGCATCCACAACACCATATGCATACAATAAGCACAGTCTCAAAGGGATAAATTATAATTAATATTTCAAATTACAATTTAGAAATGTCAACTCCATAGTATGAGGCAATTCCTAATGCTCATCTAGATACAATAGGAATCAACACTAACATTCTAGGTTATTATGATTATTATGATTTTGATGATGAACAGTACTCAAATTCATCCTAAAGCACTACTCAACTATAACATGTCAATCACACTGCATGAGAGATTATCATTCCTATTTTTCACATAGGCCATGGTGATAGTGAATATCCCATGAGACTCATCAGTTAGTATTATTCCTCCCTACTTGTATATATTTTCCTTCTTTCTTGATCCTTGTACATAATTTCATTTTTCTGTTGCTTGTACATAGCTTATATATAAAAAATTACAAAAATAATAAAAAATTTCAAAAAAACACAAAAACATTCAAATATTTACTTATAAAATACAAAATTATAGATTATATGCATTGCCATGTTTACACTTTTATATTTTCCAGACACTACATATGTTATCTATCTTAGTATAGTTAGTTTTATCATACATACATGCTTCACTTATTCTTGTTGGGTGATTTTAGATTGCTACAGGACTCAGGTTCACTACATCGATCTAGATTTTCTATTATCTACCCATTGGGCATCTACACAAATACATGAGTTCTTTATTTCACACATTCACCCATTTCAGGGCACCCTATACATAGTTTCAATTACTAGGTTTCATCTTTCTGCACTTTCCATCAAATATTTAGAGTTGTTATATCTTGATATTGATCATGCTAAACTAAGATTTTTTGTTGGCTATTACTACTTTATACTCAGTATATACACATCTTGGCTCTGACACAAATTTATATTACATGTCCATGCATACTTTCATTTCTAGCTTTCCTAGTTTATATTTGATTATATCTATATGCTTCTTTAATTCAAGGGAATTTGAATATGCCATTACTCTTTGGCTCTATGCCACTTATTTTCACAGTATGTATGTTTTGGAACTGTGTCCATGACCTTGTGTGTGCCTTCCTGATTATGTATGTAGACATTTGAACATGTCCTTTTATGTGGCTCTAAGCCAACTTGATTGTTGCTTGCCTATGTATAAATTTTAACATGTCCTTGTATGTCTTATTTTCTCAAATTTAGGGACATGTGCCCATGTCCCTTGTATTGTGGCCCCTTGGTCTACTTTGCATGCCTCAAGTGTGGTGTATGTATGTTTTATTGTATGCCTCATATATGATCCAGCTAACACATATATTACATAGCTTTTTATTTCAAGGATAGTTCTTACACAAGTTCAATAACTCCCCTCAAAAGAGGGAGAATTCATAGGGGTTTGTCACAAAGATCAGGCTCTCATACTGCACTCACAGTACATGTTTTTGGCACACATGCTTAGATTCCATAAACCTGACTTAGGTAAACACAGTGGGAAATAATGACATAAAGATCAGTATAGTTGCAAACAAATCAAAATAGATGGACATTAATGGCTAAATTGGGACACTAGTGCCACATAACACTATTATCCAAGATATGGCACTACTGTTTAGTAGCCTCAACTTTAGAAAAATCTATATTTGCTAGAAAAGTGTAGTAGGTATAGTGCAGACATGTTTAATTATAAATTAAGTAGTTTTGGTTAGTTTAGCTCAGATCCATACCAATTTAGATCAGATTCATACCATTTTGATCAAATTAGGGGCATCATGTGCAATATGACCATTCCTATTTTCAATTCAGATACTCAGATATAGATTAATACAACTCAGTCTAGATTCCATATGCTCATATATTAGATTTGGGGGCATGTACATGGCACATTATTTTCATATGCTCAATTAAACACCAATTGATCAAATGGAATAATAAAATACATTTCATTCTCTACACTATATACATCAAACATCATAGTCTAAGTTACACACCAGTTTCATGCCTTACCTCATCTATATTGGTTGGCATTCCCAAGTGGCCTGAAGAAACCTACTATACTTAAGTGGTCATAGATTCAACACCTCTAGTTAGATATCTCTAATTAGACATTTCCAATTACATCACACAATTTTAGTTTTATATGCATCTACTACGTATGGGTAGGTAATGATGGAGTCATAGTTTACTTGAGTTATTGATCCATCTACATGAGAGGATTGGACACACCATCAGTCCAATATGAGCTATTCACAAGTCATGATCCACCAATTAGGGTTGGAAATAATGTAGTTAAAATTGGATTGAGTTATTGAGCCACCCAAACATGAGTATTGATCAATCCATCAACTCAGTTCAAGTTATTTACCAATTGATCACCATATACATACACACATAGGTTATCACTAGGTTTATGCATTGGTTTGTGTAACCAATGAGGTGCATTCATTCCTTTCCTCTCTCTTATCCATTCACTTAGTTTTTTATTTCAATTTGATATCTCTTAAGTAAGGATTGATTTATGCATGTTTCACTTCCAAGACACGCATTGGAGCATACTTCACATACTCATACCTATATTCATGGGCTTCACCTCTTAGGTAAGTATAAGTATGCTTCTTTTTCATTTATCCTAGTCATTTCACTTTGTTACATTTATAGAATAAGGGGAGGGGGAATGTAATCACCTAAAAGTGACACTAGAGTACTAAGAGTGCTACTTGAGAGCACCTATCCCTAGATTATCATTATACCTATCCTAAAACCTATTTTCACACTTATCCAGCCTTAGTATGGGCCACAGGCATCCTTAATAATACCTAAACCAGTCCCAAACCTTCATTCTTGCATCTTGGCCCTTTGTGCCTAGTGTTTCACCACCTGGACACTAGATCTATAATAGGGATAGTAGTGCCACATGGCACTAGTGTCCCAATAATGGAGTTATTGTCCTTTCCCTCCTCTTTTCAAAAATAAATATCTTTTCAAATCTTAGAAATCCTAGGGTTAGCCTAGACCACTTTTAACACCTGCACAAGCACCTGAACAATATAAATACATGAATTTTATCCCTCTAGCCACTAGATGGAAATCAAATGCAAATTACGTATTTAAAACTTAGAAAAAGTTTTGCATAATTAAGGTTATCAATCTCTAATCTATCTTACTTCTATATACTACCATCTACAATATTCCTAAGCTTAGCTTAATTAGATTTCCAGTTTCAAGTACATTCAAAGAACTCAATTTAATTATCATACTAGATTCAATTGTACTTTCACCAACACTTAGGTGGGGAGAACTACATCAAAATTGATCCCTCTTCACAGTATTGGTATGTAGGTAATTCTCATCATAGTGGGATGTTGAGGATGTCCAACATACCCCACTAACAAACATATTTTTTTAGCTTATATCAATTGGATGCCATAGTAACATGAAGGATTAGGGTTTGATCATAAAATTAGTCAAAATGGGAAATATATATGTTTCATAACTCATGCACATAGGAACATACCTTAAACATCTAGACATAGGTACACCTAAAATCTCAGGATAGTCCTACATAAAGGACACTACCATCAAAATAGGGACACTAACACCACATAACACTATTGTCAAATTAGGGAGATAATATCCAAGAGGAATTTTGACACCTGGATCCTATTTATAACACTTGAACTAGTCTCTACCTTAGCTTTTAGCCTTTAGATCATATGTCTCAGTCATTATCTAGCTTCGTTTTTACTTGTATTATTTATTACTATTTTTAGAAAGGTCAAAATTAGTCAATTTTGTAATAGATCAGTGGTTTTATTTATTACATATTTTTACCCTGATTTATTATACTCAAATCTTTAACAACATATGATTTACATACATTAAGTCTTAAAAGCTTAAAACATGTTCTATAATAATATTTAAACAACATGCAAAATAATTTTAAAAAATGAATTTGTTGCAAATAAATTATTATTCAATCAAAGGTCCCTATCCAAAAATGCTCATGAGATTGCTAATTTTATAAGAGAATAGTGGGGAACACTAATGGAATTTTACCCTCCATTTTAGGATTGATTTGAAATTAGCCCAAGACATGATTGTGGATATTTGGCTTCACAATGGATCCTACATGGAATAATCTCTAAAAGTGGCAATGTTACCACTGATGGTTCAATCCTGATAACTAAGAATGAATGAGTTAATTATTTGAATATATTATTGGTATTTAGGCACTTTGCTCCAACATTATAAAACAAAATGGAAAGTATGGTTTAATTTCTAAAACAAAAACAAAAGGAGGGAATGGTAAAGGCAATAAATAAAGTTTACAAAACCAAGTGAAATTAATGCTTTAACAATTGAGTTGAGCACATACACCACAATTATACCACTACATGTTGAGTCTCACCAAAGGCTTTAACTCTGATGCTACACAATGGAAAGGGTCTAGGGAAGTAATGTAAAAATGCTTAATTTTTGAATCCTCACTAAATACGAATACCATAAGTCTACAGTAAATCACACATTAATATATATAATAACTTGTGGGATAGCATACTAGTTATAAATATTGTGGATAAAATGAGAGGAATTCATAAGAATTTTATGACAGGGAGGCACATCATAAACATTACATTCATAAAATAACAAAGTCTTAAATAATTATCTAGGCACTAATAGTTACTTAAAACTAAAATGAAAGATGTTTTGATAAACAAAACATGTGTCACTTAAAAGGGATGAAATAACATTCATTAATATAACCAATTCTATTACTAAGATCGATCTTCGACAATACTTTAAGATTAAAAAGGGGATGAAGGAAATTGTAGGTGAAATCCTAGCTTGATTCTAACAACACTTTTGAGCTAAAAATTGTTAACTCCTCAAATACAACATGGTTACACTTTTATAGATAAATATGGGATTCACCCCTAAGTAGTTTGAGGTTCCCATCCCAAATAATGATGTCCAATCTTAGAGGTTACAATCACATAATTCAAAAAATGGATAAAATCCCCTTAAGCCTACCCTAAAAAGATATATGGGGACCACTCAACTGATATATGGAGGCAACTTGGAAGAGCTGGCTCCCAACTGATTTGACCTTGCCTTCCTAGATTATAATGTAGATATCATGAGGTCAAACTCTCCATCCATTTTAGCAAGGTTCATCAAGGGATCTTTGAAGATCATCTCGGCTTGGGTTGCTAGTCTTTGGTAATACCTAAATGGGATCCTCCATTGACACCTTAAATTTTGACACCTAGTTGATACTCATTGTAGATTGCATTAAAAACATGAGAACTAATTAAAATCCCTCTTGGTTTACATTAACCACCTTTTCCCTCATGACCTAGTTGAAGTGACCCAGGTGGACCCCAAATTTTCCCCTGTCTAGTAGAGTTTCATCCAAATGGAATAACACTAAGATATTTACTTCTTTTAAGTAGGTAAGTATCTTCTTTTTACCATCTTCTAGGGGTCCCACCACCATTTCATATAAGGTAAGTCACTCCATTGCATATTCATGGTCTTGTCATAGGTCTAATTAAAGTCCAAATTTGAAATAAGCATTAATATGAGCTCTGGGAACATGTCTTTATTAATCAAAACCATTAACTTCCAACACTTCCCATCAATTATAGTGACCCTCTCTATATAGTCTTGGGTTCATTAGATGAGTACCTAGGTATCCTCCATAGCCCATACCACCTTCCCTAGAGTGGATAAAAGTTATAAGAAGGCATCCTTGATGTGCCCAACTAATCTGAGAGGGAAAGATTTCTTGACCTGTGCCTTGAGATTTCTAACCTGGATATGCATGTCCTTAAGAATCTTCTCTAACATATCATGTGTCACCCAGATAACTGACAGTGGGTCTTCTACCATTTTTTATTCTCCTTCAAGGGTCCTCAACTTGGTATGAGATAATAAGTCATGTTGGATTTACCAAACCACATTTTTTCCCTCTTTCATGAAATTTTGGGTGAGGATCTTATGCATGATCCTTTTGGTGTGTTTGAAATACCATTATACCTCTAGGTTTCCATACATCATCATTTCCAACACTTTTAATATAGGGACCATTCCTCAGGTCTTGGGAGGTGTTGGTGGGGTGTAGAGATGGTAGTGGTAGGCAGAAGATGAGGTAGAGGTATAATGGAAGAAGTTGAGGGAGTGAATGATGAAAGTAAGGGAAGAGGGAGATCAATGTGTGTGAAAGGAGGAAATTAATGGTGAG
The DNA here is from genome assembly GCA_037957365.1 of Torreya grandis. Lineage (NCBI taxonomy): Eukaryota > Viridiplantae > Streptophyta > Pinopsida > Cupressales > Taxaceae > Torreya > Torreya grandis. Next base: position 937,558 of record JARHVA010003157.1, on the reverse strand, counting down.
GTCCATAAGAATAACTGCACCTTCTATTAAATCTTGGTCATACCCCCTTGAGGGGAGATGACCCCCAAGAGTGGGGAGTTTAATAGAAAAGACAAGATTATCTGATTAAATTCAAATCCCTAAATATTTAAGGTGATGGAAAAATGGGGTCAAGGAGATATGAGAGGAGCCAATGGGTTAAGTTCTAAAGGAGTAAAAGAGATTGACATGGGAGGTGGAATTGAAACAATTGATATATGCATTATAGGCTAGTCATGAACTATCTTTCACTTCTTCCTTGGCCTTTTACTCAGGTTAGCTCTAAACACTTTATGAAAGGAGATGATGTAATGAAGGATATAGGGGTTGATTATGAGATTTAATGTATTGTCAAAGGGATTACAGGGATGGATCCAATCACTAGATACATGCACATAGGTATACTTACTCCTAGAATATCTAAGGTGGTTGGTGGAGATGGGGCCTTTGTAGGCACTTTCATTTGAGGCATGGATAGCGAGGGCATTGGGAAAGTTTCAAGTTGGGAAATGAAATAGGTAGATAGAAATTAAGAAGGTAGTATGCTAGGAATGGTGGAGGCCATGGATGTTTGGGAAAAGAGTGGAGGAGGTGGAATTAGGAAAGGGGTGGTACTAAAGAAGGTAATTGGAAAGAGGAGGGAGTGAGGGAAGGAGTTTATAATGGTACATGTTGTGGATCTCACTTTGGGCTCATTTTTAGGCTAATACTAACATCAAACCTTAGATTCTAAGTGGCCTAAGGTCAAGGAGTTTATTATGGAGATACATGTGTTTAGGCTACTTATCATTGGGTCACTTGAGTTTGAATTGGTTAGGGTCGAGGTGCTTGAGCTATTGGAGGTGGAGGAGGTAGAGCCATAAGGGGGAGTTGTTGGTCATGGGGGAGAAGGTAAAATGATCCCTTGAAGGATTATTTTATAAATTATGGGTGGAGTTGGTGTGACATCCCTTGAATACTAAGCAAATGCAGAGGAGGTTTGGGAGGTCCTATAGAATAGGACCTTCTTACCCTTCTTATTTCAAGATTTGATCATTGTGAGAACCTCCTAGTTATTCATAGTGTTTAGATATAACTCATCATCATATAAAATTTTTTGGCCATAATTGAGGTTAATTCAATTGAGTACTTCTCTAGTTGGGCTTAGATCATGGCCTTAAGGTCACAATCTCATGGCTTGACTCTATCTAATGCCAAAGAGTTATAGCTTGTCAAAATATTTTATAGGAGAAGAAATGAGTGGTAGACATGATGCTTGATGATGATTGGGAGAGGTGGGTAATCCTTCTGTTATCAATTGATACATCATCTAAAAATGCCTTCCATCAATTGATAAGTGATTTTAACCTTCATAAGATGATATGGGATGTGATATGGTAAGCATAAAGGATCTTTAAGTATGCCTATGATCAAAATGATCATGTCCTTTTGAAGATATTATTTATCTAATGGGAACCAATAAATCTTTGATCTCTTATGATATATGAAGCATAAGGTACTCATTGATCACATTGTATACAAGTGGGTAGAAGCATTCACATATATCTTGGATATTAGTTTTGTATTGGTGTCTATATATTTTATATAAAATGACATGAAATATAGGGCCATTTGGAATCCATGTAATAAAGGTAGAGTGTTTAAAAGTGACTATCCTATAGACCATTTCTATGAGATAGATTATCATGTAAAAATGTTCCCCTACCTACACATCTATTATGGCTCTGACTGTGTTGAAATTGACCATGCCTCCTAAGTTAGGGACATAGGAGCTATCTAGGATCATATGAAGTAGGGGAACCCACTGTTCATTAATATGAAGGAAATCTAGGGCCCTAAATAACTGGTTCAGTAGGATCATGCCAATTTAGACCCCCTCCTTAAACATGTAAACTATGTATGCATTAACATCCTCTTTATTAACCTATTTAGCATTTGGGTTCTCCACCTAGTCCTCAAAGACATCATAGATTTGGAATTTATCATTCTAGGTCTTCACCATCACCAAGTCATATGAAAAAGATGGGTTTAGGATATTATAGTAAGCTTTGTAGGTTTTGCCTGAGATTTTGAAAATCTGGTGTGAAGAGCCAATTGAGCAGACCTAATTTTGAACATTATCCTACAACCACTTGGTAGTGAGGAGTATATTGATGAATAAATTGATGTAAAGAATGAATTTAGGCTTGGTTGTGGCTCAGTGTAGGGCACGTTTCTAGTATGCTCATAAGGCATCTTCAAACATAGCTTCATCATTATCATTGGTAATTGATTCTTTAGGCACCATGTCAATGGCCTTGAATACTTCATTATTATGATTAAATTGAGTAAAACCATCCAAGAATAGAGTATCCATATACTTAGGTTCATCTTTGGGGTTTAAAGAGGAAGTGTCCATTACTATGAGATGAAATTTGTCAAAAAAACTTAGGTAGAAAGAGAAAGTGGTGAAAGTAGCAGGTAGGAGTAGAAAAAAATGATGCCAAATTTGGTAGCTCAGAGATATAATGGTTAATGAGATTTCCTTGGCACACTTATGCAAATTTGGATTAACCCCCTTATATTAATGGCATTTTGTGACTCATCCATCATGGATTTAAATTTGAGTGGGTGGTTCAATCCTCGGCTTTATTTCCCAATCTAGAGTTAAATTTGGAGTTTATGATTACACGTAATTTACCAGATCTAGTAAAGGTGATGTGATATTTTTTACTTATCCAATCAATGTATAGTTCCTCATTTCATCAATGTCTAAAGTGGGGTAGGTTCATAACCACCTCATCCTTAAAGTCCCCTAGGAGCTCTAAGTTTATACCATTTATCACATCCTGACTAGTCTTCACATTAATGCTTGAAACCCAAGCACAACTTAGTAGTTCATTGATATATCTTCTAGAGGGAGATGAGATGTCAATTAGTGACATGAAACATTCTATGATTATCCCCTATGGTTCCACCTATACTTCATTCTGACCATCCCTAGGCCTTTAGGGTACTAACCTATTAAATTGTTCAGTTATGCCACATGTCATGTTGTGATACATTAGGATCTCCTAGATCCTAACATCCTTATTAGAATAGGAGACTAAATTTTATGACCATAATTTGTGTATCACTTCCTCACTACATTGGGCTATCCTAAGTTCTAACATCTCTATCAAGACTGGGAGACTAACTACTCTATCACGGGTTAGACTGGGCTCTCCCAAGATCTAACATCTCTATCAAGTTTAGGTGATTGGCCATTTTAGTTTTTACATGGGGCTATTGGCCAGAACATGGATAGTATCTGACATGGGGCCATGTGGTGATTGTTTATTACATTGGGATATTTTGAGTTCTGACATCTCTGTCAAGCTTGGGAGACTGATGTGTCTAAAAATAATATTCATGGCACTTGCTAATTACATCAGCCCCCCCTAGGATTTGACATCTTTATCAGACCAGGAGACTAACAAGTTTGACAATGGATACATAGTGATTTCTTATTGTAAAACCTTTGACTATCCCTTAGCTAAATCTAAATTCATATAATGCTAAGATTTTGACATGTGGAATACCTTGCAAAAAACATAGAAAATGACTAAGTGAAAGTGAAAAGACAAATCATCAATTAATTGCTTACCTAGCCACCAGCTAGGATCTATAACTCCACATAAGACTCTATGGTTAGATACACCAAGAATAATATTGAGACTTTGGGAACCTCTAAGTAAGGGAGAGCCTACAAAATTAGCATGTTAAACATTCAAAGAAAGAGTGCCCATCCTAATCATGGAATATAGATGGGATTTACCTTGGTTTCTTTCATAAAATGATGAGGCCTACTAGTTAGATCCACTAGTCATTATCCACATCATTTGCTTGGGGATAAAAATAAAAAAATAAGGTGACCTAGGATTTTAGAGACTTGATGTAGGTAGACCCAAAAAAAATTTGATAATGGGTCTAAGAATTTTGGTTACGAGTTTTTTTTAAAAGAGGAGACCCCCATTTCTTACAAAAAGGGGATGTGTTAGCTACAAAAAATGGTGACTTCTATTGGTTCCTAGTTGTACACCTCTTTCACTTGGCCTTGCATACTTGAATAAAATGGTAAATAAATATTATAAACCCAATGATATGTCATTGTAGCCAAGGGAGGGTTTGGCATCTAGAATGAATTGAATAGATAAAATGACTGAGAGGCACCTACAAAGGATATGGTCATCTCCCTAGTACTTTTGGCTCTGCCTAAACAAAGGTGAGAGGACCTATAGGGTAGCTTACTCATATAGAGTGATTATTTAATTCAACCTCTATGGGAATTATTGGCATAAGGGAACACAAATCTAACCATAACATAACCAAACTCACTCACTCCACTTGGGAAGGGTTGTCACACGAAATGAGTAAATGCTGTAGGATAGATACAAGCTACTAAAGACGTATATAAGAGTGCTTACAACCTTCATCCTAAATAATAATCAATATCAAGGATGAATTAAATATTTCAATGATATATTTAAAACACAAGATGCAAATACATGTTCTATAAACAAGATTTTATGCATTTGCAGGAAAACAACACTTATGATATTCACTAAGGATTGTATCATTTGTAGGGTAGGACAGGGTAGGATAGTTTTTTAATTATAAATATGAAGGGCATGGTGGTGTGATGGTAATTTTCAATCAACAAGGTATCTTACAATATTCATGACATCATCCTTTGTAAAGATGTAGAAAAGACTCAAATTCAAGCTAATGAGAAATACCAAATGATCCCTAAAACCCTAGATCATATACTGTAACTAAAATTTTAGAACACTTTTCCTTATCAAATCCATAGACCTAGGGATCCCTAATAAGTCATTCAACAACATACTTCCAAGTTAAACTATAGAAAGGGATCTATAACCTAGACCATGCTCAAAATGGCAACTAGTAATCAACACAAACCCACATATCCAATTATTAGAACTTATAAAACATATTACTGCATTTCATCAATAGGAAATAGAAAATAACCACAAGCATTTTCATTAACTTGAAAAGAAACCTTACATACATTAGTTTTTCAATATGCTGCCAAGGGGACAAGTATGGTGAGTTTGGTCTTTTAAAAAGGGAGACATAAACATGCTCTTAAAGCTTGCTAATGGTTATACAACTGTAACCACCTTAGCAAGAGAGATAATCTCTACACATGGTAATGGATCCCAAAATTTTGAAGAGCTTGGACTTGGAATGGAACAAAAACCAACAATAACCAACACAATGACCAAACCTTGAATAGAGGATAAGCCCTTGATTTATACATTTTTTACCCATTTCAAATTTGAGAGTGAGGGTTGTAACCTGTAATTACCAAATTCCTGCCAAGATCCTCCTAGCTGGAATAAATCCTTTTCCATGCCTAGAATCTTCATGTAACTGCAAGGAAAATCATTGTTACAACTACCTCTACCAAAAATGATGAAGACTTGAAGCAAATATTTTGATTTCTCTGTTGGAAATGCCTTTCACAAGAGCTAAAAGGAGGATATTCATGATGGAGGCCAAAAAAACTTTGTCTTTATGTGTAACTACCTAAGGATCCCCTTGATCACTTAGACAACTAAAAACTTCTAGACAACTACCCTCCCCCTTATGCATGCCATGGAACAACCTACTCTTGCAATGATGGCATGGGAATATTCTAGATTCATGGCCACTTAAATGATCTTCCATGGAATGGCCCACCTTGATCTTGCAAACCTACAATAGCTCTCCCATTGGAGGAGATTAGATGATCAAAACATGAGAGAATGCAATACCCAGGTTTACTTGACCCCTTTACCTTTTTTCTCTAACTTGCCTTTTCATATTTCACATTTTGCACTTTTATCCCTTGTAAACTTTGAAATTTTCACATATTTTCCTTTTAAGGGTTTCTTTTGCATTATCTCTTTTTTAATGTATAAATGCATTATTTTCAATCTTTGGCATATTTGGGTAAATCTTGGCCCCTCTCACAAATTTTCAATTTGAAATTTGCCAAGTTGCAATTGATAATTGTAGTTCCTCTATGACGTTCCCTTAGGGAAATATTCAAATGAGCACATAAGGGGTTAATATATCCATATTGAATTGTAATTCATTAAGCATTGACTTTTCCATTTTTAAAAATTTCCTCTCTTATGTATACTTTATCTATAATTTGCACTATATCATCAATTATATGAGCATAAACCCCTTCATATTGGCATATCAAAAGCATATCAGTGACACCAACAGGTTATAAGTGCTTTCTCATTACTCAATTTTCTAATGAGCTACCATGCCTCATTTGTAATTTGCCTAGTCAACCTACTGTTAGTGGTGAAAGCTCTATTAGTTATCTTACATAGGGTCCTTGAATATGATGTTTATGCCTATATATCATCTCCATGTCATGCCTGCTCATCCATATCTTTATTCTATTTGACCTCAACATTACTTGTTTCCATATGTGGTTGAGCTTCTTCTTCATCATCATTCGTACTTATTTTTTTTGTACTTATTGATTCTTCTATCTTCCTTCCATAAATACAAGTTAATTCTATAGGTGTTTATTGATTTGAACCTTTTATTGCTTGACCCACTATCTATTTTGTAGGTTGATCCATGCCTCGATCTAAATATTGGGCTTCCTTTCTATTAGAATGTTTGGACAACTTGCCAATGCTCTCTGAAGGACATTTTGAATTTTTGTGGCAAACACTCGAAGGCTAATCCAAATATTTGGAGAGGTCATAATCACTCTTTTGATGAGTAGGATTTATAATTGATGAAGAATTAACTAACAAATCATTGTTAGATGCATCTAGATGACCACTTGAGATAGTTAAACCCTTTATTTCCTTTGTGCCTATGATACTTTTATCATCTTCATCGTCAACAGGTTGAGAATTGAGTCCATCAATAGAGAACTTTATTATAGACTTGTTTGAACTACCATCTACCATCACAAACTTTAGCTATCTAGAGTTTTCAAAGGATAATTGATCATCCTTGGAGGGTTCATAGGCTGCCACATTTGTCAGCATTTTGAATGAAGAACTTCCCATGCATTTATAAAGTATCTAATGATGGCGGCACTAGATTAAAATTGACATTTACATGCCCCTCATTTGATGTCCACATGACCATCAATGACATTCACATGACCATCATATTTAATCTCTAATGGATAATTATCATGGTTTAAATTTGACATCCATGTACCCATCATTTGACATCCACATGACCATTAATGATGTTCATGTGACCATCAAATTTAATCTCCAATGGGTAATTATTGTGGCTTAAATTTGATTTTCACATCCCTATCATTTTATGTTCACATAAACATATTTAGCATTTATGTGACCATAACATTTAAGCCCTGGATAGTTAATTGTTGAGCTTTACTTTGACATCCGCATGGCCATCAATGTTGTCTGCATGACCGTCACACTGCTTGGTCATTCACTAAGATTTTGACACTTGGTACATCTATGCTCATCCTGATCTCTATTAAAAATTTAGCCTCAATCACGCATAGTAGGATTATTTTTCTCCACATCAATGTTCACCATTTGATCATGATCCATTAGTTTAGATGTGATTAGCTCAAAATTGACAAGGAAAACTACCAAGTTAGAGCTTAGGACAATAAAGAACTTAGGACAAAGGACTTAGCCTAAGGTTTTAGGATGTATATAAATACAAAGATAACCCTAAGAATTTTACACTAAGCGTATAACAAAGGGACCAAGCATTATTTAGACTATGCTAATAAATAAAATGGACCATGGGCTATGGGATATAAAAGTTACCAAGCATTATGAATTTTTAGACTAAGGTTTGGTCATGTTAATAAAGATGACCAAACCTTAGTATAAAAATAAAACTAAGTCCTTGACATATTTAAAATGTTCTCGCTTAAATTTTAATTTACATTAGAGGGTCTAGGCTAAGGCAATTAGGAAAAAAGGCCTTAAAATGCTCAAACATGGATTTAATATAGATTTTGATAGACTAAAGGCTAGTAAAGATCAAATTAATAAGACATTTGACCTCTGATGAACATATGAAAATAGGAAGTGGGCTAACAAATCAGGCATTCATACTTGATAAGGTTTCAATTACTTCAGTGCAATTTTGGTAAAAATAACTTCCATGAGGAAAGTGGTGACAAGAACTTAGAATCTAACATGTTAATCCTCTGTTCCTATATAACACATAGACTACAAAATAGATAATTAGACATATTAGAAAATAAGGTTCTAAATTCATGCAATAACAAGTGACATACTAATCCCTTACCCTATAGAAGACCACCAATGTGTATAGGGAGTGATTTTTTAATTAACTTATCCAATTATGAACTTCATTCAAGAAACTGAGGTTAAACTAGGCATCATATTTATTTAGGGGCATTAATGCACTCATGGATTGAAGGGGAATAACATAGGTATTACTATGCTACCAGTTGAGCATTCATAGCCCTAATAGTGGTGCCTCTAATCCCATTCAAGGCCTTGCTTCATTGATAGATAGGACATAAATCCTATGATGGAGGTTGCCTACATAACCCTTTTGAGGAAGACTCAAAATTCAAATTTTACATGTTTTTCCAATCTTCTATCAAGGTTCCCTATGAAGAAATTTAGTACTTTTTTTCCATTGAGGGTTTCAGACCAAGTGAAGAGTGATAGGTTAAAGAAAAATCTCTAAATATATAATCAAATTTTGATTAGCTTGAATGTCCCCATTTTTTGTAAAATGCTATATTAAGTGCAGTTTGGTGGCCTTTATCAGGGTGCAAGTTGTTTTAAAGTCCTCTTTTTTCAATGAGAATCATTGGCCCTCAAGATATGAAATGTAAGGGACTCACTCACCATCTATGGTTTATTAAGATTGAAGACTCAAAATTGTCTCTATGTATTTTGACAATGATTTTTAGGCTTTCATCATCACTTAGAGTGGTTACAGACTTTTCTTTTTCTATAGAGGCCTCATTTTCTTAGCTTTAATTAGGGGTCTGATTCAGGGCAAGCAAATACTACAAAGACAAAACCAAAAAAATGCAACCAAGGAATATAAAAAGAAAACACACAATAGGAAAAGTAAACACACAACTAAAAGTAACTAACCTCTTATATACATTATCACCACCCATCAAGGTTATTTTGAAATTACACTAGATGGAGAAGATGAGAAGTAGTGCTTTAGCAACTATCTATCTCTTAGGAGTTGCATGTCATTTTCTTATAGGTTCTTAAGTTGAAAGTCATTCTAGCTTAGGATTTTTTCTATCTGATAGGTCCCAATCTTGAGGGTAAACTTTGAGTGTTGGCCTTTCTTTACATGGGTTTTATCGCACATGAATACTAGATTAGAGATATAAAAAGTCTTGATTTTAGCTTGCTTGTTAAATCATCATTTGATGGTACCCTGATGCTTGCTAAAGCTTTATAGAGCTTCATCCTAAGATTTCTCTAACTAAATGATATCTAAGAGCTAAGTATTCACTTTGTTATCTAGTTCTATAAACTACTACATGAATCTATAAGTTAGCAGTCTGAGTGTGACTAGTGTGATTGGCTCCAATCAATAGACTAAAAGGAAAGGAAAGATTTTGAGGGCCTATTCATTCCTTGTGAGGCCAACTCATAGATTAAATTTTAGTAATGAGTGCCACTCCCAAGGATTCTCTCATGTATATTTCTTGATGGTGTTTATTAGATTCTTATTGGTGTATTAGACCAATCCATTTCCTTGGGGATAGTGTCTAGATGAGAACCTCAATATGATATCATTATCATAAGCTAATTCTATGAATTTTTTGGATTGTAAGGTAGAACCATTATCACATACCAGAGAGATTAGGACCCCAAATCAAGTGGTTATAACATTATTCATAAATTTGATGACCTCAGTAGTGGTGCTTCTTTTCATAAAAACTACTTTGTGAAAATTCATGGTTGTGAGAAGAAACATGTGGTCATATTATGAGTTAGGGTTGATGACCCCAATGAAATCTAATCCCCATTAGGAAAAGGGGTTTGACTCCACCATGGGTTGAAGTGGCATTTTTTGCATGGGTCTCCCTATTGGAAAAGGTATGGAATTGATGAAAAGCATGTACATGAGCATGAATATCTTTAAACAAAGTGGGACATTATTAACCCACTAAACGGACCTTGTGTGCCATGGTATTTATAGTAGGGTGAATGGCTCCTAGTTTTTCATGGAAACTTACCATCACTTCCTTGGCTTCATCTGGGACAAACATGTGAGGTAAATTCTCTCATGATTCCTTCTAAAGAGAATTTCATTCTTCAACATATAACATATATATTTTAACCATATATATCTCTTCTATGTATGGTTGAATCTGAGTGGTGTATTTATATAGAGAAGGAAATGCAAAATTAGAGTGTACCAGTCTAGTTGTAGCCTTAGCTCTTGGTCGATTTGGTGTAAATTTATTCTCAGGTCTAATTAGTTATCAACTAAGTTATTGTCCTTGGATCAACTAGGATGGCTTGATATACAAGTCATATTCCTATAATTTTTCCATTTGTCATCCTTTATGCTCACCATACTCATTCTACCCTAGCATCTACTTTATGGCTAGGTTTGAGATGATATCATGTGACTTATTCCTAAGAATATAGCGTTTAAATTTCTTCACTACTTTGATAAATGTGTAAGCATGTTTATTGAGATTAGGATTTATTACTTCTACATCCTTGAGATTGGTGATCATGAAAGTGATGGGATGTTATTCTCCATTCAATTTTTGGGTGAGGCAGATAATAATGGTTTGTTTAAAAGGAAATGTGCAGATATGTATATCTTGCATATAGTTTAAGCTAATGAGGATTGAGACTTGCATAATTATGTCTTGGATTTCTTGGAAATTCTTGTTTGATTGTACATTCCATCCCACCATTGCATCTTATTTCAACATAACATTTAGGGGTTTTAAATTTTCAACAAATATAGAAAAGAATTTATGAACAAAGTTGATTTTCACAAAGACAGATTTTAACTCTTTCCTGGTATTTGGTAGAGATAATTTATAAATCACACCAGATCTTTTTAGATCAATATAAATACCTTAATTTGTGATGATAAGACCAAAAGGATTACCTTCAATAACATTGAACATACTCTTCTTATGATTCAACAAAATATCATACCCTCTGCACCTTTCAAACACTTTCTCTAATTGGTGAACGTGATATGACCTATACTTCAAAAACACAATTAAGTAAACCATATAAATTATTATACACTTTATAATTATTCCTTAAAAATCAAGTTCCATTTATATTTTAAAGGTTTCCCCAACATTGGTTAACCCAAAGGGCATTCACTTTTAAGTGAATGTGTCATACTTAATGGTGACCACAAGTTTGGCCTAGTGTTATAAATTAACCAAGACCTGGTTATATTTAAAAAATACATTTGGAAAATACATCATCAAGGATCCTCTCACCATTTGGATTACTTCATCAAGGGAAGGTAGTAGGTAATTATCTTTTTCTTAAGCTTGGTTCAAATTTTGGAAGTCTATGCATAGGTAGATTTCTCCATTTTTCTTTTGCATGGATACTAGATTAGCCACCTAGGTAGGATGGAAAACCATGAAAATTATACCAATAATGAGTAATTTATGAACCTTTTTTTGTATCAAGGGTTCTATAATTGGTTTAATCAGTCTTTGAATTTGTATAAATGATCTTTGTTATGGATTGAGGGGGATAATATAAGTGATCAGTCTCAAATCAAAGACCTTAAGGTATTCATAGGCCAAAGAAATTATGTCTTTATATCTTAACAATAGTTTTTGCAACTACTCCAGCTTAGATTATGCCTACTCAAGGCCCACATTGACCATTTAAGGGTTTATACTAAACTAAGGTTGAGGAGATATCATTTTTGGCCTTTTAACATAGGCCTCATTATTTGGAACATGGGGTCTAAAGTGTCAAATGCCCTTTCCAATAAAATCATCCCCTTTAGGATCTAATTCCCATAAATATTAAGGATCTCATCTTTGTCTAGTTCATTATTAGGGATGTCCCTATTTTCCTCACCAATGATCTAGGTTTCAAATAGCCCCATGCTATTAAGGAATTGGATGAGTTGTTGGTCATCTTCAAAGACTTAAAATTTTGTCACATTATCAGGGATACAGGGACAAAGGACAAGTTCCATAAAGAAACCCTACACTTGACATCATATAGGGTGTTAAGCTTATTGATATAGACATGAGTGAGCATGCAACTTGGTTTTATTCCATAGGGGTAGGGATGACATTGAATATGCTAAACATTTTGATTAAGTCCTAAGCTTAATTCTTATACATTATGAGGTATGATAGTTTGCCTTGAAATTTACTCTTGATCTAGTTGACTACCATCTCAAAGTCACTAAATACTCTAATTTAGTTTCCTTATGTTTCAATGTCAACTATAATCCTAGGATTAACACTTCATACTCTACGAGATTATCTATGCATAAGAACTATACCCTATATGATGCTAGGAACATCTTTCTTGGGGATATACTAATAGAATAATGACCCCACTACCTTATTTATAATGATCCTTATTTATTTATAGAGACCATAGGCATATAAATTTTAGTTAGTTATTAGTTGCATCTTTGGTTGTTTTTGTAATTAATGTATAGATTCTTAGGTCTGAAGATACCAGGTTAACTTTTTCATTGATGGCATTGTACTCAATTATAATTTGCTTCATCTAAGGATATCTGTCTAAACTAATTTAATTATTTACCCCTCTTTAATATAGCCACATATGAGAGAAGTCCACAACCATATACCCATTTAGGGATCTAGACCAATCTATACTAAGGAGCATTCCATAGGCCTCAAGAATCTCTACCACATAGATCTCCATGCAGTGTTAAATCCTAGGTTCTAATTTTATTTGTATGTGGACATTTAAAATCTCAACTACCACTTTAACCTTATACATATTTATTTTAACTACCACCTTATTTGAATTAATAAGGACCAACCCAAACTATTTGTATATGCCTATTAACATTACGTTGGCTGAAGCTCCTGAGTATACTAGGAAATTATGCAAGTTTTTCCCAAATAGTTTGATGGTCAAAGTTAAGGGAGGCACTTACATTTTATTCTTGTGAATGAGCACATTGGTATGTGCCTATTTAAATTTTTCATGAGTGGATTGAGTCAACTTCTTGGTTAAGGACTTTAATAGAAGATCACATTACTCTGTGATGTAAGAAAGTTCATGAAGTCTGATGTTTGATTTGATCATCTTCATCTCATCCACTATATTATATCCTAACTTAATTTGAATATGTGGGGTTTCTATGGTAGCTTTATATTCTTGAGGATTTTGAGGTGGTGGGTCATTCCTAGCATTCTAGTCAGGTGAGGTCACGTATTATTTGGGGGAGTTGAGGTAGTGAAGGGATGTTACATTTGCATGTTCCCAAGGGCATAGTAACTCCTTTTAAACTATTGAAATTTCATCACTTGATTAAAACCCTCCTTCATCTCATTTTTTTCTTAGACTAGGAATTTCATGGTTTTTAGTACAATGGCAGTGGTAGGTTTTTGTCCATGCTAGATGATTCTGGGTGATTGGAATGTCAAGAATCTAGAACAACAAACATGCTCTGATCCCACTTGTCAGGATGCAAAACCGGAAACATACAATTGATTACCAAACTTCAAGCAACTTAATATGCGGAAATAACCAGATTCACCAAATAACTAGAATTCAGAATAACACAGCATATGAGAGACAATACACAACTTGTATTAACACTTTATACAGAAAAGAATACAATAAAGAAGATGCCACTTCTTCTCCACCACCTTACAGAGGTTTCCCACACCTCAAGTGAACAGTACTTCTTCTCCCCAAAGCTCTCCCTCTCACAGGTCCCAACACCCAACTCAAATACAGAGTTGATGTTCACCTCCCATGCTCCACGCATAACACAAGTGCTCCACGCACTCCACAAGCACTCCACGTGCTCCACAAGTACTCAAGGTACTTCAAGTAGATCTCCCATGAACCTGCAATAACCTGCAATTCAATAGACCATACTTATGGAAGGAACTCCCTTGCCTTCCTCTTGCTCTATCCGAGTACACCCCTGTACTCCAAGTAGATCCTGCCTGATACTGCTCCCTGTTGTGTTGCTGTCTATATGACCTTGCACACCTGCAAATCAAACAACGGTTCTGCTCACCTGTGAACCTCGACCTTGCACACACATACACCTGTAGATCAACGATCTTACTTACCATGTAGATCTCCTATATAGGCCATGCAACTATGACCAAGATCCTACACTCTTGAAGAACCCAGTTGGTTCTCCAATCCAGCACCAACACACCTGGTACTGAGGCACTAGGAGGAACGCACCATTGCTCTACCTCACACACAGAAGGAGCTTATAATTATGCTCTCTTACTCCCTAGCACACTTTTCCAATACAACCATGAGTCTATTATATAGATCTCATCCAAACAATAATTAGACATCTAATTACAATAATTAGATCTGCAGCTCTCAGTCTAAAAATAGATCTCTTCATGCAAACACTTGGTTCGTTAGCTAACTGCCCGTAAATAGCTCGCAGTCGAACCACACAGGCGACCGACGTCGGTCCCTGTCTGCCTGGAGGTGACTGACATCGGCCGATATATGACCGATGTCGGTTTCTTCCCTTTGCTATCCTGCCGACGTCGGCTGATCAGACCGACCCCAACTTCTCTGCAATCTTCAGCAACCTCCTCTCCTGTTTGCATCAGTGAAGCTTTTAGCTCCACAATCCTAACAATCTCCCACTTGGAGATAAATAGCTGCACTGTACCTGTACCTATACTCTGTCTAATCTATTTCCTGGTTTGTATCCCTCTTCAAGCTCCCACCTGAAGACAACCCACCACACATCCCGTGGTGTACCTCCTTTCATCCGAGTACCTGCCACATCCGAACCTACAACACCTGTAGTGAAGTCCTGACCCTGCATAGCAACACCTGCTACCAGTCCCTCTCAAAAATCTGAGAACCCACTTCCCCGAATTGGCTCCTAACTCTGACAGCTCCCACTGCATGGGAATACTCAGGTCTATACCAGACCTCATGTGATTTCGGACACTGTACCTGTCCAGCCCTTAGTGTGCTCCGGTTCTGCATCCCGAACCTCGCCAACACCTGATTCACATCAGCTCCCACTCGAGACAAAATCAACCTGTGATCTCCATGCCTCCCATGTCAAAGAATTCCGCTGCTCCAAACTCCTCATGACATGCCACTAAACTAATCTTACCCTTAGCTCAGCAAAACCCTGTATGTACTAACCTACTATAGCAAAACATACCATCCACATACACTAACAGAATGATGTTGCAATCATCATCCCCCTGGTAAGTCAAACCACAGTAGTTACCTGACACTGACTGAAGCCATGCTTCATCCTCCACCTACCAAAACCTATACCACTGTCCTGCAGCTACCTCAAGACCATATGACCTGGTCTTCCATCTCACATATCCGTTCTCTCTATTCTTCTACTAAGGAATCCATTCGTCTCTGTGCTTTCATCCAGCTGGCAAACCTACCAAAACTCCCGTCTAGTTCTGCATCATAATCCTGCCTAGCTCACACCTGTTTCCTGGATCCTTCCTACTATATAATCAGCAACAAGTATGAAGAAGAGGAACATGAATTTGAGGGCCTACTTACGCCTTCAGTCCTCCGTATGGGTGTTTGAGACTCCTTGACAACATGCTGTCCACCCAAAATTCGTTACAGTGATCGACCTCGGTCACCCCACAGTCTGCATCCGATCGACGTTGGTTCCATGCATCTGTACCTGACTACCGACCCTGCGGTGTCCCTTCTGCCGACGTCGGTCCTTCTGACCGACATCGGTCTTACATACTACCGACGTCGGTCCCATGACCGACGCCGGTCTTACCCTGCCTGACACTGCCGGCTTCAGTCTGCACATGACCGACATCGGCACCTGTCTGTTCGACGCCGGTTCTTCCTGACCGACATCGGTGTCTGTGTTTGCCTGTGAGTGATGACTTTTTACCCGCGAGCTCCTTTGGATCAATCTCCATGTCCAAACTGCCCTGCTCAGATGTATCCAGCCTCATCCACTGAACTCTGTCCGCCATCTCCTCCAAGAACACCAAGGCTTTCCAGTTCTTAAGCCTGTCAAATATATCTGTCTTCCACTTAAGAACATGCATCTCCTTCCTGCTCATGTGACCAAGCCTACGAAGCCACGTCTCCACAACAGAAGAAGAATCAGTAATATAAACAAGTAGATAAAGAATACCTATTTTCTTACCACCAGCTAATTCAAGTGCTACCGCTATGAGAGTTCTTGTGCATCTCTCATCACCCAATCTTTTTGAAGAAATTAGCCATATCTCCAAACCTGGGACCTGCATGACCTTCATCAACACCTGTGTGTTGGCCGCCTACAATTTTAGCTTCACTTCCCCTTTGCCAATTCTTTGGCAAGGCTTACCAGCTCCTCTACCTGGGGCTGCATGGAAAGAGGCAACTGAATCTTCTATCCAAGATTCAACTTTATCCAAGAAACCTGCAAACACATCCTGTGCAACAACACTTGCTACATCTGTATCTTCAATTTCTTCATGCTGATCTGTTACCAACCAACAATGTTCTTTTCCCTGCTCTTTCTTTCCATCGGACCGTGAGTAACCGTCTGTGCTTTTCAACTCCTCCATTCTTAGCTTACTTTGATCTGCCGTTGCTCTACTCCCACTCAATCAGAAACCCCTGAGAGTGCCCTGTAACCAAAACACAACCTGCTTCCTGCAACCTTAGCTCTGATACCACTTGTTGGTATCGAGCTCAAGAACCTACAACCAAGGCTCTGATACCACTTGTCAGGAATCTAGAACAACAAACATGCTCTGATCCCACTTGTCAGGATGCGAAACCGGAAACATACAATTGATTACCAAACTTCAAGCAACTTAATATGCGGAAATAACCAGATTCACCAAATAACTAGAATTCAGAATAACACAGCATATGAGAGACAATACACAACTTGTATTAACACTTTATACAGAAAAGAATACAATAAAGAAGATGCCACTTCTTCTCCACCACCTTACAGAGGTTTCCCACACCTCAAGTGAACAGTACTTCTTCTCCCCAAAGCTCTCCCTCTCACAGGTCCCAACACCCAACTCAAATACAGAGTTGATGTTCACCTCCCATGCTCCACGCATAACACAAGTGCTCCACGCACTCCACAAGCACTCCACGTGCTCCACAAGTACTCAAGGTACTTCAAGTAGATCTCCCATGAACCTGCAATAACTTGCAATTCAACAGACCATACTTATGGAAGGAACTCCCTTGCCTTCCTCTTGCTCTATCCGAGTACACCCCTGTACTCCAAGTAGATCCTGCATGATACTGCTCCCTGTTGTGTTGCTGTCTATATGACCTTGCACACCTGCAAATCAAACAACGGTTTTGCTCACCTGTGAACCTCGACCTTGCACACACATACACCTGCAGATCAACGATCTTACTTACCATGTAGATCTCCTATATAGGCCATGCAACTGTGACCAAGATCCTACACTCTTGAAGAACCCAGCTGGCTCTCCAATCCAGCACCAACACACCTGGTACTGAGGCACTAGGAGGAACGCACCATTGCTCTACCTCACACACAGAAGGAGCTTATAATTATGCTCTCTTACTCCCTAGCACACTTTTCCAATACAACCATGAGTCTATTATATAGATCTCATCCAAACAATAATTAGACATCTAATTACAATAATTAGATCCGCAGCTCTCAGTCTAAAAATAGATCTCTTCATGCAAACACTTGGTTCGTTAGCTAACTTCCCGTAAATAGCTCGCAGTCGAACCACACAGGCGACCGACGTCGGTCCCTGTCTGCCTGGAGGTGACTGACGTCGGCCGATATATGACCGACGTCGATTTCTTCCCTTTGCTATCCTACCGACGTCGGCTGATCAGACCGACCCCAACTTCTCTGCAATCTTTAGCAACCTCCTCTCCTGTTTGCATCAGTGAAGCTTTTAGCTCCACAATCCTAACATGGAAACCACCTCATATTATTCTATTTCCTTTTGGAAGATCTCAAAGGCATAATCAAACTCTATGAACCCAAGTTTCCCTTAGGATGCTATGTTATGTACTTGACACCAGTTAGGCAAGGCTATCTCGAAGATATTAATTTTTGGAAACCTATTGGGTGAAGGTCTCAAAGAATTGTGGGGATAATTGTAGTTCATATTTGGTCTTTGATATGTGATTTTTTAATGTAAATATTTGTATTGGAATTACTCATTTTTTCTTAGTCCAAGGAAATCATTGTTGAGTTTTTATACCATTCACTGAATAGCATCCATCTCATTTTTTATGGACTCTTGGAATATAGTCTGGGTATTATTATCTACTACCAATATTACTTAGTGTTATAACAAAGGATTTTTTTCATGATTCCAAGGGTTAAAAAAACCCAAGTATTGGTTTGGTGTAGGATGACCCATCAAGAGTTGATGTGTTACAAGGAATGGCTAAAGCATTTGGATATTATTGTTATCATTGGGAAAGAGGCTCAACATGAGCATCTATAGTAACACATTAGGAATGGAGTCCATCATCTAATCTTATGGGTTTAACTAGCTATCTACCTTGATGGATCCTACATAAGCTAGGGGTAGGTCCACTATTGTTAGATATCTTCTTAAAAACATAACCATCCAAGGGTCCAAGGAATTCTTATACATTTCAAGCACTATTTTGGGGTTGGGTTGGTAGAGCACGTTAACCTAGTTGTACATATTTCAAAACCTATTAGTGAAGTTATTGATAGGATTATTAGGATCCCATTTAATATAAAATAAATTTGGTATAGGACATTGGGGTCTACTACTTTCCCAAACTTGGCAAGGAAGGTAGTATTGAAATGGTCCCAACTGGGGATTGAGTCTTCAGGAAGATTGAAGATCTAATTATATGTTATGTCCATCAACATGAATGGGAAAAACATGCATGACACATCCTTATGTTATATATTCAATAGCCTTATGGAATTTTTATAAGAGGTCACATGCTCTTTGGCAGTCCATCCTACACCAAGAGTGAAATGGGGAAGATACCTCGTAGGATTTCTATGTAAGTTGTGGATAACTCTTAGGATGTTAATGGTCGAGCTAGCTAACCAATCCATCTTGGGAAGTTTATTTTGGAGAGTTTGAGAGTAAAATATAGTTGGTATGATGGTATGTTTAATTTTATTGAGCCTGGGTATTCTATGGAATAGCAAGGGGCAAAACCCTGACCAACCATGATGAGACCTAACTCTGGTGATAGATGAACTAGTCTTTAGGATGCTTCACAAATAAGTAATAGTTAGTACATAATAAGATTCAATTAATAAAATACTCTTTCTAGGTTTGGGTTCTTATTGTTAATTATCCTTAAAATAAAAGGGCCCTCCTTGTAGCACCAACTATTGTTCTATGTTTTAAGTAGGCAATGAACTAGGAGAAGCATAAATGAGAAGGAAACAAGTTTGCAATCAAAGGTAATTCTAAAATATTCCAAAAAATTACTTAATTTTAGTGATAGCTATTATTTGGTCTAATATCCCCATCCAAAAATGCTTATGAGATTGGGAATTTTAAAAGAGAATAGTGGGGAACACTGATGGAATTTTGTACTCCATTTTACGACTGATTTGAAATCAACCTAGAGCATGACTATGCATATTTGGCTTCACAATAGATCATGCATGGAATAATCTTTGAGAGATGTTACATCACCACCAGTGGTTCAATCTTAATAACTAAAAATGAATGAATGAATTATTTGAATATGTAATTGGTATTTAGGCACTTTGATCTAACATTATAAAAAAAAGGGAAAGGGTGGTTTAATTTATAAAACAAACACAAAAGTAAGGAAGGATAAGGCATAAAAGAAATTTTCTAAAACCAAGTGAAATTAATGATTTAGAAATTGAACTGAGCAAATCTACCATAGTTACACCACTATGTGTTAAGTCTCTCTAAAGGCTTTAAATCTGATGTTACATAATGGGATGAGTTTAGGGAAGTAGCTTAAGAATGATTAATTTGAAAATCCTCACTAAATAACAATACTATAAGTCTATAGTAAATCACACTTAAACTTCCAAAATAACTTATAGGCTGGTACTAGTTATCAATATTATGAAGAAAATGAGAATAATTTAGAAGAAGTTTATGATAGGGAGGCACATCATAATCATTACATTCATAAAGTAACATAGACTTAGAATAATTATATGAGCACTAATATTCACTTAAAACTAAAATGAAAGATGCTTTGATAAACATAACATGTGTCACTTAAAATGGATGAAATAACATTCATTAATATAAGCAATTCTATTACAAGGAGTGATCTTGGAAAACTCTTTAAAATTAAAAAAGGGATGAAGGAAACCGTGGGTGAAATCCTAGCTTGATTTTGACAACACTTTTGAGCTAAAAATTGTCAACCCCCAAAATACAACATGATTACAATTTTATAGATAAGGATGGTATTCACCCCCAAGTAGTGTGAGATTCCCATCCTAGGCCATGATGGACACTTGTAGTGGTTATAAACATATAATTAAAAAAATGGATAAAATCCACTTAAGCCTTGCCCAAAAATATCTACAAGAGCCACTCAATTGATACATGGAGGTGACTTGGAAGATTCAGCTCCCAACTACTTTGACCTCACCTCCATAGCTTCTAGCATGGTTACCATGAGGTTAAACTCTTAATCCACCTTGGAAAGATTCATCAGGGGCTCTCTAAAGATCATCTTGGCTTGGGTCTCCAGTATTTGGTACACCTAAAGGGGAGCCTCCATATACACCTAGACTTCTTGCACTTGGTTGATACTTGTTGTAGATTATGTTGAAAGCTCAAAAAATACTTGAACTCCCTCCTAGTTAATTTTGGACACCTTTTCCCTCATAACCTATGTTAAAAGTGACCTATGTGTATCCTAAATTTTCCCTTGTCTAGTAGAGTTTTGTTTGGATAGAATAACACTAAGGTATTGACTTCTTTAAAAGAGGCCAATATCTTCTTTTTACCATCTTTCAGGGGTCCCACCACTATTTGATTCAAGGAAAACAACTCTTCCATTTCAATATACATTATTTTGGGATAGCTATAATACAAACCCAAATCTAAAATGGGCATCAATTTGAACTCTGACAACATGCCCTTGTTAAAAAATATCATCAACTTCTAACACTTCCCATTAATTATAGTGACCCTATCCATATAGTCATGGGTTCATTAGATGAGCACTTGGGTATCCTCCATATTTCCTACCACCTTACTTAAAGTGGATAAAATTTTTAAGAAGATGTTCTTGACATGCCCAAATTAATCCAGGAGGGAAATATCTCTTAACCCATGCCTCAAGAATTCTGACCTAGCTCTACATGTCCTCAAGAAGATTCTTTGACATATCATACATCACCTAGAGAATTTAGAATGGGTCTTCTACCAATTTATATTCTCCTTCAGGAGTCCTCACCTTGGTGAGAGAGAATAAGTCCTATTGGGTCTATTATACCATAGGCTTTTCCTCTTACATAAAATTTTGGTTGAGGATCCTCTACATGTTCCCCATGGTGCATTCAAAATACCATGTACCTCTAAGGTACCTTTCATCATCATTTTTAGAACTTGTGATATAGGAATCATTCCTGAGGTATTGAGAGGAATTGATGGGGTGGCACAGATGGTAGTTTTAGGTAGAATGGAAGAAGTGGAGGGAGTTAAGGATGAAAGCAATAGAGGAGGAATAGGCATGGGGGAAAAAGAGGTTAAAAAAAATGATGAGACCCATGGCAATTGTTAACTAATATAAACACAAGTCAAATTAGGTTAACCCCCTTATATAGTCAAACTTGATATAAGGGTCCCCTAGGGTGTGACACATGTACCATGGTCTTAATAAATTCATTTGCAATATGATTTGGATTTGTCAAAGTCTTTAGTTAGTTTTTTATCATCTAGGGGTCATTAAATAAGTTTCTATAGTTTACCATAGAGAAAAAAGGTGTAAAAATATTATCTAATGTCATACATGTCATATTCTTGTTAGAGATGGTAGTCTTGGATTGATAATTATGGGTGCAATGTTGGAAGTAAGAAGATCATATAATTAATGGTAGTTTTTAGTTATTTCATAATGTTTACAACATATTTGGCATGTGGGAGAGCTTTAGAGTGACCCTTCAAGTCCCCTCAACTCAATTCCACACTTGATCAACTTTGACTTACTCAAAAATTGCATAAAACCATTCTATCTCTCCATCACTCTCCTTTGCATATAAAAATGGTCAGCCAATATTTGCATGGTACGGACATAAGGAGGTGATTTAGATAAAATTTTATTGAGGGATGATAATAATCCTTGTATACTTCAAATCTATGTCAATATTTTTAGTGTTGGTTGCTTTTCCTCTATGAACCATTACTAAGAAGTTTTTTCACTATTTTTTGCCTACATATCCCTAAAATTTCAAGGTTTTCTATTTGTTTGCATAGTTATATGTAATTAAATTTGTGTACATGATCTTAGGAGGCATGATAACCTTTATCTCATGGTTTCCATCCTTTATTTCACATGTGGAAGTGAACTGATGAGCAAGGGTATCTCAATTTGCTAGTTGAGGGGACCATTGAAGTTGTAGACCAATGTTTTCACTTCTTACAAAGTTATTCTCCTGTAGTAGCTCTAGAAAAAGATGAAATGATTGAATTCAAAATCTAATAATGGTTATTAGTTTTGATTCATGAGGGTGATTTGTCTAAGTAATGTTCTATATGAAGTTCAAGGTCTAATATACACACATAGTCAACTTTTATATAACTGTCACCTATAGTCAGGTGAAACCAAGCATTGATCAGTCATGGTGATGAAACAAGGAGTTTTCAATATGATAAGGGGACTCCCAAGGTGTGAGAAGTGAGATTAGACCATTAAAATGTGAGAAAACTATTTTTGAGAACTATTTTTGTATACATAATCATATACCTTACCTTCACAGTCATGTATCTAAATGTACACCTATAAGAAGTTTCCATAGAGGTTGAGCAGAGTTGAATAGTAAGTGTTTGAACTTGTTGGAAACCTCATTAAGGTATAAGGACATGGAGAGTACCATTTTGATGGTATTTAATGTCACAAGATGACAAATAGACCCTAGATCTTGATCATAGGTTAATAAAGTTTCTAGAGAGACATATTACCTTAATCTCTTTGAATCACTTGTTGCTCACATACTTGACCTTCTCATATTGAAGTATCTTGAGGACTAGGTAGTCCTAGTTGTTTTCATCTTGTATCCCATTAATATAGGCAAGGTATTGATAAAATAAATGGTTTTTTGACCTAATGGAGAATAATGTTTGAATTTTTTCTAACTTAGGTAGAATCTAGCCTAAATCATTTAGTAAATACTATTCTAAAAGGACTAAAAGTAACATGATCTGTAATGACATAAAGAATTAAGTGAAACTATGGTCTTAATGGCATAAAATAAACTCATAAAAGTATAAAATGATACAGAGACCTCAAATAATGTTTCAATAAATTGAAGACACAATTTTCATACCTTGATGGTCACCTATAGGTGACATAGTTTGATTGTAGTCTAACCTTGGCAAATGAGAGTTATTAGCTTAGAAGATTGGCATGGATAGTCACTTATGTGAAAGTTATATAGTGATCTTATAATGATATAATGGTATGAAATAAAAAATTTAATTGTTTAAAATCATCTATAGGGG
Organism: Torreya grandis; assembly: GCA_037957365.1. Taxonomy (NCBI): domain Eukaryota; kingdom Viridiplantae; phylum Streptophyta; class Pinopsida; order Cupressales; family Taxaceae; genus Torreya; species Torreya grandis. The sequence continues at coordinate 913,635 of JARHVA010003157.1, read as the reverse complement.
TCTCTATGGTCTAATTATTTCCACTTATAGTTTGCTACAGTGGAGAAACCAACTCAGGCTAGTGTCAATAGAAAGGCAGTGAACACAAGCCCTAATGTATAATATGAATGAGTTTAAACAAATTGGGGATGAACTTAATGAATTAAAAATGGGCCTAGGTAATGGTAAAAAATTCCCATATAGATAAAAACACCTAAATTAATTCTATTTTCCTGAATGAGTGTGTTTATAGTTAGTACCATATATAGACCAGTTCATGCATATGGAGAGAGGTGGATTGAGAAAGTTGACAAAGGGTTAGGTTTGATAAATCATGATTAAAAAAATATTATAATGTTAATGACATATTAATAAGTTTTATCAATGAGAAATATCCTATCCTATAGTCATAACCCCATATTCTAAGGCCTAAGCAAGATTCTATGCACAGACATGAGACCTAGAATTCTACCTTGAAGATTTGGAGTGATGATGAATTTGTAAAGGTTTCCAAGCTATGAAATTTTTTACATATCAAATATAAGAAATATTTAATACTCTTATTTCCTTATTTTTACAAGATAAATAGGGGAGATTCCCTTTATTCTATCTTAGACAAAGGGCACTCCCAGTCAATGCAAAGACTATAGGTATAGTGTGTAGATGTCGTAAAGGTGATATGAGAAGTATTGGAGAAAATTATAATTAGGTAATTAGTTTAATTAGAGGTATATAATCATGAATATTCCCTTATAGGTATTGTAAATCAAATAGGGTGGTCATAGGAAACTCAACCTGTTAGGCCTATGACTAGGCCTAAGCCCTACAAGGGTCTGAATTCATTTCCAAAGCAATATTAACTTTAAAATGCATTTTATAACATTTATGGGAAGTTATGAGACTATTTTGATCCATTTTTATACATATAAAAACCACAAATGGGTCATTTTTGGCTCAAACACTCTCTAGGGTGTATAAAATGCAAATGAGAAGCTTGATAGGCCAACTTAAGACACTCACACCTGTATAGATTGATTGCATGGTAACCCAATGAGTTGGGAACATTTGAGGAGGGTATTGAGCTTAAAATTTATGGAATTTTTTGAGAGTTTATATGTTAGGATTTTATGAACAATCCTTAAGATTCTAAACCCTCTAAAACCCTCCTAAACCCTTGGTTCTAAACCAATGGAGAAGATAATAAATAAAATGCATCTATATGAGGTGTTTTGGTTTTTAAATTGTCTTGAACTTATAGATAACTCTCTTAGGATCTTTCTCATCTAGTTGGTCTTTACCCTACTTGCATGGACATGGTGAAAATAAGGTTTTCTATAGGTTTTTGTGTGTTTTATAGGTGTAGAGGAGATTTCAAGAGTGAGAATCATTTGGGGAGGTCAACTAGGAATTTTCCTAACTCCTTATGTCCATTTCTCACCTTATAAAAACCTATAAACATCTCTACTAACTCATTCATCTCAAGAAGTCTTTGGTAAATAATGGAAATGGAGAGTGGATGCTAAGTGAGAGAGTGAGATGTTAGTTTTTAGACATTTTTAAGGTCTAAATCATGGATTAGAAGGTAAGGGGTCTCTATATAGGTGTCATAACACCTCTTCAATGGATTGAGTTGAGAAACTAAAGGCCATTTAGATGACAAATGTGAAGAATGAGGCCTAAAAGAGAAATGAATGACTACAAATGGTGAGAACAAGTGTCCAAAAGAAGGATACTATCAGGGCATGTTTTTAAACCCCCTAATATAGTGAAAATGTGTCAACTCTCCCTATTCCTATTTAAAGCATTCAAAAGATGCCTAATCATGAAGGCAATTTTAAGAAGGTTATTTAAGGATCTTTATGCTAGTTTTAGAGAGTTGGATGCTTCATATGGGCATTTTTCTAAGATGAACTTCCAAAACTTTGTTCTCCAATTCATTATTCTAAAACATATCTAGTTTTCATACCTTGACATGTGGCATTGTGACCCTTGAGCTCTAATTCCTTCTCTCTCTTCTCACATTCTATAAATGCAAGCCATTTTCGATTTTGTATGGGAATTGCATACCTGGTATGGAAAAGCCCTACTAGTTTGATATTATAATTTACCTTTGAAATAAGCTATATGATCTAGTTTTGAGTTTACAAACTATCTTGTCTAAGTATGTGAAGTGATGTATAGTGAAAAGTCAAGTGATTGATATTTATCCTTACTTTCTCTCAATCCTTCCAAGTTTGATGTAAGTTATTTCCACTCTAACAAGTCACATGAAGTGTTGTCAAGTGTATTGGTCTATTTTTAAGTGTAAAAGTAGCCTTAGTGTCTAAAAATGATCTATGGTTTACTTACCTCGAGTAGTTTCATGCATATCACCTCCTTGTTTGAAATACTAATGTTAAATCAATTTAGGATTTGAGATTAGTGTTATGATTCATGTCTCTTAGTGAATTTATATGATAATTTTATGGATATATTTATAGTGTATCACCCCCTTACATTATATTAATTTCATGTTTACTTTTATCCATTTTCATCCAAGCAATCAGTTAGTGTAGGTGATAAGCACTTAAGGATCATTCTAGGGAGCTAGCCCTTAAACTTAGAGGTCTACCTCTATCATAAGTAACCCATAGACCTGGATTTATTCTAATGTTTCCCAAATATTATAATAGGCTTGAACAACCTCTTCTAAGGTATGATATTTGGTAATAATAAGAACATTTGTGCCTACCACTAACTTTAGGTAATGCCTACTAGAGGGGTGATGACCCACAAGAATGGGGGTGTTTAGCAGAAGGGATGAGATTGGATAATTAAATCATAATTCATAGGTAGTTGAGGTGATGGAAAATGGGATTGGGGAGTTATAAAAGGAGAAAATTTAGAAAGTGCAGGAGGAACAAAAGAGACTAGTAGTGGAGGTAGAATTAGAACAACTAGTATACAGTCCATAGGCCAACATGAATTGCCTTTCACTTCTTTTTTGGAATTTTACTCATGTCAAATCTAGATGATATGGTGTAAGGATTTTATATAACAAAGGCTACAAATTCAAACTATGAGAGTTGTTGCATTATTAGAGGGATTTCATGATGACCCCAATCACTAGAGACATGCACATGGGTGCATTTACTCCTATAAAAATTAAGGTGGCCCATAGAGATGGGGCCTTCATAGGAACTTAAATTTGAGGCATGGATGAAAAGGGCACCAAGAAAGTTCCAATTTGAGAAATGGAAGGGATAGATGGAAATAAATAAGGTAGGATGCGAGGGATGGTGGAGGCCATGGATGTTTAGGTAAATAATAGAGGATGTGAAACTGGTAAAAGGGGTGGAGTTGAAAAATTAAATTGGAAAGATGGAGTAAGGGGAGGAACTTGAACTAGTGCCTACTATGGATTTTGCTTTAGGATCATTTTCAAGATACTGCTAAAGTTGAACCTTAGAGCCTAGGTGCCCTGGGTTTAAGGCATTTACTATTAAGTTGCTTATGCTTGGGTCTCTTGTCATTATGTCACCTAAGTTTAAATCATCTAAGGTTGAGTTGATTGAGTTACTAGAGGTGGAGGAGGTGGAACCATGTTAAGGGGATTTGTTGGTCATAAGAGAGAAGGTGGTAGGATCTCTTGAAGGATTCTTCTAAAAATTATTGAGGGAGTTGATGTGACATCCCTTGAAGACTAAGAAAATATAGAGTGGGTTTGGGAGAGCCTAGATAACTAGACCTTCTTACCCTTCTCATTCTTACAATATTTGATCTTTGAAAGCACATCCTAGTCATCCATGATATTTAGATATAAATTATCATCATCTGTTATTTGATGGGCATAATTTAGGTTAAAGTGAGCTAAGTACTTGTCAAAATGGTCTTAGATCATTCCTTTTAGGTCCCAATATTGTGTCTTAGCTTTTCCCAATGCCAAAAAGTGCTAATCCACCATCATCTCTTTTAGGGGAGGTAAAGAGTAATACACATGATTCTTGATGATGATTGGGAGAGCTGAGTAGGCCTACTACTAGTGACTAATAGAACATCTAAAAATGTCTTCCATTAATTAATAATTTATTTCAAGCTCTATAAGATTATTTATGATGTGATATGGTAAGTAGAGGGTCTCTTTAAGGATGCCTTTGATTTGAATGATTGTTTCCTCTAGAAGATACCAATAGTCTCTAATGGGAGCCAATGAATCACTGGTCTATTATAATAGAAGAGGCATAGGGGACTCATTGATCATGTTGTATACCATCAGGTATAAAAATTCACAAATGTCTTAGATTTTGTTTTTATATTGGTGTCTATATAGTTTCTATAAAACTACATGGACCACATGGCCACTGGGAAACCATGAATGAAATGTAGAGGGATTGAAAGTGAGTGTCCCATAGATTATGCCTACAAGATAGCTCATAATGTAAAAATGTCCACCTACCCACACATCTATTATAGATTTAATCATGTTGAAATTGACCACACCTCCTAAGTCAAAGAATTGGGAGCCATCCAGGATCATATAAATTAGGGGCACCCACTATTAGTTGATGTGAAGGCAATTTGAGGCCCTAAACAACTAGTTAAAAGAGATCATGCCAATATGGACCCCCTCCTTGAAGGTGCAAATCATGTATATATTAACATCATCTTTATTAACCCATTTAGAATCTAGGTTCTCTACCCAGTATCAGAGGATATCATAGATTTAGAAGGTGTCAGTCTAGGTCTTTGCCACCATTGAGTCATATGAAAAATTAGGGGGTCTAGTATATTGTAGAAAGATTTGTAGGTTGTGTCTAAGATGTTGGCAATGTAGTTCCAAGATTTGGTTGAGTAGATCCAATCAATAAAATTATCCTACACCCACCTAGTAGTTAGGAGTATCTTGCCAAATAAATCAGTGTAAGGGATGACTAAAGGCTTGGCCACATCTTACTGTAGGCCACATTTTTGGTACATTTTCAAGGCATATTGAAACTTAACATCATTATCATCATTGATCAATAATTATTTGGTCACTATGTTGATGGCCTTAAACACTTTATTATAGTGCTTATATTGAGTCAAACCATCTGTGAATAGAGTATCCCTATACTTAGTCTTAACCTTGCAGTTTGAATAGGAAGTGGCCATTTTTGTAGGATGAAATTTGGTGAAAAATATTAGGTTTAAAGAGAAGGTGGAAAAAATAATAGGTGGGAGCAAAAAGTAAGGAGGTTGGAGTTAGTATCTTAGAGATATAATGGTTAATAAGATTTCCTTGGGATAATTACAAAAATTTAGATTCATCCCCCCTACATTAATGGAATTTAGTAAATTATCCTTCATGGATTCAAATTTGAGTGGGTGGCTCAATCTTTGATTTAATTTCTTAATCCAGAGTTAAATTTAGAGTATATGATTACATGCCATTTAGTAGATCTAGTAAAGGTGATGCGATATTTTTAACTTATCCAATTAGGTTCTAGTTCCCCACTTCATTAATGCCTAGAGTGGAGTAGGTGCATGACCACCTCATCTTTAAAGTCTCTTGGGAGCTTTGAGTTCACACCATGTATCACATCCTAACTATTCTTCACATTAATGCTTGAGACCCAAACACAAATCAACACTTTGTTGTTATATCTTCATAGGGAGATGAGATGTTAGTTTCATAAGGTGTTCTCTAATTACCCCTTGTGGTTCTAATTTTACTTCATTCTATCCATCTTAGGTCCTTTATAGGTCCCACATACTAAATTTTTCAATTATTCCATGTGCCATACCATGATACATTAGGATCTCTCAAATTTTGACATCTTTATCACACTAAGATATTAGCTTTTCTAACCACAAGATTCATGGTACTCCTTCACTACATTGGGATGTCTTATTTTATGACATCTCTATCAAGACTGGGAGACTAACCACTTTATCACTATTTGACATGGCATTCACTAGTTGGACCAGGCTCTCCCAAGATCTAACATCTTTATTAGGCCCATGTGATTAATCATTCTATTTTTGGTGTGGCGTGATTGGTTGCAACACTAATAATGTCTAACCTGGGGCTACATGGTTATTGTTGATTACATTGGGATCTCCTAGGTTCTGACATCTTTGTCAGGCCTAAGAGACTCACACATCTAAAAATAATATTTGTGGTACTTATCAATTGCATCTATCCCTCCTATGATATGACATCTATGTCAGATGGGAAATTGACAAGTCTGACAATGGTTATATGGCACTTTCTTTTTATGAAACCTTTGACTATCCCTCAACTAAATGTCCCAAATCTACATGGGATTGAGACTTTAACATGTGGAAGACCCTAAAAACACATATAAAATGACTAAGTGAAAGTAAAAGGATAAATTATCAATTAATTATTTACCTAGCTACTAGCTAGGATCTATAAGACCATGTAGGAGTCTAGGGTCAAACACACCAAGAATAGGACTAAGACTCCAAAAACCTCCAAGTAAGTGTAAGCCTATAGAATTAACATGTTAAACATTCAAGGCAAGAGTGTCCATCCTAATCATGGAAATTAGATAGGATTTGCCTTAGTCTCTTTCATAAACCAATAAAGCCTACTAGTTAGATCCACTGGTCACTATCCACATCATTTACTCAAGGAGAAAAAGAAAGAAATAAGGTGACCTAGGATTTTAAAGACTCAATGCAGGTAGAGCCAAACCAAATGTGATAATAGGTCCATGAATTTTGGTTACAATATATTTTTCAAATATGGGTCCCCCATTTCTTATGAAAGGGTGTGTGTTGGCCACAACATAAACCTACCCCCTCAAAACATTCAACAAGATAAAAAAGAAGTTAAAAAACCACAAATTTTTTTCATAAAATGATTAAGAATAACAATAATAAATGAATCATTATCCCATTTATACATCCCACAAATGAAACAAATATTTACTTTACTATCATGTTTGAAGGATTATTGGACTGATACTAGTATTGTATTACTAATAACAATTGTCTCATACTTCCCTTTGCAAAAAAAATACAAAATTGAATCATTTTTATAATCAAACTTAATTTTTTTAAAATAATGGATGATAGATGAATATAGCTCAAATATACAAGATATTGATACATGAAAAGTTGAGAAATAACTCAGAAAAAACTAAATAAATGTAACTTGCTAGTTGTAAAACCCTGATCTATGTGCAAGCAAATTATAATATATTTGTGTTATATCGAAAAAAGTTTTCTATATGGACTGAAATCACTTCTATTATTAAATTTTTTTATAAGGATTCAATAGACCAAAATGAATTTGTATTGGTTAAGCATGTATTAATTATCCAAGTAAATAGAATAAGAGGTAGCAATAAGAGTAGATCTAGGTCTTGATCCATCCTTGAACAAATTTATATAAACACGTTGATTTGTCTTCTAACCAAGGACCCAAAAAACAACTGTATGTAAATATTGGCTAAATTATGTGTAATGTTGATAAATACCCTCATCCATGGCAATAACTATCTTGGTCATTTTGTTTTAATGTCACATTTCATACTACAATATATTAATCCTAGAGCTCCATCTTTGCCAATCCTTTTAAGTATTTGAACAATACCATGTATTACCAAATGAGTTGCTCTCTATGTAACTAAATAATAGGCTTCCATGATCAACTTTTATGCTTTAAAAGGGATGTTGGAGATATACAATTAAATTCAATATTAATATTTTAAAAATAAACTAGTCTATATAAACATCATTGTAAGATGGTAGACCCCTTAAAACATTCTTTAAAATACATGTTGTATAACCATAATTTTAATATATATATATATATATATACACACACACACACACACACACACACACACACACACACACACACACACACACACACATAATGTACTACTAAAATATATTTCAATATATATATATATATATATATATATATATATAAATAATGTACTACTAAAATATATTTCAAAACTCTAACAAATTTTGATAGATCAACATGGTCATCTTGATGCATATCTAAAATAAATCAAGTTCTAAAATTTAAAAAAAAAATCATTAGAATGTCTGAATGCTAAAATAAAACAATAAACATGTTTTAGTGAAAGTGTTTGAAAACACTGATAGTTGAAAACCACAAATGTTTTCTAATAAAATAATGAACTTGGCTTATCAACAAAAAAAATGAAATATGTATCCTGATGGAGCTAATTTTTTATAGGCTTGTAATATTTTCCTCTCAACTCATATATTGGACTAAGCTTTACATTACCCATGTATGAGAGTTTTATTTTAAATTATAATCTAAAATTCAAATATATAATCTAAAAATTAAAAGTTCCTAAAAATACAATATACAGTTTACAAGGCTCACACCAAAGACTATAGAAATAAATGTAATAAATAAACTATAAGTGCTAAGAAGGCAACAATTAGGGTATCACAATGGTCTTTTTTTTGGTTACTAAACACATACAAAAATATATGAAAATCCCTCACGGATGCTTTACATAAAAAATGAATGAGACAAGTTCTTTACAAATCACCAATGAAGCAACCTTATTATTCCCTTCAACCAAAGTATGGGCATGCTTGGTAAATTTTCACTAAAAATGAAAATAAAAAGTAAGTCCCATCATTTTGAAAATTCCTACATAAACATAATTAATAGACCAACCTCAAGAGATATGGATTGAAAAGACTTGAGGGGATTGAGTCACTAAAAATTTATGAATCTTGTGCCATCCTAAGGATCATTCTTTTCATAATGTGACCAAGATACATTCTTGACACCAATTTCTTAAAGCACTGAAGCAAACTACATTTAAATCATTAAATGATTTAAATACTAAACTACTATATAAATATTGACTATTCAAATTAAGAAACAAGGTGTTTTATTCTAAAAATTAGAAAACATACATGATCATTCATATTTAAGCTATTCACATCTAAATCCTCATCATAAGAGGTCCATGGTACATGAGACAAGCATAAATTATCCTACTCGATATTGATGACCTAATCAATCGATGTGATTATAAGAAATTATTACTCTAAATATTAATATAAGTTGAAAAATAAATGTAAACCAATTTATTGAATATAAAAGCATGTTATTGCACTAATGATAAGTAAAAAGTTACCATGCCTCCAGTTTTTGAAAGTTTACATTTAGTTATAGCTTCTAATAGATAGTTGTGAAAATGTCACTCTTGTTGCATTTACTAAGATATTAAACCATCTTTAAGATAATTTTGTGTACATTCAATCCTATGTGTCAATTCCTAGAAAGATAACAAATGTAGTTAAGTGAGATCACTAGGGGTGTGAGGGGGGTAGAGCTACAACCCTCACTTATTTTGAATCTCTATTCCACATCAATAGTTTTGAATCAAAATCATAAGCTTCAAAATGAATTCAATGTGGCATAAAGCAAAACTAACAAAACTCTTTAAATTTACCTTTTGATATTTTTGGGGACTGCATAATGAAGGAGCAATGTATGTAAAGGTAATCATTGAGATTATTTTTTCACCTCCTCTCGGCCATGATATTCACTATAGATTATGGATAGTCATTGTGTCTTTAAGATTCATAGATTCACCTTTAAAATTAATTTCAAAGGAATAAATATAGATAAAGAATACATGTAATCAAATTTATTATCAATATTGGCTCATAATCTATGCAATAAATCTATAAGATTATTTGTTAGAGTTTATTCTCTTTATTGATTTTAGTGATCAATAATATCCATTTTTGAATACTACAATGTTCATAAACACATAAAGCAATATTTCACTGACATGACAAATAAAAGATATTTTAATTTGAGAACTTCAGTACCAAAATAAAAGTGGTACTAGTTGTGTCATGCAACATATATTTAGGAAGGATAATGGCCAGTGGAAAAAAACTTGGTTGATTCATTGCTTATGTGCAATCAACGATGATACTAAATTTTGATCATTGTAATTGCCAATAATAAGATCATGATGAGCATATAGCTCTATATATATTTGATTGTATTCTTCCTAAACCAACACATAGCAAATTTTTGAGTTCCAAATAAAATATCTTGGGAACAAAATAAATAAAGACATTTTAATATCATGAATTGTGTCCTTCAGTCGATGAGTTTAACTATAGGAATAATATGTTTCAATTTTTTTTAATTGAGTTATAGCATACTGCTAAATCTAAATGCCTTGCTCATAAAAGAAACATTGACAAAGACATAAATCAATATTGCACTAGCATGACAAGAAAAAGATATTTTAGTTTTAGAATTTTAGCAAGAAAATCAAAGCATTACTAATTCTATTACAATATCTAATAGGTGAGTAATAGAAGCTAGGTCTCTAAGTTACTTGTGCCCAAATTGTGGATATGGTGTATCCTTAATGAGATTGTGAATATGTTGGAACATAATTGTACATAGCCAATGAACTTAAACAATCTTATCAAATATTTCAAATGGTCTAATTCAAGTTTATTCATGAGCAAACTATTGGGAATAGTATCATCTTGACTTAAATGTACATATGCATCAATATCATGATCTTTCTTGTATGATGATCTAATTTTATTGAACTGAATAATAGTAGTTGAATAATCAACAACAAAACTATAAAGCTAAAATCATTTCAAGAAAATTTGGAGTAGAAAAACATGTAAAAGGCTTTATTGTCTTTGCATAATACATATAATACTAAATTATTGAAATAATAAAAGATAAGGCCTAGTGTCATTATGATTTTGATGTAGTTTAATAATGTAATTTGTAATATGGATAGTTATTTGATTAGTAAATGTTTACTATGACATGTATCTAATAAGATTTGGCTATAATAGAAAGAGGCAATGTTATATTGTATTGCATAGTAAAAAATACATAATTGGAATGGAAATAATTTGACATAGTAGTGTTTTAATCAAGTTCAAACCAATATAACTTTATAAAACCATTACATGACCAAAATGCATTACCTCTAGAAGTTTTTAATTATTACAATGTCTAGCAACAAGTTTTACAATTTTTAAAATAAAACATAAACATTCAATGTTTCTTTAATCACTAATTTTTAAAATGCTATACCTTACCTAATCTTTGACATTCATTTTATCAAACATGTCTATGGAGCATACTTCATTATCAAGAGCATTAGAGGTATACCACAATACAACATATTCACAAGTTTTAATATCAAAGTTAGTAGATAGTAAAAATAAATATTTCACATCAAAGTCATATAATGTTGGTTACATATATCAAAAAATATTATCACATATCAAATTTAGTAATAGTACATGATTTATCAACAAAGGCAGTAGATTATACTAGTTAAATCTATGACTATTGTACTATATAAGTAGTTAAATAGCTGCCATTTACTAATCATGTAAGTGAAAATTGAAAACATGAATGAAGTCATTATTTTATACATAATTGATAAGTATCAATCAATAATTTCAAAAAAATTCAAAGGTCAAAGCATATTTAGATATTTATGGTAGGTATATACTAGGAAAGATAGATAGATACAAAATTAATTGAAATTATATAGAAAAAAGAGCTAAGGATATATCTTTTCCAAATATTTTGAAAATTAATATAATTTAAAAGTATTATGTTATATGTTAGTAGCCAACAATATATGAATTTTATCTATCGACTATTTCATTTACCAAGAAAAAAAAGAGAATAATCATGAAACAAAAAAAAAAAATCATTATTTGTATAATCACATATAATCATTAATCATGTTTATATTAATGATTTAGATAATACATAAAAATAATATAAATAGGATTGACATTAGCAAAGGTGACAAAACTATGTATTGCATTGATGTAAAACATTGTCATATCCTACAGTTCAATAAAAAAGATTTGTATTAGAAAAAGGAAAAGTAGTTATTTGAATTCAAAAACATTGATAGAAATAATAATTATAATCAAATTATCAATTTGGAATTATTATCTAATATCAAAAATAATATTATCCATGTTAATTGCCAATGTGTTGTTCACTTGGAATCTACATAATAAAAAAATAGCTACAAAAATGTCTTATTTGTATTGCTTTTCAAAATATATTCCTCAAAGACAACAATATATTTTCAAGCACAAATGTTCAATATTGTATGTGAATAAAGTTGTTTTGTCATTTTGTTGAAAGGAAATCAAAATTTATTTTTAATTTTTAGAACAATGCAAGAACAAGATAAGTAACACATGACATGTTTTTTTAATTCTTTTATATAAAGACCAACAAGAATATTGTAACTAAAAGAGGTAGGATTTTTTTTTTTTTAAAGAATAGTATTGGATAAGAAACATAGTAAAGAGACAAAATTAAAAAATATATATATTTACTATTTTTTAACTTGATGTTGAAGAGAATTTATTTTATCAATATCGGGTAAATTTATTTTTAAGGTTTGACTGGCTTTTGCATGTTGTGAAATATTTATTTTTTAATCCATTTTTTATGCTTAGTTTGATGAAATAAAAGGATTATTTATTATTATATTTCTTAGATAAATAAAAAAAATGTAAATTCTAAACTTATAATTTTCAAATTCTAATGCAAATAAATATGCAACACAATGTTTTTTTTCCCTTAATGATAATGACTAATTCTTGGTATCTATGACTAGAAAAATCACATCATGATTAATCCAATACATTTATATTTTTATGATATGATTGTCTTGTTTTTAATTGTTTGAAAAAACATGGTATATGATTCTATTTGAATAATTTTTTATGTTTTTGTGGCATAAAATGCATATTAAAAACTGGCATATGTTATTTGAATAGAATTGCTGATTTTCTAGAACTAGACATGTCAATGTTAGAGTCTCCTAAGATATATATTTATTTGTATTTATTTACATTTAAAAATGAATTTTAAATAACATTTATAATATCTAAGATTAAAATAGAGGGAGATGCATAGATATTCATAATGGTAAATTCATGTTCATATATTATACAATTTATTGTCAATGCTTCTATTTCATTTGTAATGTATTGTGTTGGATATTAAATAGTATCATGTTGTTGTGAACATATCATGATTCCATGGATGTTATTATCAAGTTACAAGTGAATTTTTTTGGAATATGGTTACAATAATTATTAGATGCAATGTACATTTCTTATAAACACAATATATAACATTTCATCAAGTCATGGTCATGAATAATATCTTCAAGATGCAGTCGAAGACTATGAGTGTTTAATGAGAATACAATAATAGATGAATAAATATATATATAAGTGAAGTATATGTTTTAACACCCACTTAGAGTTTGATTCTAATCATAAAATTTTGATTATAACTTTTTTTACTCTAAAGTTTTTCCTATAAGCGGGCTTAGCAAATACAATGACTCCATGGTTTTTACACAAGAAAGTGTTGTATATGTCAAGCCATGTCTTTCTACACCAATAAGTTTGAATATAATCAATTTAATTATAATAACCTATGATTTGTGTATTATCTGAGCATAATTGAAAACTGACTACGTATTGTTAAGTTTTTTTGTAAGCATGCATTTGAATTTTCCTTGAAACTCGAAAAATGGGAGTCTATTTTGGATCAATATCAGTTTTATGCAATTGTTTTTTTTTTTTTTTTCCAATATCATAATAATAGTTTTTCACCCAAATAATGTAATTTCCACATTCTTTGGTGTACAGTTTGAAAACACCATGTAAACCATTGACAAGGCCATCTTGCATATCATAATTCCCATCAAAAAGCTCAACAAACATATTGGGTTTTAACATGATTTTGTTGGTAGATATACAACCTTGGTATAGCATTTTATTTCATTATATATATATCATCTTCTTTGTATATTGCATGAAAAACAATTTCTTGATGATGAATAATTGCTAACATTTTATTGTTGTGTCCTTCAACATCATTGTTCAAGTAAAAGAGATATGGAAACCAAAGATCATTTTGTGTTGGATGTAAAAATTTATTGTTAATATATGCCATGTCATTATCCATATGTGGGCATGTACGTATTTTTTTTAGTATTGATAAAAATAATTCATCCTTTGATACATGGTTTGATGCAATTGGTAACATTTTACATTTTCTTTCCAAAAAGAATAAGTTATTAGCTCACTAATCATTTTTGGGTGTTCAAAGAGCAATCCATCACTTACAAGTTGAGTTTTATAAAGTTATCTAAAAAAAATCATGTCAACATTGCCAAAGTACAAAGTAGGCAATTACATAATGTCACATAATCACTTGTCAATGTAGTATAACATTTTTGCTCCTACTAGTGAGATTTCATTAGTTAGCACTATGTGTAACTAATTATATTATCTAGACAATGTATCAAGATGATTTTTACTTAATATAATAAGTTTAGCCTTGTTAAATGGTAATAAAAATGTAGAGTGTAATGTTACTTCACCTACATTGTATGCATTTTTGCCTATGTATCTAATAATAAGACCTTTTACCAATGAGATGTGGGTGAGTTGGTAAAGTGGCTTGGTTATTTCAATTCCCACCCAATTTCAAATATCACTAAGGTATCTAAAGATTCATGTGGCCATCATTGGTATTCTTAGGTTGGTTATGCCTGTTATTGGTATTCTCAAGCTAGTTGTGGCCATTTTGGGTATTCTTAAGCCAGTTATGACTATTGGTATTCTCAAGCCCAGTTCATAACTCTAGTCAAAAGTGAATATAAATTAAAAAACAATAAGACCTTTTGGCTTTTCTAGATCATTATCAATAAACTAAGAATAAATGCAGATTAATATTTTGTATATAATTTTTGTTTTAAAAGTCTTGTTAGTGTTAGAATCCCCTATTAAAAATAAGTGCAATGACTTGTTTTTATTTATTCATTTTTTAAATCAATGTATTTAAAAATTTCTTATTGTTCTTCGTTTAGCATAAATATTTGTTTATAGCATTTGGAATTGTCAAAAATGAATCAATAATGTAAAATTTTAAAAGGTTTTTAATTTTACTTGTTTAATATAGAGTTTAGCAATGGAAAGTCCATTTGCAAGTCATAGTCTTCTTGTATGGTTTTTATTTCAGCTAAATTAAATCCAGATTCAAATGTATTTGTTGTATCTAGTGAAAGTTGACATGAAACATGTTCCATGTCTCCATAAGTAGGGTTTATGCCATAATTAAACTTGGAATCATTTAATTTTAAGTTTTTTATTTGTAAATTGTATGCTTCATTCCATGTTACTTGACATTGTTTCAAACAATTTTCATTGTTTTGAAATGGGACATATAATAATAGCCTTTCACGATAATAGTTTTCAATATATAAATGTTTGTTGTAATTGAAAAAGAGTATAACATGTGTTTTTTTAATTTTCAATGGATTTATGTTTGTCTTGTACTCAAAAATGAATTCAACAAGCAAACATGCTTGATAGCAATAAGACGTGAAATGTAATAGTCAATAAAAGATTGACATATCATATTTTTAGATTCAGTGGTTCATGTATAAGTAAAACTGAAGGTTTTAAGATAAATTAGCATTAATCAAGTCAAGATGTTTTTAAAAAAGTACATGTTCTTGAGAAATGATTCAATGGAAATGATAATACTAGATAAACAATTTGTTGTACAAGAATTTGTTGGTATTTTAGCATTTCATTTCCAAGTATATGCATTATTTAAATAACATCTATATTTGTTGTTGCATGTTATTTTTGTATTTGATTAAAATCATGTGTGGTTTTTGGATTTACTTTTGTCATATACAAGCTATAGTATGTTACTACATCATTTTAATTTAGAATAAACTATGCATCAATATTAGCTTACCATAAATATGGCACATTTTTTAATGAAACTATTGCTCCATTTTTCTGACAATCTTTGAACTATAAAAATGGTAGGTTGTTTAGCTGTGCTTTATATCATTGTTATGTATTGAGACTCATTTATGTTAAGATCATGTATAATAATTTCAAAGTCATCATAAATAGTACATTGATTTATGCTTATCAATAAGTAAATCTAATTTTATATTACAGTTTCAAGTCAATTTGTTCCTTTAAAAGGTTCAAAAATTGTAATTTGTCACATTAGTAGTTGCAAAAAGTTATATCTACAAGTTTTTTCCTTTTTGTTAACAACTACTAGTATGATGATGTATATGTAATTTAGCTATCTCATGTTCAAGTATATTAGAAATAGGTTGTATTTGTCTATAAAACATATGCTCATTGAATTTTGATCCTTTCCATATATTGGTGCATTTTTAATCCATACTAGACAATGATCATGAGTGTTTCCTCTTTGTTGGAATTTTATTACATAAAATAAATCTATGATTTTTCTTAGTAAAATTTCATCATTTCATATCAATTATATTAATGCATTGATGTGATGTATATAATAGCAAGTGCATGTGACTGGATCCATCTTTACAAGGAAAGAAGTATAATTTGATTTGTTAAGTTCATCAAACTTGGAACATGTTTTTTTGTAATGTTTTAGATGTAACTATTTCAAGGCATTTATCAATGGTTTCCAATGATCTTCAACACTTGAAAAAATTAATAAAAAATATTGGTGGTCTTAATTAACATATCATAGAAAAGTTATTTTTTTCAACCCTTTCATGTAATCAAGCGAGATTCATATATTTTTGAAATCTATATATCTAATTTTAAAATTTAATAACTTTTCTAGATTTGGTTTGTATTTAACATCCTTTTATAAAATATTTCTTCCCTTTAGTTGAACTTTTCTACTTCAAACCCAAATAATCTTTCCAACCTAATCTATGATTATTTTTATTGCTTTGAAAAACAAATCAATAAGATGATATGCAAATCGATGATCAACATGTATTAGTTCACATTATGCAATATTTTTGATATGTGAATCTTGACATATCATATTTTTCATGAGGATATACAAATAATAGTGTTGGAAAATTCATTTCCTCTAAGTCTTTATCTTTAAAAATTCCAAGTGGGTGATCCAGAGCTATTGTAATCACATTGTCTTGCAATGCTGCGATGCATGTCGAGTATATAAATCCATGCACCTGAGTGTCATTAGAATATACCTCATATGTGTCAGAAGATAGTCATTTCATTGTCATTGTTGATTTTAGATTTATTGGAGAGGTTATTGATAATTGCATTATCTATAACTTTAGTGCCTATGAATAGTTTCCAATCAAATTTAATTTGCACATTATGAGAAATATACAATTTTATTTTACAAATTTATTAAAATGACTTCATAATACTTTTTGGACATGCAGTTCCTTATTGATATGCATTTTTATATTCTAAACATATTTTTAAAGCTATAACAATTATTTCTCTCTCATCTATAGATCTAGGCAATGTTTTCTGAATTTTGTCAACATTTGATGGAACACTTATAATTGAACTTTTTAATATAAGCTATGGTTTTTTTATATCCTAGACCTAGTATCTAAACAAATGCAATTATCAATACAACAATCCTTTATTCAATGTATGATATCATAAACACATATTTTGAGTGCTTATTTAGTTTAATATTTAAAGTTATTATAAAGCATTTAATTTTTCAATGATTGATTACAATTTACACATATTTATTTTTTATGTATGGCTTTATTATTTGCCAACAACTATTGCAATGTGTCTTTTTCAGCTTGGTAAAAAAAATGATGTTATGATTGAAATGCAATTAGTTTTAGATATCACAAACATGTATAGGAGTGTCTATAATTTTTTTGTTGAATGTTTTTATTGCCTTTTTGGCAAGGTTTTTTCTAGGTTTCATCTTTATGGTTTTTTTACGTGCAATTTTCAATGTTTGTAGTAAAGAGTTTATTTTTTTTCTACATGAATTATTTTTTAAATTATAAAAATCATTCACCTATTTTTTAGTATGGTTTTGCAGTGTGCTTGTAACCATTATCCCAAAATTTTATGTTTCCTTTTACACAGGGTTCTTGATAGTTTTCACATTTATGTTCTTTCCATGTGAAAGCTTCAAGGTTTAAAGAAAATACCATCTACTTATTTTTGTTGGTCCATCTATGAAATTATAAAAATAAATCACATGTGTTTCAATTTTTCATGCATTATTAATTATCCATAATACACATGGTCTACATTTGTTTCAAAAAATATAATGTTTTATGTAAGATGTGGTTAAGCACATCCATTATAGACTTTGATAATTTATTGATTTTTTTATGAACATAGATAAATTATTACTTTTAGAAAGTATGAAACCCATTGGATAACAAACTTGTCACCTTATATTCCACATTCATCATGGATTGAACCTAACTTAACAATGTATATTTGCCAATCTGTAATAGTTGGTATGTTCTTGATAACATTGTTTATCAATTTTTGATCCAAATAGTCATATGCTTTCACATGCTTGGAAAAAAACATTTTATAAAATATTATGCTACATATCATCACAAATATCATATGTCAAAATCATTGTATGTTAAATGACAAATAGAACTGAATATGCTATCACCATATTAAGATGTGTCTTTTAGCATTCTAGACAATCCACATAGTGTCATCTTTGCAGTATTTGTTTCCCAATAAGAATAAAGCACATCACAAGTTGTTGATAAAGGTACTTTTCTTGAGAGGCCTTAATAATTATTTGGTTTCTTGTATTAAAATGGTTCATAATGTCCACACATTGGATTTTCACCATGGAAAAGTATGCAATATGGTGGCAAATTTATATTTTCATTAAAGTGAAAGTATTTTTTATTTTAATTATCAAATACCAAACATAAATGGAATTATTTAGCCATTTATAAATCTAATTTATACATTAATTATCACCCCATAGGCTAGGTTCACTAGTCATTGTATTTTTCAATTCAATGAAATCTGCGTGCAATAAAATTATGTGTCTATATCATGCACTTGGTGCAATCTACATATCTCTTCAGCATCCAATTATATTTTAAAATATTTTAGCTTATCATGGTCATTATTTTCTAATAAATTCTGAAAATGATCTATAATTATAATACATAGTTCTATATATGTGTATCAAAAATTTAGTAGGACTTGAAACATATCAAACAAGAGTCACCAACATTGTATTTAAAAAAAATAGTTGTAAAAAGGTTCTCTTTCTAAGGCATCATATATGCTATGAGATTTAGTTTGTATTAATGGTATGTATTCTTCTATATAAATGAATTCATTATTACTATTAAAATGCATTTTTTTTTACATTTATGCACTTCATTTTTTCAATGGTAAATAAGCTAGTGATGGAAATTTTTTTTAAAAATAGTTGCATTTACATATAGCTATTCTATAAAAAATACATTTACAATTTCCTATTTTCAAATAGAGTCTAGTTTTTTATTTATTACACTACCACTATCAAATAAATATAATAATGAAATTTTATAATGGTTGTGCAAATCACTGTCAATGGCTCAAGACACCTATCTACTTATGAGGCTGAAATTCCTATCAAAAAAATGATTAGCTTGATTATTTTCTATGATAAGTTTTGTCTTTCGTTGGTTTATTGCACAACAAAGAAACTAATGGGAATTCTTCAATTGCATAGGGATATCATAATTTTTTTATGCAAATGATACTATTATGAATAGAAATATGGGACTTTGTAATGGAAATACTAGATGTCTTTGCATCAACAAAATCAAGGGATTTTTTCTATGTTCAATTACTTTATATAAGTAGATCAAAAATTGTGACTATTTCATGAAAATAATTTTCAATGCACTCTTCATTATGCTTATAATTTATATTATGATTCAAGTTATTTTTTAAAGGGAAATCTATGAAATAGGAAATGAAACAAAGCAAAACTTTTAACAAGCTAAACAATAATCCTTTCTAAAACCTTGACTCTATAACCTTAAAGTATCAATTAACACTATCTACATATAATAGGATTAATTAAATGTCAAAATAAAGTAGTAATAACATGCAAGCAACACCATGAATAATAAACATAATCTTTTACTTGGTGCTATAGTAAAAGGTTTCTAGTGTTTTACTTGTCAATGGAAGTTAAGTCACCAAATATAGTAACAAATAATTTTTAATCTCTTTAAAAAATCCATAAAACCAATTTAACTTGCACTGAAATAAGACACATGGATCATACATAAAACCAAGTTAAGCTCTTTTATTAATACATACATTGTAATTTTACATGTCATTACTACTTGAGAATGAATTGAATCAAATCAAACATAAATAAATCAATAAAAATGCAATAAAATCATATTTTTAATCCATCCTAATAATTTATTTGAATTTTAAGAAATTTATTTTCCTTGAAATTGTTACAACATATCCATTAATTTAAAACATGCTAAGTAACCAGATTCAGTGGTGACTGAATATGCCAATCTCTGTAAACTTTGTGAAAATAAAATATTTTTTATAGGCAAATGCCATGAATAAAGTCAATATTCAATTAAAAAGAATCAAATCCACTTATGTACTCTAATTGGATAAATGTATCATTGAATGAAAAATAAAATCCATGGTGTGTCTAGTTTTATACACATTAAAAACAATTGACTAGTGTTGTGTCCTTGTGAATAAAATGACAACTATTGTCTTAAATAGTGTGATGTTTACAATAAAAAACAAAATAAAGAAATTCCATCTAATTTTTAATTAAAAATTAATACAAAATAAAACTAACATTTGGATCTTATTTCAAGATCCATTTGAATCAAGACAATGCTCACATTTTATGTACAAAGTCATGACACTAACTAGAATTTAGATTTTTCCATTTTTAATTCCATGATTGATTGTAGAAATTAAGATAAACAAATTTTCATAGTATAGTAGCTAGTTTTATCTCACCATTGTAGAGCGCAAGGAAGATGTTTTCACTGATATCTTCAAGGTACTCAATAATTCATAACCATAACTAGAATTTTCTCCAAAACATCCATTTTCTGAAACACTTAGTATGAAATTTGTCAAAGCTAACCTTTTGTATAAAATTTTAAATATAATTAAATAAATCTAATAAAATACATACTTATGTTATCATCCCCTATAATAATCACATTGATTCCGCATGCAATTGATCTTACAAGGAACTGAATGCATTGCATTGAAGATAATGTTTAGGCTCATAAAACACAACATCAGACAAGTATGCAAGCATTGAATATGTGTACTATAAATAATTTATAAAAATACAAGAAAAACATTAAAAATATGTTTAAAAATTATTATAACATAATTCACAAAGTATAATAGATTAAAACATATGAAACCTAGCTTCAAATATATTCAAAATGCTATCCAACTTACACCATTTCAACACAAAATTAAAAGTGAGCCTAATAGAAACCCTAAATAAACCCTTGGAAAATATCATTCAAAAAATAAAACACATAACTTAAATTTATGTTTTAAGCATAAACCCCAAACACAAATGCCCTACATTGTAAAAAATATCTTCATAAAAAATTCTTGGACTAGATTTTTTTGCAAGTCAAGGTTTAAAGTTTTTGGAAAAACTTGTGTAAGAACAAAATAAAAAGGAATAAAATAATCAAAGTATTTTTTTTTTTGAAAAAAGGGCACATAGAAGAAAAACCAAAATAGTCTTTTACAGAATCTAGCACTAAAAAATAGAGTTTTGTATAAAATGCTACCTTTGAAAATTTTCATACCAAAAGTCAAAAATCAATTACCCAGGTATGCAAAGCTAAAAAAACACTTTTAAACATGACCAAGCTTCAAATATAATTAAAATGATATCTAAATTACACCATATTCACACCAGATTAAAGATGGGCCTAGCAGAAACCCTAAAAAAACCCTTGTAAAATAACATGTGAAAAAAATTAGAGAAATCAAATTACTAATTTGAGAATAAAACCCAAACACAAATGCTCTAATTTGTAAAAAAATATTCATAAAAAAACTCTTGGATTGGAATTTTTTGTCAAGTTAAAGTTTCAAGTTTTTGGAAAAATCCTTGTAAGAACAAAATAACACAACATGAAAAAATCAAGGTAACTTTTCAAAGATTCACTTTTAATGCTAAACTCTAAATGTCAAAAACTAAATTATTTGGGATGAAAATCTCCATCCAAATTGATTACAATACCAAAATATTAAATAGTAAAGCAACTCATATTTTGGCTCGAGCATTCAAATCCTATTCATCAACTAGATTTGCTAGCCACTAATTATATCATCGTCTATAAACATTATGTAACTTGAATACTTTTTATAAATGAATGCCATGAAAAAATATATTATTCAATGGTGAATAATAAAATGCATTAATAAACATGGCCTTGACAAATCCAACATTCAATAGTGTATAAGATCTACAACTTACATAGTTTTAGCACATCATCCTCACTACATCGTCACTACCTCAAACAACATAAAGCTTGTAATACCATACAAATGTCATGTATAATTAGATTATAAGAAATAATATTATTTTATACCATTTTTTAAACATCATGATATTCAAACTTGTATAAACATGACATATTTTCATGAAAAAAAATCAATGTCATCTGGTTACAGAATAAAACATGGATTAATTCCAAGCTTTAAGCCTATAGTGGAAGGGATTTATTTGGTTTTTTAAAAAATGTTTCAAGTTACATAATGTTTGAAAATTATGGTTGGGTAGGGTTTATTTAAGGTTCTTATTGTTCCCACCTTTAATTCAATGTTGAGATGATGTAAGTTGATAGCATTATAAATATAGTCGAGGCTAGGTCATGTTCAAAATTCTCAACCTTTATTGGTGGTTTTTCTAATCCATTCTCAATACACATATTAAAGTCTTTCATACTTTTCAAGTTCTTGAAATCTTTGCATATGTTCAAGAGTTTGGTTATAAATATATTTTTTATAAAAAAATTGGACATCTTTCTATGTTATTTTGTTCTTACATGCATTATTTAAAAAAACTGAAACACTGACTCAACAAAAAACAATAATCTAAAAGTTTTGTTACAAATAATTTTTTTTAAAACATTCAACATATATGTTTAGAGTTACATTTTATTTTTTATTTTATTCTGATCTACTCCAGATAAATGGATATCAAACCCCTAAGAAAGTATACAAGAATTGATCATTGCATTTCTCACTGGTTACTTTCATTACATTATAGGTCACTTCATCTTCCACACATTACTTTTCTTGGCTACATGGCTATCGTAAGTCATTCACTTTCCATTACCTTGTAATATTTTTTATTTAAATATCATTATATCTCATTTATCATTTAATCTCTCATTGGTTACTATCATTACATTATACATTACTTTATGCATGTTTGGCTCTACCATTAATCTTTAAGAGATACAAATAATTAAGGTTTCTAAATTGGAAATGACTCAAAACTGTTTAACTATGAAATAGTTTTTATGCAAATAAAAGTGCATGCCTTACTAAAGATCAAAGACTTTTTGTGTTATTATTTGTCTACATATAAAAACATTACTTTTCCTAGACTATGATATGTTTAAATTTATTCAAAAAGATTCACATTTTATTATATTTTATGCCTAGAATATTTTTCATTATCTTGTTTCAATCAATTTATATCTTTAATTCCTTTTATCCCTAACAAACTACCATGATTGAGTGCATAAACAATTATTCATAATATTGTCTTTCTAATTTATAAAGTCAAAGAGACTAGGAACATTCGATACTTGGTATTAACAAGATAAAATTTAGACTTATGTTTTTATTTCATTTAAAATTATATCTATCCATAATTAATCTATGCATGTATTTTTTTCATTTATATGTTATTTTTTCCAAGCAACACTTTTAAATACTACCATAATAGCAAATGAAAATTTCATGGGTAGAGATTATAAGGACTTAAATGCCTTGCCTGAAAGATGATGGCCAAGCTCATAAAATACAATAGTAGACAAGTATACAAGCCATGAATTTCCATACTGCAAATGGATTGTAAAAACACAAGCAAAGAATTAACAATCTATTTTAGCATTGTTATAACATAATGAGCAAAGAATCATAAATTAAGACATATGCAACCCAACTTCAACTATATTCAAATGTTATTAAACCTACACCATCCCAACATTGAATTAAATTTTGGACCAATAGAAACCCTAAATAAACCCTTGGAAAACAACATGCAAAAAATAAGACACATAACTCAAGTCACTATTTTGAGCATAAATCCTAAACATAAATGTTTTACATCATAAAAAAATCTTCATAATAAAACTCTTAGATTGGATTTTTTTGTTAAGTCAAGGTTTTAAGTTTTTGGAAAAATCCATTTAAAAACAAAATAAAATGGTATAAAATAATCAAAGTAGGTTTTTTATGAAAAGCATGCATCAAATAAAAACCAAAATAGTCTTTTACAGATTCTAACATTAAAAAAAATAGGGTTTTGTATAAAATGTTACCTTTATGGTTAACCCTAATTTAGATATGGATCCTATTTAGTGGTTAGGGGTAAATATATATAAATTATAGAGCACAAAGGTGAAAATCATATCTACAGTATGCCAATTAACATGTTGAACTAAATATAC
Organism: Torreya grandis; assembly: GCA_037957365.1. NCBI lineage: Eukaryota > Viridiplantae > Streptophyta > Pinopsida > Cupressales > Taxaceae > Torreya > Torreya grandis. Next base: position 889,093 of record JARHVA010003157.1, on the reverse strand, counting down.
CATATGTTGAATTTATAAAATTGATATAGAATATTAATGGAAAGTACAACTATGCTAGATATTATATGACATAAGAGAAATTACTTAGCTATTTATGATGATAATATAGTTTTGGATCTGGTATAAGTAGGAAGTAGGTAGGAAGTAGATTCTAAATCAATTTTTAGATTATGGATCTGGTGCCTCTATCTCTTTGGACACTTGTGTTAGCTTGGGATAGTTACATCGATAATAGTGTCTAATCTCAATGCTAGTGTCTTGTATAGAATATACATTAAAATAGGATGTAACCACCTAGATACTTCTATGTTTAGCTTCACTTTCTCTCTAGTGCATTCATATCTTGGACATGGACTATCGCTCCTAGTGAAATGGTAAAACCCTAGCTTTTCATCTTCAATGTGACCTTGAGGGAAAATGTGTTAGTGGGAACATGGTATCGAGCTAACCCAAAATGACCTTGATATTAAATGGCTCTACCTACATATCAGTGCCTCAAACTCATATAGTTATCCCCTACATGTTGGCTTGTGTTTGAATCATGTAATGTGTAAATCAAGTACATCAATGACATAACTTGCAACTTGGCAAATATGACATTATGACTATTCCTTTAGTACTTCATACATGTAGCTAGATCATTCCTTTGATTGATAGTATAATAGGGTAGGATATGAAATCTTTTGGTAACTTGATTGCTTTTTAAGTGATCTTTTGGTCTGATTATTAAGTTTCATAGGTGGTGAATAAATGGGGATTGATATTATATTTGTATAAATCCTATTAGGAGATAACTCATAGTAAATCACTTAGATTGACCATTTTAATACAATTTATTTGAAAATCATATGAATTTTAGAGCACTAAACACTTGTGTTGGGCTAGGACAGTAATGCCAATGCTACTATTTAACCTAGATGATAGTGTCTTGGGAGAAAGAGAGTAGGCATAGGCTCAAAACTTGTAAAGGTGTAAGATGAGTACATTTTAATCATTTTAGACAAGATGGGAAGTATGTGTCATTAATATAAGGTTGGTCATACTAAGAGATAGTCTAATAGGCATAAAATATAGTAGATTTAAGGTTTGTGGAAGAAAGGGACGTGTATAACTAAGAAGAACAACCAGGGTCATGATTTTACCAAGTGGACAAGACTAAGGTACTACATAATCACAAAATAACATCTAAATTTTCACCCCATTTATTCTAGTAATGAAATTACTAGTTTAAAGGAGAGGAATAAGTACCAAGGTGTGTATGCACACCTTATCTTTGCTTGAGTTGAATTTGAGTGCTCTATTGGAGCTAGGTTCGAGTGTTTTGCTAGTGACTGACTTGCAACCAAGAGCATGTTATAGTGTAAAATTAGGGTGAATAATTTGGCTCAAAATTACTTGAAATAAATTAAAATTTAAAGATCAAGGTTTAAGAGTGCACCTGTGTGTTGATGTAATTACCTTACCTATTGGAAAGTTATTTCTGTAAAAGGTGCATCATTTTAAGTTTATGAAACTGAGATTAGGATAAATATATATAATTATTTTAAATTTCATATATAAAAAGAGATATATATATATATATATATATATATATATATAGAGAGAGAGAGAGAGAGAGAGAGAGAGAGATTAGAAGGAACATGCCCCCAAATTTGGAGTAAAAGTGAGTTACCACCTAGTATTTTTAATTAGCTCAATTGTCCAACCTAATGATACTTGTAACCTGGTGAGTTTGGATGATTAAGTCCAAATTGAAAATTTGTAAATATTGAGTTACTTAATCACCCAAACCATACCAAAATGTGAACTAACTATTGCAGTAGATTGGCTTTCTAAAGTCCATAAAAGTACATTCGGTATCAGTACATGCAATAGTTTTGGAATCTAAATTTTATTTAGATTTTTAAATATTAGGCACATGTTGCATAGCATATTCACCTTATATTTTTTTCATCCTAAAATTATGTGTAATAATTGTACCATGTATATAATTCTACCATAAATGTGTATCAAAATCATATAACTGTGTGTTTTGGCTAATTTGAAAAACTATGTAATTGTGGAAGACATGCTTCTAAATCATTCCCCCAATATATATGGAGAAATATGAGACTGATATAAGTACCAATGTGGATTACATGTTTCTAAGAAATTCCTCCACTATAAATTAGAGATGATAAAAATTGAGTAGGTGTGGAGAATATACTTCCAAAGCATGCCCCCCTTGAATCTATTAATTATAAGTAATGTATTGAATAAATGTGGATAAAATGATTACAAAGCATGCCACCACTAAATATTAAACTATGAATGTGTGGAATTCATGTCATCATGACATTCCCCCACTAAATCTACAAACTGGTATAAGTACCATATACTATGTGATTGTGGATAACATGCTTCCCAAGCATGCCCCCACTATAATCTAGAAACTATGAAAGATGTGGAATCCATGTTACCATGACATGACCCCAACTTTGAGGTAATGTAAATATATTACTTGGTAGTTAACTCACCTCAAAATGGTAAGACAAATATAGATCTATGAATGTAACCATGTATCATTAAAGCACATAGAATCTATGTGATCACATGTAGGCCTAAGATGCACGATAAATATCATGGAAACATATAATTAGTAATAATACAGTCTCAATAAGAAAAAAACAACACACACAAGAATGCTCAAAATCAAGTCAAAAGGTAATGGTCTAAGGAGACCACAAACAAGGGGCATGTTCAAATGCCACAAAATCAAATGGACTTTACTTAGTCAAATGTCCACAAAAGCAAGGAATGACATATTAAAATTTCCATAGAATAAGCTATGACATATTTGAATGTCCAATAAGTAAAACATAGGCACATGGGCCGTATATAATGGAAAATATTTAAATTCTCTTAAAAGCAAGGCAATAGTAAGGCAAAACACTCAAGGAAGTGCGCAAAGGAAAATCATAATAAACCAGCATAAACATGTCATAGTGGCCCATAGATTGAATGTGTTATTAAAAAAAATTGATTACATAACATATCAAGTTATTTGTGTAATTTATAATCATGGATAATAAGCATGTGTAAGTACATATGTAAGTTCAAACATGATAGTGTAGAGTGATCATCAAATCATATAACCTATATTTATCAAGATCATAGAATATGGATGATCCCAACATCATGATAAGATGAGTAGAGGGAAGGCCAAACACTCATAAGTGTATCATGCATATATGTATTCTTATGTATGTGCATGTATGAGTAAAATTATATGCTAGTCTTCAATATGGAACTAACACATAGATGTCAAGGAGCCAATAGAACATTTAGGTGCCAAAAGTGTTTTAAGATTCTTGAATGTTTTTTATTTTTTTGTTATTTTATAGAAGAGAAAATATCATCCTATGATATCATCCAAAGGATGATCATAGGTATCTCCCCACTTATAACTTGGTATAAGAAACCAATGGCACTCCCAAAGAGCAGGTATTGGTGTAATATTTAATACTACAGTATCTTTGATGATTGACATATGTATAATGGGACTCTAGGGTCATGAATTACTAGTAAAAGGAATAAGGTTTCTTATAATACATCTTTGTTTATTCTATGCTTTGTTTACAATATCAATAATAGGAACATGTTTAGGTGATTTTATCTAAATATGGTGCATAGAATATGAGGATTCCATGGAACCCACTATCTATCTCTAATGTAAAGGTCTCTCAAGTATTGGTTGCCTAGTAAAGGGGATTACTTGTTAAAGACCCTTTTACTATGTATTATCCTTAACATGATTGATAATTAAATGCCTAGGTATGAATTTCTCTTATTCAAGATAATTCTCATATGGAGTACTTGAAATTGTAATTACCTGATTGTCCTAAATGTATTTAACACATACATGCACTATATAAGGTATTGATTAAAGAGTGTGTATCCAATATGATCCCAATAACATGTCAAAGATATTTGTATAAGGTATAACTAATAAAGTAGTAACCTCATGTGTAGGACCGAATTATAAAGGTAGATAAATCTTGTCAAGAACCTTCTACGAGGTCCCATCAAATACTCTATTTGATCTAGTACAAGGGTGTAAATCATGATGAGTATAACCCAAATGCATAAGTAAGGTCATGGTGAATTTTTTTGTGCTTTCACCATTATAAATCATAATATTTCATATGGGGTGTTTATCAAGGTATGCTCAAATAAATAGATAATGAAGATCAGAGTCGTCATCCTTAATTTTGTTGTCATCAAAGGAAATGGTAGTTTTTCTAACCATAGGAGGTATATGTCTCATTTAAGTACCAATGAACCCATCTAGTGGGTGTCCATAATATGATGGAGAAGGATGTGCACCATATTCCATTTGAATTGTTGGTTCCTTTTTGTAATGGTCTTGTAAAGTACTATTAAATATTTTTTATTTATGGTAATCACTAGGTTGTGAACTAGATTCCTTTGGAGGATAGTCAAATGTAATATGTTGGTGCTTCAAGGTAAAACATATATTCATAAAAATTCCCAAGGCCTTGGTGATAGTCATAATAAGTATTTGCATCATATCCTTTAATTAGAAATCTATTTACATCAACCTCTATAGGATGAGGGAGATATATAATATGACACTAGAAACCATGGGAGTAATGAAGTAGAAGGCTCAAGTAGATGTGAAAACTATATTTTTGGTGAATTATATAGGACAGGATAATTAGGCTATGCCAAAACTATGTTAACCATGGTGGTTATTTCCTTTTTAATCTCAAGAGGTTTTATCTTATAACTTAATTTAATTGTAAATTTTGTACTAGATGTAGATGTAGTTGGTGTGTTTGCTATATACTTGAGCTTATTCAGTGACATAAGTTTCATTTCACAGTCCCGAAAAATATGGCATAAGCCATTAAAAGATCAAAACTTTTTGAAAATAATAGACTCATGTAAAGGAGCAAGCAAACTTTGATTGAATATATATTATAAATCTTTTTCTACCATATGAATGGTCATTTTGGCAAGCATTGTCTTATATCTCAAGACATATTCATTGATTGGTTCATTGGTTCATTGTTTGATTTTTAAAATTTGAGCATATAAAACCTTTTTGGTAATGTTAATATAAAAGTGTGCCAAAAAATGATCTACAAGATGTTTGAATTCTTTCATATATTAGAAAGGTACATCATAAAATGACATCAAAGCATAGTCCTTGAAGCTCCTCAGAAATAGTTTGGTTAAAATTTTATCATTTGAAGCATAATCAAGGCATGCTACATATAAAGTTTAAATATATTGTCCAGAATCACCCTTGCCATCATAAAATGTGAACTTAGGTGTGTTGTCTCCCAAAAATAATAATCATTTTTGGAACAACATTTGAATTATTTTGGTTTTACAGACCAAAATTATATCTTCCATTTTCAAAAATTTGTCTTACATATTCAGATTTCTCATTTTCAGAGCTTCTCAAAAAATCTACAGACTTTGCAAGTCAAGTTCAAATGGATTTTACATGTTGATTTCAACGGACTTTGTATTTTCAATTTCTACAGGTGGGGTCATTTATATAGGTTCAAAGACTTCTGTAGGCGATTTTCAGTCAAAAAAATTGATTTTCAACATTTGTTCATTTTCTAGGATTGGTTCAGAGTTTTGGTTCAAGTGAAAATATTCATCGGCAAGCATCTAAGTTCAAAAAAGGAACTTGAACCATTGAACTGAACCATTGAACCATTTTGGTTCAAAGGTTCAACGGGTTCAAGGTTAAAAAATTTCATGTTCGGTAAGAGTTAAGTGCTTCAAAATGGTTCAAAGTTCATTCACTTCAATTAGTTCATCAACTTCAATGATGTTTGGCCAAATCATTCAATTGAACCATTGAACCATTTTGGTTCAAAGGTTCAAAGGGTTCAAGGTTCAATGACAGGTTCAACCAAAATAATAGTTCAATGTTTTGGTTTAACCAAGCAGTTCAATGCTTTATTTCATTCAGTTGGTTCATTATTTTAGTTCATCTTTTGGTTCAACATCTACAAGTTCAACAATAGGGGCTCAGCGCGCTTCATTGAACCATTGAACCAGTTCAATAGATTGGTTCGATCAAATGGTTCAACTATTGGTTCAAAGGCAAGTTCAACATCTTGATTCAATGCTTAGTTCATCAACTTGTTTTATTCATTGAACCATCGGCTCAAACCATTGGCTTGAACCATTTTGGTTCAAATCCTTGGTTCAACCGATTGGTTCAACGTCAAAGTTCATTGGATGGTTCATCGGCTTTTGGTTCAAAAGGACTTGGCGCACTTCATTGAACCATTAAACTGGTTCAACTAATGGTTCATCGGCCCAGTTCAAAGGGGTAGTTCAATGCAAAAGAAGACTTTCTGAAGGACAAGTGCCCTTGTGGAGGGCACTTAATCAAGAAAATCACCTTTTTGGAGGATCATTTTTTCTAAGAAGCTGAAAGGTAATTCTTTTAGATTTGTCTAAGGCATTTTTAAATTTTTGATTAAGACTTAATTCTTTCAATTTTTTGTCCGAAGGAATTCCTTCAGACAAAAAGTTTGAAAGAATTTCAAGTGGTCATGGATCCCAAAGGAATTTTCAAAGAAACAAATGCGGGCTCAAAAAATCTGAAGACTTGTTCAAAAGACTTTGTGGAACAAATTTCCACAGAATTTTTGTCCGCAGGAATTTTCCCTAGACTTTTTGTATGCGGGAATTTTCCATAGGACAAATCTCCATGGGAATTACCCATAGGGAAGACTCAAATAAAAGCCTGGGGATTTGTCTGCGGGGACTGCCAAAGCAAAAGGGGTTGCCGAAGGATCCCGAAGGGTAGGTGCCCTTGTGGGGACTCTCGGTGGCCAAAGTAAAGGGCTTGTTCGACTCGATAAGGATCATTTCTCAAGGCCCAAAAGGGTATGTTTAATTCAGAAAAGTGTTAAGTAGTAAGGCCAAAATCCAAAAGAAGACCAAGGGGTGACGCCCATAAAGACGTCAAATTCAGCATAGCTGACTAGCCGTTGGAAGCATCTTGACGGGCATGTAAACGTCAAATTTAAAGGCAATAAAATAGCCATTGATCCTTTGATCCACATACCCGAATGCATTTCCAGAATTCAAGACAAAAACTAGCTGAAAGTGAGGAAAGACATAATAATGGATGAATCCAGCCCCTGATTCAATCAATCTGGAAAGGAAGAATGATGAAGACAAGATCAGACTGATAGTTGGACATTGAAAGTTGTAATCTTTCAATTACATAGCTTGTTCATCTACATTGAAAAGATCAAATGGGTAAAAGGCCCCAAAGTTCCAGCTGGTCTTCCTAACATTTCCTAACGTATCATGATGTATTACTATTCTCGAGTCCTTCAAGTGGCTATATAAGGGACTTTCTTTCATTGTAAAATCATCTTCTTTTTGACAATCTGAACGAAACTCTGCCAAAATTGAGAAGCATCATTGAGACTTTGTGCTCAGTCTGTTGATCATATTCTATTAATGAAAAAAGGGACTTTTTCAGACTTTGTGTTATGATATCTTTTCTGTTTCATTAATTTAATAAGCAAGATTAGTAAATTAGTCAGGAAGGCATCCTGAAGAATCAACTGTAGAGCAACTTTGTGCCTCCATAGCTACCTTCAGTGTGTTTGCTTTTTCATTGCTATGTAAAGGACTTTGACAAGACTTTGAGCTTTCATTGCCCTTCGTATATTACTCTTGAGCATTTCATTATAGAGACTTTGTGTTCTATTTTGATTTGATGGTTACCATACTTCAGTTACATTTTGCTTTTATTTTCAAGGGTATTCTTGTGGCTGACTGAATAGTTTTTCTTGAAAGAAAAGGAGAGTTGTCTGTCATTCCTTGAGTTTTTCCTTTGTTTTGTATACATCATCTTTGAAGAAAGAGAGATGGATGCATGGTCTTACCCTTGAGTATTATTTTCTATTTATACATATACATAGCATATCCATAGGGAACCTCCCCTTGATGAGAGGAGAGAGCAGCCTCCTTCTGATGTGATAAACTTACACATTAGGATGACTAATCTTCTTGCTTTGGTTGATAAGACCTATTTTATTTACCAGTATGCTGATAGAAAAAATATTCAACCAATAGTTTTTGGTGACTCTGCTAGGGATATACCCATTATCCATTTAGAGTCTATCTATTCCATTCACTTCCACACCATAGGAAAAGAATGCACAGTTTAAAGCCTCAAGCTTTAACTGAAGTAAAGTCAAATCTTTTCAATTTTTGTTTTACAATTTAGTAGATTCAAGGTATACACGAAGCCAAAGGCTAAAGGTGTTGCTGATCCTGTGTTCAAGTTGGTACTGCAAAGTGATTTTGATCTATGTCCTTCACCATCTCATCTCTAATGAACCAAGAGCTTCCCTCCTACTAAAGCCAAATCTCCATTACCAGATGAAGTATCTATTTCTACTGTTGATAAAGCTATGCCTATAATTAACCCTTTGAGATTTTTTATCCCTCTTTTTCAGTATCCTATAATGGCAGTTCAAGGCCCCTGGGGTAATGCTTTTGGTCCTCTCAATATTACTCCTCCTCTACATGAGCTTCCACGTAGTTCTAGGAAAAATTTCCCTAAATTCTATAGTGATTGGAAAGTTCATTCTGATGAACACATTGCAACATTCAATATAGCTTGTGGAGTCATTGGAGTAGAGTTTGAAGATGTAGTAGTCAGGGTTTTTGTTGAAACACTACAAGGTCTTACTGTAGATTGGTTTTATCATTTACAGGCTCGATCTGTGACTGATTGGAATAATTTGAAAGCTAAGTTTGAAGCCAGATTCAAACCTGTAGAGGATGCACATACACTTTTGGCTCAACTTACACAAATGTAAAAAGAGCCGCATGAGCCTATGAGAGACTTCATAGGTAAATTTGACAAGTTAAGAAATAGAATTCCTATGATTGTCAGACCTACAGCTAAGAATGTCAAATGCTTTTTCATTAATTCTCAGCTACCTGAAGTCAGTTTCCTCTTGAGACGTGATGGCCAAATAGATCTCACTGTAGCTCAACTTTTGGCCATTGAAGTAGAAGATGATCTCATCTTAGCAAGCAAAATAAGAAGATATCCCAATAGAAACAGAGCTTCATCATCTTTCGAATTTACATCTACAAGCACCACAGATCCAATGGTGTAAAAGTTAGCAAATGATCTCCTTGCCCTCAAAAAGCAAATAGCTCAAGGAATGTCTTTTGCTCCTACATACAGAAGAACATTCTCAAATCAGTCATATCAAGGCAATGTTGCTAGAAACCAAGGACAACAAAATTGCCTTCCTCCTCCATAAGGAAAACTTGCCTTGGAAGCTCCTCCAACCAATTCAGCAATGGGATACCTTGAAACAGAATCAGAATTCTCTTATTAACCTGAATAAAATCAAGAAAATGAAGCTGATATCATTGAAGACAGTCAAGAAGAATCAGCTGGCAACTCCCACATTGGTTTCTAAAATTATTAGGATGAACCCAGAAGCAAAGAAGAAGCTTCAGATGGATCATATGCAGTGTTTACCAGGTCTAATAACCGATCAATCCAGTAGGTTGATAAAGAAAAGACAAAAGAACAATGACAGCTAGCAGTCATAATTGTTAAGCATGGGATAGCTCTGCCCTTTCAATCAAAAGATCTGGTAATCACTCAAAAGATAAATACATCTGCTGCACCTTCCCCTTCTACTTCTAATTCGCAAACCAACCCACCTCCCATCCCTCTTAAAACTCAAAAAGTTGAAGTACCTTTTTCTGTACCTAGCTCGATTCAACCATTTCATATAATTGATCATGTCAAAAAGACAAAAATACAGATGTCTAAATTTGAATATTTGCAATCCAATATGGATCAATTGAACAAGCTGGTCCAATATGTTAAAAATTAGATCGTCTCTACAAGACAAAAGGCCAAAAAAGTAACTTTTGATTCTTCAATGAATATGCCTAATCCAAATAATCTGATTATCACTTCTCCAACTACTTCTATAAAAATAGAACCCTTCTATGTTTCCTTGTTAATCAATGGCCATAAGCTGAGTAACTATATAATAGACTCAGGTGCATCTGACAATATTATGCCTGCTAAATTCATTGAGTCTCTTGGTCTCACATTGACCAAGACATTTGGTAGATTTTTCTCCATGGAGAACAAGCAAGTGCCATTACTAGGGCAAATTAAAGATGCTCAATTTGCATTCATAGCCTTTCTGGACAAGAGGATTAAAATGATTGTATTAGTGGCTAACGTCTCAGCATCTTATGGCATTTTGCTTGGATAGAATTTCTGTAAGGACATCGGAGGAGAACTGAACATGGATCTATCTGAGGCAAGGATCCCTGTCCAAGGCGTGATGAAAAGATTACTTCCTGAAAAGGAAGCAAAGTATGTAGTTACCAAGACGTCAGCTCTTGAAGCTCAAATCCTCTTTGAATATATATGTATGGGTAATTATTTTTTATATACAGATCATGAATAAAGACCATCCATCTCTGATGAGGGAAAGTCTGAAATAAATCCAGTATCTAATGAGATTTAGACTCTAGAATTTGACAGTAGTTGTTCCTCTACTAGTTCTGGAGCCGGAATTGTCTTGATATCTCCTCAAGGAGATTTATTTCCTTCATCCTATAAGCTACAATTCAGCAACACAAATAATATAGCTGAATATGAATCACTATTGCTGGGTATGAAGGCTGCTCAAGAAAGAGGTGTCAAGTTTTTTCATGCTAAAGGGGATGCCAAATTAGTGGTCTGTCAAGTGATAAATTCATATCAAACCAAGAATAAAAGGTTGTGCCATTACCATAATCTTGTTTGGGACCAAATTGAAAGCTTTGATGCTTTCAACATTTCTTCCATTCCAAGAGAATCCAATGATAGAGCTGATGTACTTACTGTTTTAGGAACTCTTTTAGTTCCTTATTTTGATTTTAAAGAAGATAAATATACCATTGAGCTGGTCTATAGGCTGAGTGTTCCTGACAATGCTGATCATTGGAAAATTTTCAATGCTAATCAGTAGATCATTGCCTTCTTGGAAAGAAAAGACAATTTTGAATAGCTGTATTTTGAAGGCAACAAATCTTAGAAGTCTGAATTTGTTTTTGAATCTAGTTTAGATGTAAATGGAGAGTTATTATAGCTGAAAGAAAATAAAATTCCTAAAGGCCTGGTTTCTCTTGAGAAGCTATTTGACAAGAATGATAGATTCGTCAAGCAACAATAGACAAATTCAAATTTCTCTCAGGGATTTGACCAAGTGAATCTGACCAACAAAGAAAATCCAAAAATGGTCAACATTAGTAAGTGTTGTACACCTGAAAAAAGATTCAAATTCACTTCTTTGCTCTGTCAATACATTGATGTCTTGGCATATTCATACGATGATCTGAAGTCTCTCAAACTTGATGAAATCTGCCATCATATTCCTCTCAAGGCTGATTCAACACCTTATAAGTAAAAATACAGACAATACAATCCAAAAATTCTAGGTACAATTATGTTTGAAAATCAAAAAATGTTAAATGCTAGAATTAATTTTCCAATCCATCATTCTACATGGATTGCGAACATAGTTCCTATAAGGAAGAAAAATGGCAAAATCTGTATTTGTGTAGATTTCTGAAATTTGAATCAGTCATCTTTGAAAGACAATTATCCTTTGCAAATCATGGACCAAGTGCTTCAAACAGTAATAGGATCAAAAATATTATCAATGTTGGATGGCTTCTCAGGGTATAACCAAGTTGAAGTTGCTAAAGCTGACCAACACAACACTGCATTCACCATGCCTTGGGGTACATTTGCATACAAAAGAATGCCTTTTGGCTTAATAAATGCTGGTGCTACTTTTTAGAGAGCTATAGACATGGCTTTCAAATATGAGATTGGCAAATTCATAGTATTATATCTTGATGATTTAACTGTCTTTTCAAAGCGTGGATCTGATCATGTGTGCCATTTACAGCAAGTGCTAGAGCGCTGCCAGTAGAATGGTATTTATTTGAATCCTAAAAAGTCTACTTTTGGAGTGACAGAAGGAAAACTTTTTGGACACATTGTGTCCAAAGAAGGCATAAAGATTGACTCAGACAGAGTCAAGTCTATTCAAGAGCTAAATTTGCCTGCAAGTAAAAATGTTGTTTACTCTTTCTTCGAAAAAGTGAATTTCTTATGGAGATTCATCCCCAAATTTGTTGAGAAGACAAGACACATTGTAAACATGATGAAAGGAAAGACTACCTTCAGCTGGACCAAAGAAGGCAAATCAGCGTTTCAAGATATCAAGGTCATTATTGCTCACCATAGAGATTTCATTATATATAGCTATGCATCTGAGCATACTCTTTTAGCAATTCTTGTCTAGCAAGACAAAGAAGGTATGGAATCCCCTATCTCTTTCATGAGCTGCCCTCTGAAAAATCATTAAATGAAGTATTCGAATATAGAGAAACATGCCTATGCCTTGGTAAAAGCAGTAAAACACTTTTACTTCTATATTCTGAATTCACATATTACTACCTTAGTTCCTGACAGTATAATTAAGTCTATATTAACTCAATAAGAGTTTGGCACAAAGAGAGGTAATTAGATTGCAAAGATCCAAGAATTTGATCTGGATATTAAGCTGATAAAGCTAGTCAGAGGTAAAGGCCTTTGTCAATTAATGGCTGACAATAAGCCAAAAGATACACATCGTGAAGAAGCTAAGGTTGAAAATGTGCCAACAGTCCTTTTTGTCTCCACTACCAATGAATGGTACTCAGATATTGCATATTTTTTGACTTATGGTAAATGTCCTACTAATTTATCTTACAAAGAGAGGAGAACTATCAGATTGAAAGCTGCCAATTTTGTCCTTTGGGACAATGGCCTATACAAAAGAAGCATATATGGAGTTTTCCTTCACTGTGTAGATAAAGAATAGCAGACCCAGCTCTTGAAATCTTTTCACAATCTAGCTTATGGAGGGCATTTTTTTGCTCCTGTGACTGCTCACAAAATTTTGTGAGCCAGGTATTATTGGTTGACTCTTTTCCAAGATGCATATAAATGGGTAAGAAAATATGAACTTTGCTAGCAATTTATTGGAAGACCCAAGTTGGCTGCTCTGCCTCCCAAGCCAGTAATCATAGAAGAACCTTTCTAGCAGTGGGGACTTGATTTTATTGGGACAATAAATCCATCTTCAAGTGTTGGACATGATTATGTCCTTACAGTGCCTGATTATTTCACTAAGTGGGTAGAAGCAATCCTGACAAAACACGCTACTTCAGAAGTTGTATGCAACTTTCTGAAAGAGAATATCATTTCCAGATTTGGAGTCCCACTCAAAATTGTTACTGATAATGCAGCTTATTTCACCTCTCAAGAAATTATGCAATTCTATTTTTATTATGGAATTACTCTCTCTCATTCTTCTGATTATTTTCCACAAGGGAATGGACAAGCTGAGTCTAGCAATAAAAATTTGGTAACTATTATCAAGAAGCTTGCAGATGATAATCAAAGGATGTGGCACAAAGCATTGGTTGATGCTCTATGGGCTGACAAGATCATGCCAAAAAGGGTGATTGGTATGTCTCTTTTTCAACTTCTTTACGGGATTAACGTTGAAATACCAATCACCTTAGAGTTACCAGCATTGAAATTGGTGAAGGCCATTGAAGATCAAACATATGAGAGCTCTCTTGACAAAAGAATCATGTGCCTGACTTAGCTAGAGGAACAGAGAACCATCATGGTGGATTGAATTTCTATTCATCAAATTTTGGTAAAGAAACTTTTTGATCAGAAGGCCAAAAATCGTGATTTCTAGATTAGAGATAAAGTCCTACTATGGGACAAAAGAAGAGAACCAAAAGGGATGCATGAAAAGTTTGACTCCCTTTGGAGAGGTCCATTCATAGTTCATCAGCACATGGGCGAAAATATTTTTTTATTGAAATACCAAGATGGCACGCTCTTTTCTCTACCCCATAATGGGCAGCATCTAAAACACTTCAACTCTTGAAGTACCAGATCGTTGTCTCTATATATATGTATATTTATACAGCTTTATTCCTGTTTTGTTTTGTTTATTTTCTTTTTGATGCCTTTCATAACTCTGAAGCCCAATGGTACACTTGAAGACACTGGAGATTCTAAATTCTACTCATTCCAATTCCTTTTGCAAATAACAGAAGTTCCCCAACTGGAGCCAGCTGTTGTCTCCCAAAAATAACAATCATTTTTGGAACAACATTTGAACTATTTTGGTTTTACAGACCAAAATTGCATCTTCCATTTTCAAAAAAAAATCTTAGATATTTAGATTTCTCATTTTCAGAGCTTCTCAAAAAATCTACAGACTTTGCAAGTCAAGTTCAAATGGATTTTACATGTTGATTTCTACGAACTTTGTATTTTTAGTTGCTACAGGCAGGTTCATTTATACACGTTCAAAGACTTCTGCAGGTGGTTTTCAGTCAAAAGAATTGATTTTCAACATTTGTTCATTTTTTGGGATTGGCTCAGAGTTTTGGTTCAAGTGAAAATCTTCATCATCAAGCATCTGAGTTCAAAAAAGGAACTTGAACCATTGAACTAAACCATTGAACCATTTTGGTTCAAAGGTTCAACGGGTTCAAGGTTAAAAAAGTTTATGTTTGGTAAGAGTTAAGTGCTTCAAAATGGTTCAAAGTTCATTCACTTCAATTGGTTCATCAGCTTCAAGGACGTTTGGCCAAATCATTCAATTGAACCATTGAACCATTTTGGTTCAAAGGTTCAAAGGGTTCAAGGTTCAATGATAGGTTCAACCAAAAGAAAAGTTTAATGTTTTGGTTCAACCAAGCAGTTCAATGCTTTATTTCATTCAGTTGGTTCATTATTTTAGTTCATCTTTTGGTTCAACGTCTACAGGTTCAACAATAGGGGCTCAATGCGATTCATTGAACCATTGAATTAGTTCAATAGATTGGTTCAACGGATTGGTTCAATCAAATAGTTCAACTATTGGTTCAAAGGCAAGTTCAACATCTTGATTCAATGCTTAGTTCATCAGCTTGTTTTATTTATTGAACCATTAGCTTGAACCATTGGCTTGAACCATTTTGGTTCAAAGCCTTAGTTTAACCGATTGGTTCAATGTCAAAGTTCATTGGATGGTTCATCGGCTTTTGGTTCAAAAGGACTTGGCGCGCTTCATTAAACCATTGAACTGGTTCAATTAATGGTTCATCAGCCAAGTTCAAAGGGGTGATTCAATGCAAAAGAAGACTTTTTAAAGGACAAGTGCCCTTGCGGAGGGCACTTAATCAAGAAAAGCACCTTTCTGGAGGATCATTTTTTCTAAGAAGCTGAAAGGTAATTCTTTCAAATTTGTCTAAGGCATTTTTAAATTTTTGATTAAGACTTAATTCTTTCAAATTTTTATCTGAAGGAATTCCTTCAGACAAAAAGTCTGAAAGAATTCCAAGTGGTCACATATCCCAAAGGAATTTTCAAAGAAACAAATGTGGGCTCAAAAAATCTGAAGACTTGTTCAAAAGACTTTGCGAAACAAATTTTCGTGGACTTTTTGTCTGCAGGAATTTTCCATAGGACAAATCTCCATGGGAATTACCCATAGGGAAGACTCAAATAAAAGCATGAGGATTTTTCCGCAGGGATTGCCAAAGCAAAAGGGGTTGCCGAAGGACCCCGAAGGGCAGGTGTCCTTGCGGGGGACTCTCAGCAGTCAAAGTAAAGGGCTTGTTCGACTCGACAAGGATCATTTCTCAAGGCCCAAAAGGGTATGTTCAATTCAAAAAATTGCTAAGCAGTAAGGCCAAAAGCCAAAAGAAGACCAAAGGGTGACGCCCACAAAGACGTCAAATTTGGCATAGCCGACTAGTCATTGGAAGCATCTTGACGGGCATGTAAACGTCAATTTTAAAGGCAGTAAAATAGCTGTTGATCCTTTGATCCACAGACCTGAATGCATTTCAAAAATTCAAGACAAAAACCAGTTGAAAGCGAGGAAAGATAGAATAATGGATGAATCTAGGACCCGATTCAATCAATTTGGAAAGGAGGAACGATGAAGATAAGATTAGATTGATAGTTGGACATTGAAAGTTGTAATCTTTCAATTACATAGCTTGTTCATCTACATTGAAAAGATCAAATGGGTAAAAGGCCCCAAAGTTCCAGTTGGTCTTCCTAACATTTCCTAATGCATCATGATGTATTACTGTTCCCGAGTCCTTCTTCAAGTGGCTATATAAGGGACTTTCTTTCATTATAAAATCATCTTCTTTTTGACAATCTGAACGAAACTCTACCAAAATTGAGAGGCATCATTGATACTTTGTGCTCAATCTGTTGATCATATTCTGTTAATGAAAACAAGGGACTTTTTTAGACTTTATGTTGTGATATCTTTTCTGTTTCATTAATTTAATAAGCAGGATTAGTAAATTAGTCAGGAAGGCGTCCTGAAGAATCAACTGTAGAGCAACTTTGTGCCTCCATAGCTACCTTCAGTGTGTTTGCTTTTTCATTGCTGTGTAAAGGACTTTGAAAAGACTTTGAGCTTTCATTGCCCTTCGTATATTACTCTTGCATTTCATGATAGAGACTTTGTGTTCTATTTTGATTTGCTGGTTACCATAATTTAGTTACATTCTACTTTTATTTTCAAGGGTATTCTTGTGGTTGACTGAATAGTTTTTCCTAAAAGAAGAGGAGAGTTGTCTGTCATTCCTTGAGTTTTTCCTTTGTTTTGTATACATCATCTCTGAAGAAAGAGAGATGGATGCTTAGTCCTACCCTTGAGTATTATTTTCTATTTATACATATACATAGCATATCCACAGGGAACCTCCCCTTGATGAGAGGAGAGAGCATCCTCCTTCTGATGTGATAAAATTACACATTAGGATGACTAATCTTCTTGCTTTGGCTGATAAGACCTATTTTGTTTACCAGTATGCTGATAGACAAAATATTCAACCAACAAGGTGCAACAAATCTAGTTGGAAAAGGGTGCAAAGAGATATCAAGTGCAAGAGGGTTATGCAACATCTTACAAATCTATAACATGTGAAGAATTTGAAGTATTTTGTCCAATGTTTATAGCCTTATCCCAAAAGGCCTTTATGACTTGAACGAGTGATTGAACTGTAGGCCCTGTGAGGTTTTGATTTGCAATTTGAGTAGTCACCATAGGAGCTAGAAATATGTTTTGAGTAGTAATAGGCATTAAAACCAATATTTTTGTTGAAATAATAGGTAAGTTCCTAATATATGTATCAATAGTAGTTTCACGGAACAAAGCTTGGAACACATAATTCATGCCTATATTAGATGTATTAATTTATAGTGTTTTCAAGGGGAGGGATGTATCCACTAAAGTTTTTAAATTTTTAGCTTCAAGTATAGTTTTTAAGATTTTATCAAGATCTTTAGGGTTTTGGTGAATTTGACCATGAAACATTGCAATTGTATGCACTTGGTCATTTTCTACTTGGTCATTGTCATTTGTTTCTATATTTTCATTGTCAAAATCTTCTTCTATGATAACCCTATTAATATTTTTTTCATTATCAACATGGGTGTCATCATGATCTAAGGTGTGAGATCCCTCATTGGTTTGAGACATATTTGATGGGTTGAGGGGGAAATCAATATGTTCAATAGACACACCCCTAATATAGGGATAAGACTAGGTTGTATGCAAAATAATACCAATAAAAAATTAAAAAGTATAGTAATCTAAAACCTTAGCTAGTTTACAAACCTAGGATTCAAAAAAATTTGCATTCACAAGGATCAGGTTCACTAAATGTTTAACCCTAATTTGGATATGGATCTTATTTTTTGGTTAGGGTTAAGGATATATAAATTATAACGCATAAGGGCATGAATATCAAATCTACAACAAGACAATTAATGTGCTAAACTCAGATGTACCATATGCTAAATTTATAAAGCTGAGATAGGCTATTGATGGAAAGTATAATGATGTTATATATATTTATGATATAAGATAAAGTACTTAGTTATTTTTGATGCTAATATAGTGTTGAATATGGTATAGGTAGGAAGTATTCTGGAAGTATATTCTAGATCAATTGTCAAATTTTAGATCTGGTGCCTTTGTCTCTCTAGACACTTGCATCAACCTGAGATAGTTGTGTCAATACTAGTGTCTAACATCGACACTAGTGTCTAGTACAAAATATGTACTAAAATAGGATACAACCACCTAGATGCTTCTAGGTTTGGCTTTGCCTTCACTATGGGGCATTCAAATATGGGTCATGGACTGTCACTCCTAATGAAATTAAAAAACCCTAGCTTTGCATATTTAATGTGACCTTGGGGGAAAATGGGTTAAAGCATGCATAGTGTCAAGCTACCTTGTAATGACCTTATTGTTAAAGATTCATACTTGCATATCCAATACTCTAGAAGAGGTCCTCAGAATCATATGGTTTTGCCTTACATGTTAGCTTATTTGTGAATCATGTAATGTGTAAAGCAAATACAATAGTGACCTAGCTTGTAACTTGGAAAATATGACCTTATGACTATTCCTTTAGTAATTCAAACTTGTAGTTGGGTTGTTCCTTTGACCAATATTAAAATAGGGTAGGATATGAAATATTTTGGTAACTTGAGTGCTTCTTGAGTGCTCTTTTTGTTTGATTACTAGGTTTCTTAGGTGGTGAATGAATGATGATTGATATTTTATTTATACCAATCCTAGCAGGAGATAACTTACAATAGAGGACTTAGGCCAACCATTGTAATATGTTACATTTGTGAATTGGATGACTTTTAAGGAACTTGACACTTACGTTAGGCTAGGATAGTAACATCAATGTTACTATCTGATTCAAATGTTAGTGTCCAGGGAGAAGGAGAGAATGCATAGGCTCAAAACTTGTAGAGGTGTAAGATAAATACATTTTAATTATTCTAGGCAAGATGGGTTGTTTGTATCATTAATATAAGGTTGGTCAGACTAAAATATAGGCCAAGGGGCATAAAATAGAGCATACACGAGTCTTATAGAAGCAAGACATGCATAGAATTAAGAGTAACAACTAGGGTCATGATTTTTTTAAGTGTACAAGACTGAGGTGCTACATAATCATAAAATATCATTTACACTTTCAAAAGGTTCATACCAAAAGTAAAAAATGAATTACTTAGGGATGTAGAGCTACAAATCACTTTTGAAAATGACCTAGCTTCAACAATATTTAAAATGGTATCAAACATACACCATCTCAACACCGGATTAAAGGTGGATCCAATAGAAACCTTAAATAAACCCTTGAGAAACAACATGCAAAAAATAAAATAGAGAAACAAATTATTATTTTGAACATAAACCCCAAATACAAATGCCCTAGGTTGTAAAAAAATCTTCACAATAAAACTCTTGGACTATATTTTTTTGTCAGATCAAGGTTTTAACGTTTTGGGAAAACCCATGTAAGAAAAAAATAACACAGCATGCAAAAATCAAAGCAATTTTTTAGATATTTACTTCTAATACTAAACTTCAATATTCAAAATTAAATTACTTAGGATGCAAATCTCTATCCAAATTGATTATGAAACCAGAACTTTCATTAGCACAATAACTTTTAACCCTACCTAGAGACTAGATTAACTAGCCATTGAATATGCCACCATCTACAAGCATTGTGTAACTCGAACCTTTTTTATAACCGAATGACATGAAAAAAAACCAAAATTTAATGATGAATAATAAAATGCATTAATAAACATGGTCTCAATAAATCTAGCATTCAATAGGGAATAAGATCCATCCCTTGTACAATTATGATGCAGTGTCCTCACCACACTGACACTATCTCAAATGACATGAAGATTGAAATATTAAAAAATGTTCTAACCAATCAGATTATAGGAAATAATATTATTTTATACCATTCGTTAAACATAGTGCAAGTCAACCTTGTATAAGCACAACATATTTGTATGTACAAAAATTAATGCCATCTAATTGGCCAACAATGCATGGACTAATTCCAACTTAAATAAAAATGATGTGTATAGTACCAGGGAGGGATAAACCTCCAAGACTAATAATTCATTTCTAATTTGATATAGATATAATTAGGCCACCATTAAAAACCATATTGTCATGTTATATTAGTATAAATAAAATAATTTATTTTAAAATGTGTTATAATTTATTTTAAAATGTGCTTCAACTAACTATAAAATAGTTTGACAATTGTAAATTATAGTGTAATATTAAAATAGGTAAATAATCCCCATTATAGAGACAATGGTAGATAAGAATAAGAAGAAAAGTAGAGCAGTGGCAATGTGGGTCCCCCCTAAACCTAGCTAGTTTAAGTTCAATTTTGATGGGGCTTGTCATGGAAATCGAGGAGCTTCTAGTGCAGGTTGCATAATAAAAGATTATAGTGGTTATTTAATAAGATTTATCTCTATTAAAATCTTGAATGGGACAAATAATGAGGCAGAAGCTAAAGCTTTGGTAGCTAGGATTGAATTGGCTTTATAATTTAGAGGAGCTTATCTTGAGATTAAAGGTGATTCTAAAGTCATAATTCAAGCTTTGTCAGGATAAAAAGCCAAAGCTTGAAATTTGGAAAACATTTTCTCACAAATCTGGGCCAAATTGAGTATATTTAGTAGTTAGAAATGTTTGCATTGATTTAAAGAAAGCAATATAGAGGTAGATTTCCTGGCTAATATTGGTATCGATCAAGAGGAGGCTAGGGTCAATAATAATAAAGATAGATGGCTTGATTTTGTTAGGGTTGAAATGGTGGCTCTTTGATTTTTTAATATTTCTCTAGGAGGGTTTCAAGGTGACAGAGGTCTTTGGATGGTTTTTATTGGACTAGCGGAGGGTGACAGAGTAGGCTTTGATGAGAGTAATTATTGCATGGCTATAGATTTGATGGGATTTTATTTCGGATTGTGCAAGCTCTCTAAGAGCAAGTTTTTATCCTAAATTGTCTATCGTGTTTTGGCAGTATGGGTTTGTACACTGTCTTTGTACACTGTCTTGTTGTTATTTGTTGGATGGAGTCAAAAGTTGTTGAATCATTGGTCTGATCGCTGCACTCAGTGGTGCCAAATCTAGAGAGATGGGTTTTTTAGAAGTGTCTAGAATGCATCTCATGAATGTCTTTTCGGTGCCAGTTTTGGAAGTTATAGATGCAGTGGAGAAAATCTTGGGAGCAGAATTATTAGAATAAAGTAAGAGAGTTAAAGTTAATTCAGACTTGGTGGCCCTATTTTTTTAACTAATTTATGTTTGGTTGTGATTGATAAGGAGCGGGTTAAGGAACTAGTTGCCTTATTTATTTGACTCAATTATAGGGTTGAGTTGCTTTCTGATCTGGCTAGTCTTCCATCGTGCCCTTTCTAAGACTTTCCCATTACTAAGAAAGATGGCCTTGGTTTTGTGCCCTTATCTTGGTTCAGAATTTTAGAAGTTATATTCGCCTCCCTAGGTAAATTTGCCCAAGATGTGGAGGAAGTGTGCTCAGGTGTTGGTACGAAGGAGGAAGCCAAGGGTGTTTCCATGCCATTTTTTTAGGATTTACTCACTCATATTCCTCAACTGGATGAATGGTGTGCAACAGGGAGGTCCTCAAGGAGAGTGCACACCATCAAATGGCTTTGCTCATGGCCATTTTTAGGCTCCACCTTGGTGGAATGAGCAAAGGTTAATATCTAAGGCATAGGGGAGCCATAAGAAGAAATTAATTTTGTATAAGACAACCTGTTTTGAGGCTTCTTTGGTAGAAAAAGCAAAGGGGATTGTTGGGTCGAAGGCTGGTGATTGTTCACAAGGATAGTTGGTTCAGGTTTTGCAATCATAGGGGAAGGCTTGTAAGTAGAGGCCATGATAGGTGGTCAACATAGCATAGGAGGAGGATGAGATTATTGTGATCGACTAACTGTAGGTATTATGTATATGGTTTTTTGTTTATTAGTTGGACTTGTGTTTTAGGTTTTAGAATTTAAGACAATCAATGACAAAGTAATGTATAATAGTATGTTTTTAATATAAAAACTTTGCTGTATAAGTTTGGTTAGTATTTTGGTTGGTTACATGCCTTGATGATAATATTATCAAGGTAAACCATTTTATTTCATTTTGTACTCTTATGGTATTAGGAAAGGGCCCTGTAAACCTTGAAATTGATCAAAAAAATAGGTAAATAATAATAATTAAAAATATATCCTATAATTATGGCAGAGGTATTTCTCTTTGTAATTGTTGAGCACTTTTTCATCTGTAAACTTAAGGGATTCTCACATGTTCACAATCAACTTCAACCATGTGATGTATCTTATCATTTAATCTACCATATGATTTTTTTACTTTACTAGTATTTAATGCCCTTCTAGTGAAATACGATCCCTTGATACGATACACAATTGAACTTTTTGACTATCTTAAACAATTAAATTGTTTAATTAATATTCCGTCTGTGATTATAAATTTAAAACCCCTTTTTTATTGATGAATTTTTGGGATTAATGATTTTTTTTTTAAATCTATTTTTTATTAAATTTTAGACCACATTTTATATGATGGAAAAAAATTAAATAAATAAATAAATAAAAATAAAAATAAAAATCTTATTTTTCGAAGTGTCATTGTTTTGATAGGTAAAATTTTGAAGTTAGTTTAAAAAATTGGGCATGAGATTTTTCTCATTGCACTCAGAATTAAAATTGTCAAGTCTTCAATGAAAAGCATGATAGAATCATAAAAAGACACATCACCTAATCCTTCCCCTCAAAAAATATATACTAATACTATAATTCCTAGACGTCCACGGAGCTCACATCATCTTCCATTGTTATTATGAATTTCGTTGTGAGAAATGGGTAACGCTCAATCAAGACGAAGTAGACCCCAAGGGGAATGATATTTTCTTTGTAATTTTATTGCATCTTTAATATAAATAAATGCTTAAAACGAAGAGGGAATAAATAGGATTGTTGGAACGTCGTCTCGGGCATGTGCACCTTAAAAAA
The DNA here is from genome assembly GCA_037957365.1 of Torreya grandis. Taxonomy (NCBI): domain Eukaryota; kingdom Viridiplantae; phylum Streptophyta; class Pinopsida; order Cupressales; family Taxaceae; genus Torreya; species Torreya grandis. The sequence continues at coordinate 866,013 of JARHVA010003157.1, read as the reverse complement.
CTAAACATTTATTGTTGGGGGAATGAGTAAGCTACATTCGAAACCCCATCCGCCCCCTCCCACCCCCCTTTTTTGAAAAGGTAATTATGGAATTTTGTTCGGGGTTGATAAGGTTGAGATTTGCTCAGTAGCTTTCCAAGTGTATTGAAAATTGAGGTCGATTTATTTTTAATTTTTAATTTTTATATTAAGTTTTTTTAAGTATTGGATAATCATTCGATAATAAATATTTCAAGAATGATATCATTCTTGAGAGATATATATTATATTGAATTATAAATATTTCAAAAATAATATTTATCAGTGTATTTTACATAAATTTATTTAAGATATGTATATTAGTATTAAAAAATATTAAAAAAATATTTTCTAATTAATAATATTTATATTAAATTTAAAAAAATATTTTTAAATAATAATTACGAAATATTTTTTTTACTAATATAATAAATTTTAGACAAAACTTTATAATTATTATCACGATATATATTTTTAATTTTTTAATTACTTAAAAAACATGAAATTAAAAAATAATTTTACTAATACTATATTTCAACACTACAAAAAAAAGTAATTGGATACACAATAACTTTATATTATAAATAACATGATTCAGACATATAACATTAATGTACTTATAAAATAATTCATATATTGTAAGAGATGCAAATATGATCCGATAAGATATTAAAATATTAGACATTAGCATGATTAAGGCATATAACATTAATGTAATTTTAAAATAATTCATCTATTTTAGAAAATGTAAATATGATCCGATAAAGTATTAAAATATTATACATTTGTAAAATTTACGAATAATTATTTTGACGAGTTTTCAAAATTAACAAATGTAAAAAGTTGAATTTTTTTTCCCAATGCATGCATATTATGTTCAAAATTATCAGCACTGATTTAGACGAACATCATGTGTTAAGAAGTTTTTATTTGTATTAATTAATTGAAGATTTATGTGAATAATTTATTTAAATTATTGATTTTTATGGATTTTAATTTTTGTTTTGTTAATAATGAAAATAAGAGGACTGGCTTAAGCACAAAATGCCATAAGTATTTGTGTTAATTAAGTCTCACCATATTATTTATATATTAAAATTTATATCTGTTATGTACTTTGCATCTTTAAGAGTAATTGCGCAATGAAAATCAACTGTTCGATAAGGTATGAAATTTACCATGCCACATTTTTTATATATTTTATTATTTTTGTATAACAAGGGTGCGTGGTGTCAAGTTCCTACGGGAAGTAGAGGACATAATTGGTATACTTCGTAACAAGGCAAGAAAGCACGGAATCAATCTTTTGCAATTGTCAAAACTAATTCATACAATTTTATAAAAAACAGATTGCTGAGCATATTGAAATTGGGAATTATTTGATTGACTGTGATGAATGCCTTTCTAAAAACCCATCAGAAAAGTAAACATGTTGGCTTTATAAGCAGTGGAGAGGCTAAGTACTAATATCATAGGCCTTATTGTTTTATTATTGCTTTTGTAAAAGTTGATGAAATAATCAAGCTATTGCTTGTATTGAAGTTTTGGAACAAAATATCCTACACTTGTTAACTAGTGAGCAACACTTAATCTTATTCATTATGTATCTCAAGAGAGGATTATAAACATTCAATGCAAATGAAATAATTATTATAAATACCAACATACAGATAAATCTTTATTCTAAAAGATAATAAGATAATATTTGTTAGTAAAGTTAGTCTTAGATTTGTTCATAACATGGTTTTAAGTAAAAATCTTAGAAAAATACAGAACTTTATGAAGTCATCACATGGAATTCATAACAATTATGTAATAAAGTATGAAATTATATATATGAATTGTAAATTATTTAATAACATGAACATAATATAAAATAATTGCAAAACTCATTTTAATCAATATAAATAATTGAAGCAAATCTTGTTGGACATCATAAATTGATTTATTTATGCTCAAGTTTAGTATAAATTGATAATAATTTACTTATTTAGAGTAATTGATGGAAATACATAACACATTAATGAGAAACTATATGAGATGAACTAATAAAGATCCCAGAGTCATGTCTCAGGATTAAATCATGAATAATTGTTGAAGTAATTGCTGAATTGAAGGGAATGAAAACATTGAAAAGAAAAAAAGAATTGGATGCAATAACTTGTATTAGGTAAGGCATTAGGTTGCTTTGTGATTTATAAAACATGCGTGATGTACAATGTAGCCAATTCCATATTATTTTTCTAAATAAATTTATTTAAGTCTCTTTTGACATTGGGAAATATTAAAGGTCATGCTTGGAAGAAGGCATGGAATCAGAGTAGCTACTAACAAATGCAAGAAAAAATACATTAACTTGAATAACATAGCATAAAACTTAGAATTAAAACATTTGAGGAGATATTAAGTCAAAACAAAAGACACAAGTTGAAAGAGAAAATCTCACTAGATAAAGATTGACATAAAGATCCTAACATTGACGTTGAGCAGGTTCAGTCAAGCTTCATTTTTGCATTTATGCATTGGTAAGATTTTAGAATGCATTTATGATTTTTGGTTGTAGCTTAAAATTGGAAACATAAAATTTAAGAATATTGTAATTGTAAGAAAATAAAATATTTTAAACTAAGTAATGACCATTTGTTTTTGGTTTTCTAGGCGTATTAATAAGTAGAATATGAAATAAGCTTAATCATTGAATTATATGTTAATTTTTTTTACCTATCAAACTAGGCATGTTCATAGGATTGAGACAAGGCAAATGATGTGAACAACATGACCTTGTTAAATGCTTGGAAAAATGATTGGGAAATAAGTCATACAAAAATAGAAGATGGATCAGTCCTAAGCATAAACAATTGCATAACATAAACATCATGACAAATCAAGGTTAGTCAATTTACTAACAACATTTTCATGGTAATGACTAGACATGGATAGAGATAAATTATTTTTATCAATTACTTTGGTTATGACATTCATTTTTTATAGTACTTAGAGGCTTTGTATCATTAGAACTATTGGCACAAGTGTATGCAATGCTTTGTGCTTATGTCTATAGTTCTTTATTTTCACATGACCATAACTAGTAGTGTTGTTGTTATAGGGCATGTGAGACATGTATGTAAATTATTCTAGCATTATTCCTATTTCAAGAAATATAGGTCACAATCAATAGCTTACATGTATGCAAATTATTCTAGCATTGTTCTCATTTATGAATAGTTAACATACATGAAATAATAAATATGTCAAACTCATGTCCCAGGATTAAATCATGAATAAATGTTGAAGTAACTAATGGAATGAAGGGACCAAGAAAATTGAAAAGAAAAAAAGAATTAGATGCAATAGCCTATATTAGACAAAGCATTAGGGTGTTTTGTGATTTATAAAATATGTGTGATGCAAAATGTAGCTAATTTCATATTATTTTTCCAAATAAACTTTTTTAATTATTTTTTAGCATTAGGAAAATACTAAAGGCCACCTATGTAAGAAGGTATTAAATTTGTAACAAAATGTTACACCAAAACCTTGAGGCATTAGTGAAAATTTACCATTAAGATCATAACACGCTTATGAAGCCTAAACTTTGGGTTGGATTTATGCCCATACACTAGGATCCCCTGCATGTGCAATCCGCAGACGAACATTTACATGCTGACGTAGCCACCTACTCCATGATTTAAACTTGGGTTGAGGCTCTGATACAACTTGTAATGATATTGATTCTCCAAATAATAAAAATAACAACAATATATCACAATGATATAAAAATATATCAAAAAATATGAATAATAGGTAAGCCAATTTGAGGGGGAAACCTTTCAAATTCTTGTAATAATAAATGAATACTCTGATATGATGATAAACAACTACCCACTACCTCCTATATATAGTCTACCTAGGCCATTGTCACTCCATAGGCTGACCTACTAACCCAATGAAATCATAGAGAAATGTGATATAACATCAAAGAGGGATAAGTAATCCATAATTTGGTTATTCCTATCCTGATACATGCAATAGCTTAGAGGCATAACATGTCCTCCCCCTTCAAACCAACATTTTCCTCAACTTTGAATAACTCTGGATGTTGTTGTAGAAAATATTAACCCTCCTAAGTTGTATCCTAGCTACTCAAGTTATTTCACTTGATTAGATATTCCTTAATCTCTTAGGTTCTCAACCTCTTAGTACATGTTTGTAAGATCTTCTCTAGTTATAAAATGACTAATCCTTCTTCATCTAGTTTTGGTAGCTCTATCTATGCTAAAACTTTCTATCTAATGACTTTCTTCAAGAAGGAAACATAAAATATTGGGTGTGTGTGAGATGAATGAGGCAACTCCAGCTTGTAAGCCACACTTATAATTTTTTGCAAAACCTGATAAGGGCCATAATATTAGGAACAAGTTTGTTGTCTTTTTTTTGTTGCTTCAAGGATATTTACTTATAAGCCTGCAAATGTACAAAGACCTAGTCACCCACATCAAAATATTTCTTACTACAATATTGATCTACTTGATGCTTCATCCTATTTTGTACCAATGCCAAATTCTCTCTTAAACCATCCAAAACCTCTTGTTGATGTTGAATGTACTCCTCAATATCTCGAACCTTGGTTTGCACCCTTAAGGAAAAAGTGATGGAAGGTGGATGGTAACCATATGGTGATATAAATGAGGAAATTTTAGAATAGGTATGGAAAGATGTATTATACCACCATTCTACAAGTGGTATACATTTAACCCAATGTTCTTGCTTATCTGATATAAAATAACAAAGATGCCCCTCTAAACATTTGTTGACCACTTTTGTTTGTCCATCAAACTGGGGGTGATAAGAGGAGCTATGAGCTAGCTAGTGGAGGTTAGATTAAAAGAACACAGTGTTGATCTAAGACATAATAGATTTATTGTATCTTCCCTTGTGGATCATTCTCAAAAAACTTACCATCATATTTGTCTTGAGAACGCCAAAATTATTGCTAATATTAAACACCATGCTCATAGAAAAGTTTGTGAAAATTTGAAATTGATATGAACCCAAATACTCTGAATAGGGATGATGGCACTAAGCTAAGTGATAATTGGAAGCTGGTTCTTAATTTTATTCAAAATAAGAGGCAAAAGTGACTAGTCTTGAATTAATTAGTTGACCACTTTGTATTGTTTCTTTTGTGTGTTATTTATGTTTATTTATCCTCCTCTTATCGAAGGTTTTTGTAAATTGAAAGTTTATCCTTTCAACTCTTGATGATGATCCAAGAGCATGGATCAAAATGTTGAGACATTATTTTATTATTAACACAGATTCTATCCCTTAATAAAAATAGTTTAGTCTAAAAATTACTAGTGAAAATAGGATCATAATTACTTACAATTATTTTTGGGGTTCCATGTAATTTTAGAACTACCTCCATAAAAATAATCACTATTGTACTTGCTATAAATGGGTGTGAGAGGGCACAAAATTGAGCATATTTTGTAAGCCTATCCATAATTATCAAGATAATATTCTTACATTTAGAACAAGGAAAACCTATGTGAAATCCATATAAGCCTCCTCCCACCTTTGACTAAGAATTAATAACAGATGTAACATACTTGGGGTCTTGACTGTCTCACCTTTGTTTTGTTGGCATATCAAGAATTCTACCATAAAATTTTGTACATATCCCTTGAGTCCTTCCCAAAATACTTTTTGCTTGATCATGTGATAAGTTTTCAAGAACCCAGAGCATCCCCCAATTGGAGATGCATGTAAATCTGCAAGAATCTTATGCTTTAACTATGAATATTTTCACAAGTATAACCTATCTTTATACCATAGGGCATTACATTTCTATTCAAATTTATCAGAGGCTATATAACCTTGATGGATATTCAAAATTAGAACTTGTGTATCTTTGTCCTACCCCCACTCTAACCTAGCTTCATCTACCTAATTTTCTTGCAACATGGACACTGTATAAAGTAATGCTTTTGTGGATGTATCCCATCTGGATAGTGCATCTACTACTACATTATCTTTACCCTTCTTATATATGATTTCAAAATCATAACCCAACATTTTTTGTTACCCACTTTTATTGTTCCTCACATGATAATCTTTGCTCCAAAAAGTATTTGAGACTCTCATGATCCATTTTCACCTTAAAATGTCTACCCATCAAAGGGGGCCTCCTTAATTTTAATGCATACAGAATAACTATAATTTCTTTCTCATATATAGGATTTTTGATATTCTTACCTTTGAATTGACAACTCTGAAATGCAATAGGTCTTTATTCTTGCATTAGTATTACTCCCAACCCTGATTTGAAATCATCACATTCAATAATGAATGTCTTTGAGAAGGATGGAGTAACCAAAATTGGGGTGGTGCACATAGTTGATTTTAGTTTCTCAAATGCTTTAGTGGTTGCATCATTATAGTGGAAGGCATCCTTATTTAGAAATTCAGTGTGTTGAGATGCTATGTTGCCATAACTTTTCACAAATATTTAGTAGTAACCTGTTAGTCCAAGGAATCATCAAAGGTTTTTGAGAGTTTTGGGCATTGGAAAATTCACCATAAATTTGATCTTATGAGGATCAAATTTGACACCTTTAAGGGATAATAATATGACCCAAATACTTTACCTCCTATACTCCAAAAGAACATTTGGATGGTTTCACATTAAAGCTGATGTTGTTCCAAAACTATCAACACCTATTTCACATGTTGCAAGTATTTTTCCCATGTTTTAATGTAAATCAATATGTTTTCAAAGAAAACCAACACAAACTTTCTTTAAAATGGCCTAAAAATAGTGTTCATGAAGCTCTGAAAAGTAGGTGGTGCATTTGTAAGATCAAAAAGCATTACCAAAAAATCATAATGGCCCTCATGAGTTCTAAAAGTGGTTTTATGAGCACATTCGTCCCTGATTCTAATTTGATGGTACCCTAAATAAAGATCCAATTTTGTGAAATAAATAAAACCATGTAACTCATAAATTAAATAATCAATTAATGGAATAGGAAACTTATCTTTGATGGTGTAATTATTGAGTTCCCTGTAATCTGGGCACATCTTCCATGTGTCATCCTTCTTACACACCATGACCACTAGTGATAAATATGCACTTTGGCTATGCCTGATGATCCCTGCCTCCAGTATCTCATGGACCATATTTTTTATTTCACTCTTTTGTGCATATGGATATCTACATGGTCTGATAGTTCATGGTTGACTCTTTGAAAGTAGTTGAATAACATGATCATGTTCTCTTTTTAGTGGTAATATTTTTGGCATGGCCTCAAAAATAGATGAATGGTCATCAAGAATTATATGTAGATCAAGATGTGGAGATGCCTTTATGGGTTGAACTTATATGGAACATAATCATGCTATAAATAATTTTGCCCCTTTTTTTAGCATTTTTTTCATCTAATGTGAACTAACCAATTGTAAAGATTTTGCTCGTAATCCTCATAGTTCAATTTTTATACCTTCAAAATGAAAGTGCATGAATAGTTCTTGGAAGGTAATCTCAATTTTAACTAAGGTTTTGAGCCATTTGACTCCCAAAATAATGTATACATCACCCATCAGAATAGATTAAACTATGGCATTTCCCTGAACAATTAACTATGTTGTTTCTCTTAATTTCTGCTCATTTCTTAATTAAGGAAGAAGGCTAAAAACTAGTAATAAGGGTGTGGTAGAATAACCTAGTTGTTATAAATGTGTGATCTAGATGAGTGTGGAGAGATCCTTTTTTTCTTGGAAGGATGAATTGTAGATAAAAAACACTAACAAAAGGGTTGTTAGAAAGATAGTAAGGTGGACTGCCTAGCATGAGCTAGATCCAAGAAGTATGAGCTTGCTAGGAGGCTGTCAATCTACTTTTTGATAATAATTATGTTGAAAGAGATAGAATTAAATTACTTGCATCAAATAACATAAAGTAACTAAAATGAAATACAAGAAGAAATAGATTCTTGTTAAAGAAAATAACTAAATATAGCAATAACAGGTCAATATTAGTGCTAAAATAGATTAGGTCACGTTCAAAAAATTAGATAGGGGTTTGTGAACATGTAAGGAAACAAAGTCAAATTTAGTTAGGGATAAGGGGTTATAAATAAATTGATATTATTTATTACTACAGTGACCATCGATAGTCAAGGTGACCATCAATGATTAAGCTGACTATCAATGGTTAAGCTAATTGTCGATGGTTGGGTAACCATCAATTGTTGGAGGTGATCATCAGTGGTTATGTTGACCATCAGCAGTTGCCTATGGATTTTGAAGGTACTCAAAAAAGAGTTGTAAATGGGTTAGTTATTAGGTAAGGGTTTGGTTAGGGGTAGGGAATTCAAAAGACAGGTGTAGGAGGTTTGATTTAGCTTGGGAGTTAGAAACCAAACAAACAAAACTGATCATAAAATGTACCTATTGCTTTCTAAATGGCTAATGGATGATGGTTGGAGTATTTTTTTTAGAGTAATAGTACTTGGCCTCAAGAATAATTTTGACAGAGGTTTGGGTCTTTGTTGTAATTGCTAAATTATTAGAAGGAAGAATTGTTGGCTAGAAGCTTGAATACCTATATGCTAGAATGCTCTTGTGATTGATAGATCCTCTCTCACCTCATATTCCCATCCATTTATAGGTAAAGAGAGATGGAGGATAGAAGGTTCCCTAGGAGTTTGGCTTGTTGATTTCAATGCTTTGTAATTCATTAGTACTAGGTGAGATGGACATATTAAATTATGTCATGCTAGCTTACATATAACTAGTGTTATGTCAGAATGGTGAGGACTTGACTTTAGATGATCAACCTAACCATCAATGATTGAGTTGACCATTGATGGTTAAGGGTTTAGAGGAAAGTTGGTCAAGATGAGTTAAAAAGGGGTGGGTAATGGTTAAGTTAGTGAATTAGTGAGTTTAATTAGCTAAGCAGTTAACTAGACCTAAGGTCTGACGGGTTGGTTAGTGGGTCAAGAAAGATTAGGTGGTTCCTAAGGTATCCCGAGGCATTTAAAAATCTAGAATAATTATGTGTAGTTTTATAGTGTCTACATTTTACCCCTTTTTGTTATGTAAATTTAAATTAACAAGATGCAAAATAAAAATAGATTACTTGGTTGAAGGTCTGATTACCCTTAGTATGGAAGGAGGTGTTCCCCCTCAAACTAAGATTCGATGAGGTGAAACCAAAATCAAGTTAAGGTTTGACAAGTGGTTTATGGTGAGTCATGAGGTTAGTGACAATGGTGGTTGGGCATTTGAAATGCAAACATGCACACAAAATATGACTAAGTGTGATATCCAAGATCATGCAAAGACTAAGGTTGCCATAGTTGATAAAGATAAGGTTGGTTCTAGAAAGATTGGTGATGGGGTAATTGGGCCACAGTGTTAGGCATAGCTAATCAGGTCATCCCTATTAAGTCTCCTAGATAGGGTTGATGTTTTCATAGGTATTTGAGGTAGGAAGTGCTCCTTTGAAAAACATAAATGGTCTAGTGTGCACTAGAAGGTGCAAATTCAAATGTTTAACATGGCAAGGTTGATTAGTGTGGTTAAAAAGGAACAAGGTAAGGTCATCACAAAAATATGTGATAGTTCAGGCCAAAAATGGCTAATGTTGAGGTGGACATGGTTGGGTACTTAGTCAGAGAGGGTATTCTCTAAAGGTTGGTTTTTGTTTGGTAGAGAAAGTAATATAAAAAAATATGGTACTAAGGTGTTGGTGCCTAAAAAAAAGAAAATGTTTGAAAGGTGGGTTTTCTGATCATCAATGGTTAGGGGTCCCAAAATTGATCATCGATGGTCACCCTGATCATGGATAGTTAGGGGGAAATGCTAAAACCATGGAAAATAAAAAGTGAAAATGAAAATTCATTTTTACTTTTTGCTATTTGACTTCCTATAACATATGTGCAATTGGTAATTTGACATTTTGTGAGTGATAATACTGATGAGGTGGGGTTGATGTCATAAATAGGTGATTATTGATTAGAGGTTGGATTGATCAAATGATTAAGTGAAATTGAATGCTAGATCAATGATGTAGGGTGGATAAGGATGTGGCCAGGTAGTAAGATGTGGGACTCATCCTTAGTAGTGGGATATGGGATATGTACTAGAGGGATTGAGATGAGAGGTGTTTGATGATGATGATGGTAGTTTCTTATTTTGCATTACTTGATTCAAGTAGTGGGTGGTTTACTTATCTATTGTTGGGAGTGTTGGTGGAGATGTTGCTTGGTAGGACTGTGTTTGGGTGGGCACAAGTGTTGTTAGTTTAGATATACAAGGAGCTTTGGGTATTTTGAGCTCATGAGTGATATAGGATTAGCATGGGGTTTGTGCTCCATTTTTGGGCCTACAAGCATATTAAGGTTCTAAGGTTGATGGGGTTACCATGGAAGGGCTACACTCAACTAGAATTTAGAGTGGATTTCATGTGGTAGAGGGATGACTATGTACTCATAGGAGCTAGAGGAGGTGAGAGGGATATTTATTGGTTTAGGGATACACTAGATGGCTTGGTTGTGGGAGATGTGGTTTGGAGGTCATACATTGGCTCTCCTAGGTGGGCCCTCTATAACTATCATACATTATCAGTGCAGAACTAGAGATAAATCTATGGGAGGAGAGAGGGTGAGATTGACCTTATTCCATTTGATAAAATTTAGAGGTAATTCAGCCTATTGCAAGGGATTCTAGGTCCATTCCTGAAGTACAAGAGGGAGGATGCTGACTTTTTACTTCCCAAGCCACAACTAGAGGAGGTGGTCTTGGATCATGAGGAGCTACCCATTAGAGTAGCTACCCATTAGAGTAGGGGTTGATGATTCCATTTTTTATGGCTATGTGGCATGGTACTAGGACCTTTATGCAGTGGCTAATTTTGGGTGGGATGATGGGGGTTGATAGGCTATGTATGTGGATCTAGCTGGTGGGGGTCCATAGGTATAAGTACAGGGTGGTGACCCTAATAGAATGGCAAGAGTAATATTGGTTACTACATAGGCACAAATTATAGTTTTATAGGGGTAAGTGGCCACATTATAGGGCTAAATTGTGACATTATAGGGTCAGGTTACCACCATGATAGGTGAGAGAGATCAAGCCAAGACCTCACTAAGTTTGGTGATCCAAGAGAGGGACACTTTAAGACAAAGGGGAGGAGTAGCGATAGCACCATCAGGACCACTAAGTACCATATTTATAGCATGGTACTTAGCCATAGTGGAGTATTTGAGGTATTATGAGGCCATAGTTTTGGCACAATGTCCTAATCAACCTTGATGTGGTGAGTACAGGGCCAACTTAGCATGTCAATAGTTGTGGTGACTCCAAGTTAGTGGGTCATTTTAGTGGGTGAATAGGTAGGCATCCTGGGAGGACCAGTACTAGATGAAAATGGTAGTGGTGCCCTAGGGGAATGATATGATATGATATGATAGGATGTATATATATAGATGTACATGATTTTGATACTAACCTATGTGCTGATGTAATGAGATGTACATGTTTTGAGAGAGAGATTATACATTATTACATGTATTATTTATCTAGATGACATGATGTATATGATTTTAGATGTTCATGATGATATATATATGTGATGTATGTTTCATGGTGCATGGTGTACATGTTTTGATGTTTTATGCTTATACTTATGTGGATTCAATAGCTTAGGCATGTGATGATTTTACTAGATGTTTATGGTGAGTGGTTATATGTGATGATGATGATATTTTTTTAATTCATGGATATGATATTTATGATTATGGATGGATTGATTATGGTTATTGATGTGGTTTATGTGATTTATGAGGAGGGATAGGATGATACTCATGGTTATAGATATATGATGTGGTTTATTTCATTGATTATGGTTGTGATGTTTTAAATGTGGTTATGATGTTATGATGTATAGTGATTTTTATGTTTATGGTTTATGATCATGGATATATGATGTGTTAATTATGGTTACGATGTTAATGAAAGCACATAAAGCAAGTTAGATAACAAACTAGACGTGGGAAAAGAGATAAGAATCATGAGACATATGTCTACATAAACCAATAATGAGAGGATAAGGAAGAAGCATGATGCTTTTTCATTGGTAAGGACAAAACAAACACCAAATTTATATTGGCTTAGGAAACATAAACCTTTTGAATGCTTCACATTAGCATGCTTTGGTTGATAAAAGGTGTCTTGATCACATTGTGTCAAGTAAGCTCACAATCCCTTGATTTGTAAATGGTATAAAAGGGAGATGGGTGGTAGGTTAAGGGTAAATGGGTGATAGGTAAGGTAACCTTCTATGGGTTAGTTTTCCCCTTCTATAGGTGACCTAAGAACCATATTAGACAAGTACATGTCTTCATGCAAGGTGTAGATTGATCGATGTGGGAAGTCTACTAATGCTATATATGAAAGCTGATTGCAGCTTTCTTGGGATAGCTTGTTTTGATTTTGATATGGGGTCTTTTGTTGATTTGTTATTTTTATAAGTTTTTGAAGTTGATTGATGTGGGAAGATTCAAATGATTTCTTTTGACCAATTTGACTTAGCCATCATTCAAATGAATGGTCTAAGTTTGGGTTTGTTTATTTGGTAGTTGTCCTTCAAGGGAGCAGTCTAAAGTGCTAGAGACATGTGACCCAAGTGATATTTTGGTGTTATAAATTATTTTGATGCTATGTTTAATCATGGACATGTCTATATAGATGTAAAGGTTTACCTTTATGAAGGCAAAAACTTTAGCACAAAAGGATAATAATAGGTGAAAGGGGTGGTTTTGAGAGATAATGATAATGGGATTCTATCTAATTAGAGATGAAAAGTATCCATGAAAAACATGATATGGGTAGAGCCATGGTACCCATATTTAGGATTAGGCTATGGCTATGATGGTTAATCACATGGTTCTATGTTGTAATCAATTGTCTTTAAAGGGATAGGGATAGGTAAGTGAAGGTGAAAATCTCATAAATTAAGGGATGAGCTTAAGTTAGATAAGAATGTGAACTTGATCCTTATTCAACAAAAGAAAAGATGTAGATACAAAGCATTGTGAGGCTCAGGTTCTAGTTTGCCTTTGAGGGAAGACAAAAAATAAGTTCATGATTCATACTTATGGGTTATGATGTAGGGTCCAAGCCAATTAAAATCAAACTTACCTCTTTTTTTTTCTCCATATTGGTTACATGTTGGTTTTACTTTAGGATGAGGTCTCTGATATTGAATTCTCATTCTTTTAGGTGCTTGTTATAGGCACTCTTGATTCACTCTTGGTAGACATGAAGACGGTTAAGTGTGGCTAGATGATGCTCATCAAGTATCTCAAGTCTTATTATACGTTCTTGATGATAGTCACTCTAAGAAATAATGTCTTACAAGGATATGTGAAGAGAGGGAATATGGAATTTGAGAGGCAAGACTGCCTCTGATCTGAAGACTAGAGAGAAAGAGGTAGTGCTCGCAGAGGTTCAAATGCTAGTGCAATAGGCCTATAAAGTGAAAGGGATGTGCAAGTGCCAATATTGACCTGAAACGCTGACTACTTTGGTTAATATTTTATTGAGGGTTTTGTTAGAATCTTTTTCTTGTCCATTTATTTATAGATGGTAAGGTGAGGAAAATATTAACTTGATGTCAAATGTGTTATAGAGATCTTGGACTTTCTTGTTTTTGAAAGATTTTCCACTATCAGTGATGATCTTATGAGGAACACCAAAATGATGGATGATATGATGACTGATGAAGTCAACTATCTTGTTAGCTTTGGTTAAGATGAGAAGAATAGCCTCTACCCATTTTCTAAAATACTTGGTGATAGTGATGATGGATTGGTGCCATTGTGAAAAATGAGGATTGATTTCCCCAATGAGATGGAGTCCCCATTATGAGAAGGTACAATAGTCTTTGGATACTTGAAGGCTATGGGTAGGTGTATGATGTAAATTGGCATGATATTGACATTTTACACACTTATTTACATAATCACAGTAGTCCTACTTGAGGGTGAGCCAATAGTAGCTAAGGATAAGGATACATTTAGCAAAAGCTAAACAACTAAAGTGTCCCCCATAGATTTAGTCATGAATTTCCTTGATAGTATGGGAAGATTCATGATTATGTAGGCAATAGAGAAGGAGGTCATCAAAAAAAAGTTTGTAAAGTATTCCCCTTATTATGATATAACAAGAGGTACTTTGAATAAAAACTCTTTTGGGGTTCCTAGAGAGGTTGGGAGGAACAATGTCGAGGTTGAGGTAGTTAAAGGTTTGCTCATACCATGTGTCTAATAGAGATATCTCTACACTTAAAATAGTAGGAAGATTAGAATAAATATAAGAGGGTATGATAAAGTGGTGAATGGTGACATAGAGTAAGTGAGGATGGGATTTGGAAAGCAAGGGAAGCCATTATATCCACAAACTTGTTAGTGGATTGTGGAACAGATTGGATAAGGTCATAAAATGATGCTAAGAGTACATCAACTAAGTATTTTTAATTTTCAAGACATCATTATTACATTGGCAAGATCCATATATTGCAAATATTGTCATTGATGTTAAAAGTCTAACATTATTGGTGACAAAGGCCCCATAGCACTTATTGTCTAAAGGTGTTTTTAATGTTCATATTTTGGCTAAAGTGTGTTGATATTTATTTAATATGAATGAATATATTTTTGGTGTCATAAAATCAAAAGAGGGCCATGAAAAAGTCAAAGAGTCATGAGGTAAAGACAAAAGAGAGAAATGATGTATTTTCCCATGAAGGGTCATCTTGAGGAATTCAAAGAGTCACCAAGTGAAGAAAAAAGAGAAAGGGTGTATTTTTTCATGAAGGGTCACCTTGAGGAATTTGAAAAGTCACCAACATAAAGACAAAAGTGGAAAGGATGCATTTTCTCATGAAAGGTTACCATGTGAATTTTCAAATGAAAATATTCAAAGGGTCATGAAAGTTTGGCACCATTTTCCATGTGGATTGAAGTGTCAAAAAAGGTGAATGCCAAAGGTCATTTGGAAAGTTCTTAAAGGAGGCTTGGGAAACCATTTTTAATATGCAAGAGAGTTCATGGTTTGTAATCATTTTATATAAGAAAAGAGGAGAGAAGAAAAATAGATATATTAGAGTTCTATCATCTATTGAGAAAGCAACATTAAGAGATAGTTGTGTTTTATATATAACAGTGGTTGGTGCTCCTGTGGGTTGGTGCTCCTGTAAGTTTGTTCTTGTGAACTTTATAATTTGAGTTGGTGATCATTCATATACTTGAGATCGTTCTTCATGGTTTTTTATACATTGGGTTTCCACGTAAAAATTTGGTGTCTCTCTCTCTCTCTCTTGTGTGGTGCATGTTATTAGTTTAATTTTATTTGCATATCTTGAATGTATGATTAAGTGGTTAAAGAAAATAAATTAGATAAATTAGAAGATTCAAAAGATATATGATATACTGATTCACCCCACTTTTAGTATATCTTGTGCATAATAATTGGTATCAAAGCAGGGTCTTTTGGAAAGAGTTTAATAGCTTGAAGGTAGATCAGAGAAAACACAATCACTAGATCACATGAAGGAAAAACTACATATAAGAAGAGCTTGAAAGGATTATAAAATAAGGGATTCAAAAAGAAGAGTTTATATTCTAGATATCCTAGCTTAGTCAAAGATAGTGGAGTTAACATCTTAGATGAAGAAGAGATTCTATTCATGACCATACATGAATATGCCTCTACAAGTAAAAGTACAAATGATCAAGAAGAATAACATGATGAATCTAAGGTGAATTTAGAAGGAGAATTCATTTGTGCCTTAGAATAATTAAAATGTCTTAAGAAGAAGAATCAAATATTGAAGCTCTAGATTGAGAAAAATGAAAAGGAGTCAAAAGAAATAATTAAAGATCTACAAGCACACATTGAAGAAGCCAAAAAGATCGATGAAGATATAAGAACACAATTGAAAAAAGTAAGTGAAGAATGTGAAAAGTATGTTGTTGAAATTGCCTCTTTAAAAGAGGATATTGAGAAAAAAAATAAAATAGTCAATGATAAAGTAGCTAATGACTTAAAATTTGAGAATAACACTAACATGTTGAATAAAATATTAGAAAATAAAAAATAAATATTAGATAAGATAGGTATCAGATTTGAAAAGAAAAAGAGCTATGTTGAATCTGTTATAAAACAAGAAATGAAAAGGGTTGAAGTTAAGAATGCAGAGGACAACTAAAATAAAGAAGGTTGGAAGGAATAGAGATACAAAAGACATATAAGTCAAAGATACACAAATCAAAATAGGTTCTATTTTCATGGTTAATTTTTTATTGTAATGGTTATGGTCATAAAAAAATAAACTACTGGAAAAGAGATAATAATTTCAAAAACAAGGAGAAGGAAACTCATGTAGAGTCAAGGAGAAGCCACAACTCTTTTACTTCTCTATCAATCTTTGATGAAGAGACCATAGTATGTTACAAGTGCAATAATTTTGGACACATAGCCTAACATTACAGAAGCATGTTCGAGTCAGTCAAGAAGGACCAAATTTTCAAGGCTCTATTCATCAAGAAGAAAGTTTAGAGATGTTCATGGTAGAAAAAACAACTTGAAAGTCAACGTTAGTTTAGATAGATTTGCATGCAATAAATGAAGAAAATCCATAGTTCATTGATAGTGGATGTTTGAGGCACATGATAGGAGACAAGATCAAGCTCATAACTCTAAAGAAGATCAATGGTGGAATAATAAAATTTGAAGATAATATCCCTACCAAAATTGCTAGAAAAGGTACATTAAGTTTGGATAATGGTAGAACTAATACTGAAAATGTTCTATATGTAGGTCTTATGCATAATCTATTAAGTGTAAGTCAAATGTAGAATCAGGGAGACACATTAAAGTTTTATGCAAAAATTTGTGAAATTAGGAGAAAAGATTCAAATGTGTTGATTATAGATGCTCAGAGGATAGGAAGTAATTTATATATGTTATTAGATATCAAAGAGGAAAATTGGCTATGGCACAGGAGAATGGGACACATAAATTTTGACAATCTTGTCAACATCAACAAGAAAAAAGAAGTTAGAGATCTTCTAAAGATTATAAATTCCTCCAACATGCTTTGTAAACCATGTAAGCATGGGAAGTAGGTCAGAAGATGGTTCAAGTCAAAAGAATAATCTTCTAATTAGATGTTAGAGCTTGTTCACACTGATCTGTGTGGACCTACCAAAACTCAAAGTACTCAAGGTGAGAAATACTTCATGTTGCTTATTGATGATTTTATACGTATGACTTGGGTGATGATTTTGAAGAAAAAATCAAAAGATTTTAGCCACTTCAAAGAATTAAAGGCTTTAGTTGAGAATGCAATTGGTTTGAATATTAAGTTCCTTAGATTAGATCAAGGAGGAGAATTCATGTCAGATAAGTTTATTGAGTATTGTGAAGACCATGGGATAAAGAGACATTATTTAGTAGCTAGAACTCCACAACAGAATGAGTAGTTGAGTAGAAAAACATAATAGTTTAGGAGATGGTGAGGATGATGATAAATGAATCCAAGATACCAGATAAATATTGGAGAGAGGTAGTAGGCACAATAGTGCATATCTAGAATATAGTGTTTTTGAGAGTCAACAGTGACAAGAGTCCCTATGAGCTATGGAAAGACAAACCAGCTACTGTTGATTATTTTAGAGTTTTTGGTAGTAGATGCGTCATAAATATAACTGATGAAAAATTGGGTAAGTTTGAATCTAGAATAGATGAAGGTATATTTCTTGGATATTCTTGAAAAATTAAAGCTTATAAATTTTATAAAAAAAGAACCAAGAAGATAATTGAAAGTGCAAGTGTCAAGATAGATGAAGATGTAACACAAAGAGACAGTGATCTAGTAGACACTCCTAAAATCATTGAAGAAGAAGATTTTGAAGAAATAGATGAGGATGAGAAGAAGGAGCAAAAGGACACAAAAACCCCATCCAAATATGTGTAGAGAAATCATAAGAAAAGTGACATCATTGGGAACATAAATTAAGGAGTTCACATTAAAAGAATGATGATAAGTGAATATGAGCAAGTTAATTTTTCTTTGTTATCCAAAATTTAGGCTAAAACTTTTTAAAAAGCTAGACATGATGAGCATTGGATTAAAGAAATGGATGAAGAATTAAATCAAATAAAAAAGAATGATACTTGGGAATTAGAGCCTAAACCAAAGATCAAAATGTGATAGGAACAAAATGGGTATACAAAAATAAGTTGAATGAAGATGGTGAAGTTATCAAGAATAAAGCAAGGTTAGTATGTAAAGGATATGCTTAGATTGAAGGTATATATTTTGAAGAAAATTTTGCACCATTGGCAAGGGTAGAGGTTATTATAATGTTTCTTGCATATGCAGTATTTTAAGAATTTCAAAGTGTTTTAGATGGAGATCAAGTCTACTTTCCTGAATGGGAATCTAGAAGAGGAGGTCTACATTGAGTATCCTGAGGGATTTCTTCTCTCAAATGATAGTATCCATATATGTAGATTAAAGAAAGCCATGTATGGATTAAAATAAACTCCCAGAGCTTGGTATGCAAGGCTTGATAAGTACCTACAAGATCAATGTTTTAAGAGAGGTTTTGTTGATAGTAATCTCTACATCAAAATAAAAGGTGAGCATCAGTTGATTGTTATGGTATATGTTGATGACATAATATTTGGAGGTAACATTAAAAAATGACAAAAGAATTTTTTGATAATATTCAAAAAGAATTTGAAATGTCTATGCTTGGATAATTGTCATTTTTATTAGGGTTATAAATATTTCACTTAGATAAAAGAATTTTCATACCTCAAAGTAAATATGCTAAGGAGAAGTTAAAAAAATTTGGTTTTGAGGATTCTGCACTAGTTGGCACACTAATGGGTATAGGGAACAAGTTGAGTAAGGATGAAGATTCATATATTGTAGATCAATATTTGTATATATCTATGATTGGTAGTCTTTTATATTTGACAGTATCGAGACCAAACATCATGCATGCAGTAGGCATGGTTAAAAGATATCAAGCAACCCTAAAGGAGAGTCATGTTCATTTGGTGAAAAGAATATTTTAGATATGTCAACGGGACATTAGATTATAGATTGTGGTATCCCATAGGCAAATATTTCACTTTGGTTGCTTATACAGATTCAAATTGGGCAGGTTGTTTAGATGCTATAAAAAGTATAAGTGGAAGAGCTTTCTTCCTCAATGATAGCTTAGTATCTTGGATAAGCAAAAACCATAACTCAATATCACTTTATATATCTAAAATATAATAAATTGTAATGGTGTTGTGTTGTACTCAAGTACTTTGGATGAAGCAAACTATAGAAGACATCAAGTTAAAATATGATGAACTTATTTCTATTTTTTGTGACAACACAAGTGCTATTAATATTTATAAGAATTCAGTGTTGCATTCAAGAACAAAGCATATTCCTATTAGATATCACTTCTTGAGAGAGTAGGTTTTAGATTAGTAGGTTAAGTTGGAATATATCAATACTAAAAAATAGATTTTAGATATTTTCACAAAAGGGCTACCAAAGGACACATTCTTGTATCTACGAGAGAAGTTGGGAGTAATTTCTTTTACTTCCTATCATTGAGGTTTAACATCAGTTGAGGGGGAGCTAAGTGTTAGCTCTAGGATAGACACTTTGCCATTGATGTCAAAGGGGGATATGTATAGAAATAGGTATAGGGAACATGTACAAGGATAGGTACAAGATGCTATGGTAAGGGGGAGTTACTGTATATTTTTTAGTTGGTAGTATATGCAGATTGGCATGTGCAATATAAGTTTTATTATGTGGAAATTTCATTTTGAGGTTGCCATCAATGACAAAGGGGGAGATTGTTTGAAATATTGTCATTGATGGCAAAGGTCTAACATTATTGGTGATAAAGGCCCCATAGCATTTATTGTCTAAAGGTGTTTTTAATTTTCATATTTTGGATAAAGTGTGTTGATATTTATTTAATATTAATGAATATATTTTTGGTTGCATAAAGTCAAAAGAGGGCCCATGAAGAAGTAAAAGAGTCATGAGGTAAAGATAAAAGATGGAAAAGATGTATTTTCCCATGAAGGGTCATCTTGAGGAATTCAAATAGTCACCAAGTGAAGATAAAAGAGGAAGGGTGCATTTTCTCATGAAGGGTCACCTTGAGGAATTTGAAAAGTCACCAAGATAAAGACAAAAGGAGAAAGGATAAATTTGCTCATGATGGGTCGCCATGTGAATTTTCAAATGAAAGGATTCAAAGGGTCATCTAATTTTGGCACCATTTTCCATGTGAATTGAAGGGTGACAAAGGGTGAATGCCAAAGGTCATTTGGAAAGATATAAAAGGATGATTGGGAAGAAATTTATAATATGCAAGAGAGTGCATGGTTTGTAATTGTTTTATATAAGAAAATATGAGAGAAGATAAAGAGATATAGTAGAGTTCTATCATTTGTTGAGAAATCAACATTGAGAGATAGTTGTGTTTTATACATAAGAGGGGTTGGTGCTCCTATGGGTTGGTTATCACAAATAGTAGTGTTGGTGCTCCTAAAATTTGGTGCTTGAAAACTTTATAATTTGAGTTGGTTCTCATTCATATACTTGAAATTGTTCTTCATGGATTTCCCCACATTGGGTTTCCACATAAAAATCTGGTGTCTCTTTCTCTCTCTTATGTAGTGTATGTTATTATTTTAGTTTTATTTATATGTCTTGAATGTATGATTAAGTGACCAAAGAGATGAAATCAGATTAAGTAAAAGATTCAAAATATATATGATATATTGATTTACCCCCCTCTCTTAGTATATCTCATGTTTAACACCATTGACCTAGTTGACTACAAGATGGGAATAACCAAAGACCTTAATCATCTTAACTCCCAAGGATAGAGTGGTTTGGAGACCTATTAATAGGGATTCACACTCATCCACATTTTTGGTGCACTCAAAATCAAGTTTAAAGGTGTTATCTATGAATTTGACTTAAGAGAGGATGGTTAGTATGGTGTTAGTTCTAGAATGAAAACAAAATGAAATAAACACACTAATATCATAACATCTCTAGGCCTAGACACTAGGGAGAGCTTAATTAATAATCAAAAATGAAACACAATTAAAATGCAAAATAAAACTCTTTTACCTTTTTTGGAAAATGGTTATTGTAATGGTGGCTTGCTTGGTTTATGCTTCAAGAGGTATTCTTCAATGGAGTGTGGCTACCTTCATCTCCTCTTGGAACCTTGTGGATTTGGCTTGGAATCAATTTGGCATTATAACACTAGTTGCTTGAAGATTTTTGGAACCAATTTTGCATTATAACTTTGCACAAATTAATCTTAGAAATGATGTTGTGAGGCCTCCTATTCATAGATTTTTGGATTTCATCTGAATCAACCTCAACCATCCATCTCAAGATTGAGATGTGTGGTTAAGGATTAATTCAATTTTTGGAATTAAGATTTTAATTATCCTCATCATGGCATTGAAATAAGGGGAAATTAAGAGGCATGGAGGGCATCATGGAAGGCATTGATGAGGCATGGAGGGCATGAATCTAGATATTTGTGGCATTTAGGGCCTAGGGATGTCTTCTCAAGAAATGAGGTCAATTGATGATGCAAATATTGAATATTCATTTTTAAAAACAAGTATTCAAAAAGTTTCCATGGAATTATTAATTAGCCCTTGATTTGGATTAATTAACTCTTAAGCATGATTAAGCACTTTATGCACAAATTACCTAAATTGATCAGAATGCCTTGTTATTGGTCTTAAATTTGACTAGATTGAAATTGGAAGTCATTTCTATATGCGTTGGATGCATATTCCCATTTAGGATGTTGCCAAAAAAAATAACAAAGGAACAAGTCTTGCACAAAATATCTGATAGGAAAGAGCAGTCCAGAGCATGCATGCGCAAATTTGGCATTTTGACTCAAAATGAACTAATCAAAGTTAGCTAGCCCATAAATTGCATTATCCCATTTAGGGATACCCTAGCCAAAATTGGTACTTGAATATATTAGTTTCACATCATTTTTCATGTTTTAGTGTTTTTAAGCCAAATTATGTATTTTGGGTAGAAATTGGTCAAAAGCTTGATTGGAGGTTATCGGCAGCCAATTTTATGTGTCTATAGAAGGAGAGGGGAAGAGGCTCACCATCAAGGGGAATGAGAATAACTCTAGTACCCTCACCATGCTAGTATTTGGATCCATCAAATAACATGGTCATTTGGTAGGTGGGATCCTCTTAAGAAAGAGTCATGGACTCATCCAAAAATGTAAGAAGAAGTTAGTTATCTGGTAGAGGGGATTTAGCCAATTTATTAGTAATGACTTGTATTTTAATCAACTTATACTAGAGGAACTCAAGGTTAAACTCATTTAGGAGCATGAGCCACTTAGCCATACACTAGTTTTGTTATGGTTTAAAGTATATGTACTTGAGTGGGTCAGTGTTAGTGATAACAAAATTTTTACGATTGAGAAGGCAATGACAAAGTTTTGAATCCAAAAAGATTAAGGCAAGGAAAATCTTTTCAAAATGGGTGTACCAAGTCTCATACTCTATAAGTGTTTAACTTATGTAGTATACAACTTTCTCTTTGTTTTGTTCATCATAATGAGTGAGCATTGACCCTAAGGAATGGTCAATGGTGGAAATATAAATGTAGAAGGGTTGGTCATATTTAGGAGGGGTAAGAATGGGTGGAAAAATAAGGTAATATTTTAGTAAATCAAAGGCTTGTTGACAGTCCTTAATCCACTTAAAATATGTATCTTTCTTGAGAAGATGGTGAAAGGGTTGACATCTATTTGATAACTAAGAGATAAAGTGATGGATGGATTGGAACTTCCCCTATAGGCTTTAGGGTTGATTAAGGTGGATTGGAGGTTGCATCTCCAAAATTGCTTTAAATTTGGTAGGGTCTACTTTGATTCCTCAAAAGGAGATGATAAAGCCAAGAAGCTTTCCAAATAAGACCCCAAAAACACATTTCTTAGGGTTGAGTCAGACATTGAAATGAATTAGGAATTCAAAGATGATTGTGAGAAGGTCTAGATGATCTTTGTGATATTTAAATTTCCTAAGGATATCATACATAGAATCCTCTATTATTTTATGGATGAGATCATGGAAGATGTAGGTCATCACACATTGGTAATTATTCTAGTGTTCTTTAGACCAAATGCCATGGCCCTATAGCAAAAAGTTCCCCAAAGGGTGATGAAAGAAGTTTTATGCTTATACTTGGGGACAATCAAGATTTGATTATATCTAAAGAAATCATCCATGAGAGATAATACCTCATGGCTAGCTATAAGATCAACAAGTTGGTCAATCCTAGGCAAAAAGAAGTCATCCTTTGGGCAAGCAAGGTTGAGGTCATAAAAGTCAATATAGAGGCAAAGTCCACCTATAGGCTTGGTAATGGGAATGATATTAGAAACCCTTTGGGCATAGTCAATGGGTTGGATGAAATCAATAGATAAGAAATACTAAAGCTCTTCTTTGACTAGAAGGGTGATGCAAGGGTGCATCTTACAAAGATTTTGTTGAACATGTTTAGCATCATGATAGGTGATGATGTTACAGAGGTTTATAGAAAGATCAATTCCAAGGATATCCTGATAGTACCAATAAAATATTATGATTTGATTAGGAAGGAAATAAGGGTAATCCTATTACTTCAAAAAATCTAAAGATTGACCAATCTTTATAATGTGAGGGTTATCTTAAGTACCCAGGTTGACATCGATAGTGGATTCATTCAACATGGTTTGGTTCTCAAGAGGAAGAGATTTGTGGATAGAAAAATCTCCCACATTGAGCTAGGTGAGAATGGAATCATTGTCCTAATCTTGGATGGTGTTGATGGCAGGAGAATCATTTTCTACCATTTTATAATGATTGAGAGGAAGGGTTTTAGTTAGACTATCCTTTTGATAGGTTAGGGGGGCCTAAACTAACAATATTGACTAAAAAATGTTAGGAGGAATGATTTTGAAATACTCAAACTTTGAAAGAGATTGGGTTTATAAGGATGGGATGCTTTCCTCAATAATGGTAATGAGTTTTGGTGAATCAGTGGATTCTTTTGGTGGTACGAACCCAAGGCCAAACAACTCATGAGATTTTTAGTTTTTAATAGAAAGTAAATCATGAGGTCCATGCTCATAAAACTCAAGGCCAAATCCCTTCTAGGCACACCTAAGAAGGTATAATTTAGCAAATGATAATTTGTTGAGATAAGAGAAGCTAGAGGTAAATGGTCAGGTGGAAGAGGTAGTGGTGGAAGCAAGAAGTGGATGATTAAGTCCCCCATAGATTAAATTGGTTTGATGGTTGGGAGGCATAAAAAGAATGATGGTTATAATGTTAGGGTCATAACTAGGATCATGGTTGAGGTGATTAGACTCTTAATAAGTATGGAAATCATCCAAGGCTAAAAGATTATACTCCCCCAATGAGAGACATTATAACATGGGTTCCAAAGGGTCCTCTATAGGGATCTAAGAATAAGGGATAGAGGAGCTAGTTGAAGCTTCATCGATGATAGGGGTGGAGTTGTTATTGATTGTGGTGAGGTGGATGAAGGAGGAAGAAGAACATCATTGGGTCAATATGTCATGTTGTAAAATGTGAAAGGACTAGGGTCAACTTTTATGGTAATGACTTGACCTTCATGTTCAAATTTGATACATCGATGAAATGTGGATGGGACATAACTCATGGCATGGATCCAAGGGTGTCCAAGTAAGACATTTTATTTTAAATCACCTTATACAACATAAAAGAGCTATAAAATTATGAGAGGTCCCAAGTGGATGTAGAGGATGATTGTCCCCAAGGTTGTGGCCATAGTATCATTAAAGGAATGAAGGACCACAATAGTTTTTGACATGATATTCTTAGGTAATTGGAGTTAGTCATAAGTATGAGAGGAGATAATATTAATACTATCTCTTCCATAAATTATCACCCTTTTTATGTAGGTTTGATTGATGTATGTAATGATGAAGAGGGGAGGATCGAGATTTTTAGAATGAATAAAAGGTATTTTTGAATCTTGGAAGGTGATGAAGGTAAAAAGTTGAAGGGCTTTGACAAATGATGTAAGAGGTTGAGGGTATTCTAGTTGAACCTTTATTGATTGTAGGGACTCTATCAATGTTTGTAAATGATGGCGTGAGGTGTTGATTTGTTCATAGAGGCTTATCTTCATCGGTTTATAGTGAAGTTGTTTTAACACTACTCACTAGATAGATTCAAAAGGTTTGGAGGGAAAGGCACCCAAAATGGATATTTTAAATTTTAGTGAAGGTGAAGGTGAAGGTAAAGGTGAGGGTACTTGTGTTCAGTTGGAAGGTTGAGTGGTGGAAGGGTATGTCCATGATATAGACACTTTGTCTTTTCCCTTATCCTTTTTTTGGGACCTAGATCGGGTAACCATATGGATAGTGTGGATGAGGGGAAGTGTTGGGATAGATGGCTACTTCGATTCCTCTTCACTTTCAAATGAGAGTGTAGGAGTAATTAAGTGTTGGATGGGTCCATTTGGTGGTTAGGTTGGTAATGGGATTAAGAGAGGTTCATATAATAACATATCATCCTCATCCCATAAATTATGGACAAGTGATTGGAGAGATTTGTAGTTTTCTATGTCATGTCTAGGTGTTCTATGGTATGAGCAGATTAGACTGTCATTGAACCAAGATGGTTTAGGGATTGAAGGTTTTAATAGGTGGTAGGCTCAAGGAAGATATTTTTAATAACATTTTTAGAATTTTTGAATAAGATTCAAGCAAAGGTGTTGGGGGTGTTGGGTTTTTATTTTTAGGAATGGGAGCCTTCTTAAAGTAGGCTTCACTATGGAAGTTGTAGGTGGTTTTTGGTTGGGATTGCTTGGTTATGGTTATTTTTGAGGTGAAAGTTTTATATGTGGATGATGAAGGTTTGGAGATAGGTGGGAAGGTAGAGGTTGATAGGCTAGTTAAGAATGATGTGGAGTTTGATGATTTGGTGAGGGTAGGTGAAGGTAAAATTAAAGGAGGAGGTTTAGTTTAGGTAGTTTTTGGAGGGTTCACCTTCTTGGTATAAGAATGAGCTCCTAGTTTGGTGGAAGGATGGGATCCTAAGATAGAAGGTAAGAGGGAAGGAGGTGGTATGGTTCTAGTTTGAGGTAGGGGTTTGGGTGGCTCCACCTTCTTAGTTGGTTTGGTTTGGGTTGTCTTTGGTGGACTAAATGGGGTTAAGTCCAACTTCAAAGATGGGTGAGTAAGGATAGGTGTAGGAAGTATTCCTATATTCTTGATAGGTTTGGTTAGAGGGGTGTAAGGTGATTTGAAAATTTTAGATGGAGGTATGTTGGATGGTTCCCCTATGGTTATGGAGGGAGAAGTGTTTGATGAAGGTATTTAGGTGATGCTATCTTTGATGTTGGCTAAAAGAGAGGTTGAAGGTTCATGTTTGTTTTGATATGGGAACCGAAGATGATGCCAAAATGTGGATCTATCTAGATTGGGTTGAGAAGTGAATTATAAACTTTGGACCAATCTAAAAAAAGGCTTGTAAATGGGTTTGATCCCTTATTCATTGGTTTCAAATATTAATCCCATAAGTTGAGGTGAGGGAATGATTTATTCACCTTTATTCTTGATGTAAGGTTCTAAGACTTGGGAGGATGTTTCCTCAATATAAGGAGTAGACAAGGTAATCTCTTATTTTGGGATGGTTTTCAAAGAGATAATGTGTGGTTCTATGATAAGGTAGGAAGGTATGATGGCCCGAAGTGAAGGAATAGAGATGGTTATTTCCTTTGTTTGGGCATCCAAAGGAATGGTGGGAAATTTCACCACTTCAATAAGTGGAGTGGGGGAAGAGGTAGTTGAAGTGATGATTTTCTCCTTTGGTATTTCTATTAAAAGATATGTGGATAAGTCCATGGTCTCATCAAGTAAAGAAAGAAGGGTAGTTTCTTCCTCTATTTGGATGTCTAAATGAATAGAGGGTAATTTCACCACTTTAATGAATGAAATAAAGGAAGAGGTAGTTGAGGTAATGGTCTCCTCAATGATAGATTCACTGATAATGACATTGACCATATGGACCTCACAAGCTTGAGATGATTCTATTTTATTATCATCATAGTTGGTAGAAGGGGCATGATTGGGGAAAGGTTTATGAAATATTTCAAGGGACTAATTTGGGGGTGTATTGGGATTATAAAATATAAGTTTTCCCTTATCAATCATGTTTTGGACAATAGTTTTGAAGGTGTTACACATACTACCATCATGTCTAATGGCATGGTGGAAAACACATAAATCATTCTCATTATACCAACCAAGTGTAGGTAGAGAAACATCAAATTATTGGGGAGGTTTTATGGGAGGAAGTTGTATGATGTTGTCTTTGAGAAATTTGTCCAAAACTAAATCATAAGACTCCCCTATTAGAGTGTATTATTTTGGGGTAGCTGAGTTTTGATTTCAGTTTTGTTGGTTGGAAGAGTTAGAGGAGTTGGTTTGGTTGACAATTGGTGGTGGAGAGGTTTTAAGGATAACCAAGTTTATAGATTCCTTTGGTTTGGTGTTGGGATGGTTATATTGTTTTATTATTTTTGATGAGGAATAATCATTAGATTTAAATATAGCATTTTTGTTTCTCAGTTTCAATTTCCCCTCATCAGTGGCTCTAATTTCTAATTTGCATGCCATAGTGAAAGAATCATCAAAGGTTATAAGAGTTTGAACCTAAAGAGTAGGAGAAACGTGTTTAGCACAACCCCAAGAGAAAAGTTCAATTAATTCAGGTTGGGTAATGAGAAAGAGAGTTGGTTGATAAGACCTCTCCATCTAGCTAAAAAATTAGTAATTGATTTATCATCAAATTGCTTAATGGAGTAGAGGTTGGTAATAGAGACCTTCTTGGATATATTGACTAAGAAATGATATAGAAATATTTGGGAAATTTGGGAAAAGGAAAAGATGGAGTGCTTGGCGAGAGCACTATACCAACCTAAGGCCGGTCCAGATAAAGACATGAGAAAAGTGTGGAGGAGAGCATCATCATATGCAATTAAATAACAAGAATGGAGATATTCTCTTAAGTGTTGTTGGGGGTCCTCCTTGCTTTGAAACTTGGAAAACTTGGGCAGTTCTCATTGAGGAGGATAAGATCAGATAGGGATAGATGGGTGAATAGGTTCATTGCATATTTGATCATAAGATAATAGGTTATGATCCCCATAGATAGATGACTCTAGGTTGGTCATTTTATCCATTAACATTTTGACCAAATATGTTTGGGGTTGGGAAGCTCCATAATTTGGTGGTAGGTTTGGTTGGGGTTGGGTGGATGTAATATATGGATAAGTGTTAGAAGGTTGAGAAGATGCCATATATTGGTATGTGGTCATTGAAGGTCAGGATGATGACATATAAGGGTTAATGTGCACAAAAGGTTGGGTAAAAGGTGTTATGTATCCTTGTGGATTAAGGACATATTTTTAGGATGTCATGTGTATTTGTTGAGGGATTAATATGGGTTGATTTGGAGGTATGGATGGATTAATTGGTTTGGGTTGAGTGGTAACTCTTGTGCTATAGATGGAAGGGTAGGAGGTATGGAAATTACCAAATTTTTAAGTGGGGTGAAAATTGGTGGGTTTGTAGTGATAAAGGGAATGGTGGAAATAGGGGTAGAAGATACCCCCATGGTGGATGAGGTATTGGTAACAAGAGGTGAGGTTGCTCGTACATTAGAGGTGTTGGTTGGTGTAGGGGATGTTTAGCTATTGGTTGGGATGTTGGATTGAGTTTTGGTGGAGGTAGAAGATGGGTTATGAGTGGAACAAGATGCTTGGGTGATCATAGGTTGGGTAGAGGTGGCACCAATCATAAGATGGGAAGGCATACCATAAGATGGATTCATAGGAGTAACTGAAGCATTAGAGGTGTCGTGAGATAAAGTATTGAGGTAATGTTGAAGGACCATGAGGTTGTTATCAAGGAAGGTAGCTAAATCTTTATCACCCTTGATAACTATCTAAGGTATGGTAGGAGGGGGAAAAAGATGAGGAAAACCCTCAACATCAGAAGTATACTCCATAGAGGAGGAAGAAGAGGAAAGTGGTTCTTGGTTGGTTTGATTCCTCAATTGTTGTCTAGTAAAGACCATGTGAGGAATAGAAAATAAATGACAAAAAGATCATAACTCAAACACAAAGCAAGCAAAAGAAAAAGATATCAAGGAAATCAAAACACACACTAAAGTGCATTTAATAACTTAGGATACTTTCTAGATTGCTTTTGGATTATGCCTTAGAAAGTGTGAAGAGAAAATTTGGTTTGTAGATTATGTAATAGAAATGAAGTCTAAGGTTGGTTTTGGGTGTTAAATGATCTCAAAAATATGTATTAAAATTTAGTACGTGGTTTGATATTAGGGCCTACCCCTTCACTTCACATACCACAACAATAAGGGTGTTGGGTGCTTAGCAAAGATATACTAAATTTTAGAGTTTAGACTCAACCAAAGAGATAAGTTTTGGTTTGTCTTATTGGTAATGACCTCCAAGTAAGACAACTAAAGGGGTAAGGTGTACTGCTAGGTGATGAAATCCTAGTTTGACCTTATGTCAATTGTTTTGATGTGTTGATTGATTATGTGGTTTGATAAACTGTGTGATAATAAAAGTAAATCTATGATTGGTTAATTTTCTTATAAGTTAACTAGATGAACTAAAAACATGTAAGAAATCAATGTATGCAAGGTTTATTTTAAGCCCAAAATAAATTTTATATTTTATTGTATGAGCATTAAATAAAGGAAGAAAAGGGCACCTAGATGATGTTAGGTCCTACCGGGTGTGCCAAAAAGTTTCTCTTAATTTATACTCATTTATTAATTAAGGAAAAAGGTAAGAAACTAGTAATAAGGGTGTGGTATAATAACCTAGTTGTTATGCACAGACGAGTGTGAAGAGATCCTTCTTGTCTTGGAAGGATGACTAGTAGATAAGAAAACACTAACAAAAGGGTTGTTAAAAATATAGTATGGTGGATTGCCTAGCGTGAGCTAGATTTAAGAAGTGTGAGATTGTAAGGGGGTTTTCAATCCACTCTTTGATATCAATTAAGTTGAAAGAGATAAAATGAAAGTACTTGCATCAAATAATAGAAAGTAACTGAAATGAAATACAAGAAGAAATAGATGCTTATTAAATAAAATAACTAAATAAGCAAGTCAATACTAGTGCTAAAATAGATCACGTTAGGTTTAGAAAATTAGATAGGGGTTTGTCAATAGTCAAGAACACAGAAAGTTAGACTTAGTTGTGGGTAAGGGGTTAGAAAAAACTTATTATCTTTTACCATAGTGAACATCGATGGTTAGGGTGACCATCAGTAGTTAAGTTAACCATTGGTAGTTGGGTAACCATCAATGGTTGGAGGTGACCATTGGTGGTTTCCTATGGATTCTGAAGGTACTTAGAAAAGAGTTAAAAAATAGGTTAATAATCAGGTGAGGGTTTGTTAAAGGTTTGGTTAGTGATAGGGAAGTCAGAAGATAGGTGTAGGAGATCTGATTTAGGCTTGGGAGTGAAAAACCAAACAAATAATTATGATCACAAAATGTATCTATTGCTTGCTAAATGGCTAATGGCTGGAGTAATTTTGTTAGAGTAACAATACTTTTCCTCAAGAGAAATTTTGATAGAGGTTTAGGTCTATATTGCAGTTACTAAATTGTTGGAAGGAAGACTAGTTGGCTAGAAGCTTGAATACCTATATGCTAGCATGCTATTGTGATTGATGGATCCTCTCTCACCTCCTACTCCCCTCCTTTTATAGTCAATGAGAGATGGAGGATAAAAGGTTCCC